>JAYKKT010000062.1:2252500-2662500 GCA_036023115.1 Brasenia schreberi | reverse complement strand
CACGAGAGTGAAAACTTTGAGTGATTTTGATTGAGGGTCAAGGCCCAATCTGGGTGGCCCTCCTCTTGACATGGGCCACATTTTGTGGCCTAAAATCGGCCCATAGAACTATAGTTTCATAAGCAAAAAAAAAAAAAGGTTTGATTTCCACTTGGTTTTTGTAATGCAAGACCCAAAAAGTAAGGTCCTACCCACTTGATACTATGAATCGAACACACCCTAAAATAGGCAGATAAAATTAAGTTTTCAATTTCAAAAGCTCACTCTATAGGTAGGTTATTGATGAGCCTCACAATCTGGTAAAAAGCAAGGTTGTATTGCACATCAGGACCCGCATTTGATTGAGGTTTAGCTCTATCATCCTAGGCCTATAAATCAAGCACCCTCTTATAGACAATATCTCAAGTAGTTATAGGTCAAAAATAAGTTCTTCGAGGTTGATTTAAATAAGATGGAGAATGGATTTACCAGTGGCTTTTGCTCCTAGTATAGCAGCAAAGGAAATAAAGAAAATGGTAAATGTCTGAAAGCAAAGAAAAACAAGGGAACTATAATTAAAACTAAAATGCCTTGATTTCCTTTTACATTCATGATCTTTCCTGTTTGTAGAGGGAAAAAGATAAATAAGGTCATCCCTCTAGCAAAAAGAGAGTATCTATAATTGGCAACATTAACCTTTGATCTTAGAGCTTTCCTCAAATGAATGATTCTTGTTGACTTACAATCACTTTCCTTGCTCAAGCATGATGTTGTGAGATAATTGTTAAAATAAATAGTTTAACAAGTGTGAGTTAATTTTCAAAAGTAGCTATTCAAAAAGAGAAAAAATCATGATAGAAAAAGGGAAGAAGTTGGTTAATATCATAAAAGATGGGCTGTTATGGTTATTATGTTTATCAATTATGCTAGCTCAAGGATTAAGGTGAAACGTATAAATAAGTGTGCCCACATGAAATAAAGATTGAGTAGAAAAATACTGATTACTTTTCAACACAAAACATCCTTTCTTGTGTAGTATTGAAAATCTTTTACAAGTCCTATTTACCACTAGTAGGACTTATAAACCTAATCATCTTTATTTGTCAATAAGGGTCTTGATTGTATTATAAAGGAGATTATTAGGGTCCATTGCATTCGATAATGCAAGATAACTTTATTGGTGTTTTGGTATTGCCTATAACTTTATTCTATTGCTAAGGGGTTTCTCAAAAAGCAAGAATTTATTATTTCGATACATATGCACCAATAGCTAGAATAACGAAAATTAAAGTATTTTTAGTACTTACATAAATTTATAATTCTATCATTCATCAACTGGACATCAAAATAATATGTTAAATAGTAATTTAGATGAGGAGGTGTATATGAATAAACCTGAGGGATTTGTTATTATCAAAGAAGAATGTAAAGTTCTCAAATTAATAAAGTCTTTGTATGGTTTAAAATAGGCTCTTAAGCGATGTCATAAAAAGTTGATCAAGTTGTTCTTGTAAATGGTTTCAAAATAGATAAATGAGGCAAATGTATTTATAGATGTTTCATCATGGACCTAATATATATGTAGTGAGCAAATTGAATCGATATAAGCAATCTAAGGACCACTAAAATGGTATTCATCGAGTATTAAATATTTGAATGGGACAATTAAGTATAGCTTAGTCTATAGTGGAAATCCTTTAGTTTTAGAAGGATATATAAATTTTAGTTGGGTTATCTACTCGGAAGATCATGTTTCTAAAAGGGTTGGATCTTCGCTCTTAGTGGGGGTACCATTTCTTGGGGCTCCAAGAAGCAAACATGTATAGACGATTCTATGACAACTATCGAGTTCATTGCCCTAGGTTTGATAGGTAAAGACGAAGAATAGTTAAAAAATTTGCTTCATGAAATTTTAATGCCTATGGTACCTATATCGATGAACTATGATAGCAAAGTACGTTATCGAAGGCTTATTGCCAAACAAAGTCCACCTACATGAATGTAAAGTAAGGCAACTTCATGAAATCTTGAGCTTGACTCTTAAAGCACTTATGAGAAAGGATACCAAATATAAGGCCTGGTTAAATCTGTCACTTTCAGTATGACATATACCTATAACTAAATCTTATATGTAAAGCATGCACACTTCTTCAAATGGTATGGGTAGTTAAAAGTTTGTCTACTATTCAATTCAAATGAGTAAGGTAAAGACTCAAATCAAGATATACATTTCATTGACAATATAAGATTCATAAAGTAATGGGTTTTCAAAATATTTTGAAAATGGTGGGAGATTGTGAGATAATTTAACAAATATGAGTTAATTTTCAAAAGTAACTACATTTGGTTGCAATTCTGTATGAAAATAAATAGATGCTTTGAATGCATTCAATTATGAATGGATAGTGCATATCAAGGTTGCTACTAAACAAGGGTTGGTTACAACTCTAAGTGGCAAATGATGGCCACATGTAATGACTATTCAAATAAAGAAAAGTCATGATTGCAAACGTGAAAGAGTTGGTTAATGTCATGCAAAAGGGCTTGAGTTATGGTCATTATGTTGATCAACTATGCCAGCTCAAGGGTCAAGATAAACCCTATAAATAGGCATGCCCAAGTGGAATAAAGAGTGAGTAGAAAAATATTGATTGCTTTTATCCACCAAGTATTCTTTCTTGTGTAGTGTTGAAAATCTTTGATAATACTTGTTTAGTACTAATAGGACTTGTAAACCTCTTCGATTTGGTTGTGTTAGTGCAACACGAACTGAGGATCATTGTATCCTAAAAATGATCGCTAGTATCCACTACATTCAACAATTTGACAAAGGTGGTGGCAAATAAACCTTAACATTAGCATTTACCATGCCTCGAAGAATAACACTTTTCTAACCTTCTTTTCAAGGTATTGACTTTTTGAGAAGCCAAGGATTCCTAACATTGAAAAAATATTGTCTCTTTGAAGGAAAAGCCAACTACTAATACCATCTAAAAAACATTGTTTGCTTATTATTGATTGTAATTTCTTATTTGGTGATCGTAGAAAAGGCATAGTGCCATTTGCCAACTCCAAAAACAACATTTTCCATTTGCCGTTATCGATTGCCATTTGTTGTTTGTCAATTTCTCAAAACGTTGTTTGCTAATTGTAGTTTAAGGATTCAAGCAAAGTCCAATCACTGATGCCTCTTAAAGGATCTAAGCCATCTCCAACAAGAAATCTAACATCAATAGATGCTTTTACGAGTAAAACCAACCTACCTTCTGGAGAACCATTCCATTGTTTTCTTGCTCGTGTTCAATTTAAATCGTAGACCAATTATACCCTTTATTTTCCCCTAAGTTTCATGTACCTCTCTTCTTTTGTCACTAACGGGTGCTCTATTCACATGCCTAAGACTACGGAATTTGATTTGTTACAATTTTGCTCACAATCAAACACATGTCTTAGCGTGTAGTAAAAAGTGGAATTCTTACAACCTCATCTTTTACTCCATTTTTAGGTTGACTAATTACCCACCCTAGGGTGTGCACTACTGGAGCTGGAATTGAAGTTCTAGTGTCGTCGTCCCAGCTTGTGAATCAAATACCCCATAACAGTCCACGTGTCCCTCGCTGTTGCTCATAGTCAATGGTTGTTCATGTCCATCTGAACTCTACGTTATGTGTGATGTTAGTGGCTTCTCCAAGTTCATCAACCAACTGATGGATGGAACTGACCTCTCTTGGCCAAGGCAAGGATGTAAACTTGGATTCATGCACTCGAGTTAATGCATAGTGGTACCTTTTCATGACTTGAAAACATAATTGTTATTCATACACCCTTTTTACTAAACATAAACTTATTTTTCCAAAAAACCCAGAATTATCCTCCTATAGTTTCTCTCTCATCCCACACCTCTTCACTCTAACAGTCTGACTATCAGTTTTACATGATCATCGGAGCTCTACTGATAGTGTTTCTCTCCCACCTTCATATGTTTCTCTTGTATCACTTTTAATCATGATTTTCAATCTATTTCATTACTTTCGATATATTTTAACTTTATTCATTTCTCTACAACCGTAATATAGATATTATTCAAAAGTCTTCCATCAATCTAGCAAATAATCGAACAAAAACAGATAAAAAATTTAAGTTTTTTTCAAATTTTAGATGAGCAGTTTTGATGAGGTGAGTGTTTTCGATCGAAAAAGAGGTGCAAGCCAAGCACATCAGTCATTATGAACTAACATGCCATACGAACATGCCTTTATTATACGTTGTAGCCATGCATGTTGGTCTTCTTCTGAGTGATGCATTTGAGGTGCAAGACTCTAGTAAGACACATACACTCTGTATGTGGCTCTCTTTTAAGGGATGTGATCTGTGCATGTCACAAATAGATTTCTAAATGAACGTAAGGTGCACTCTTGGATAAATCATAAATATATATGATTTTGAGTTGCCGAATGAATAAATCTGAACATGAACTTTACACTCTTGGAAAAGTCTTAGATAGCTTTCCAACTATATAAAGGATGCAAAAATCTGCCAAGAAAAGAGTTGTTGCCTATTGAAGTTGGAGGGGTAGCTTTGTGTAGGAAAACTAAACCAACTGTTCGTAGCTTGAGACTTTCCAAATGTGAGTGGATAGACCAGCTTAGTGAGTTTCCAAATGTAAGCCATATGAAGACCTTTAAAAATCAAGAGAGATTGACAACTGAATGCTCTAGCTTCTTTCCTTGCCTCTCGAGTGGAGACTGGCCAACAACTTGTGTGCGATCAGACTTGTTTTTGAATTCATGAATCATCCCAGACATGCACGTTCATGCAAGACGTTGTAGACACTTTTTGGGATCTTGGATTTGGTTCCAAAATTGGATCTTCACTTATCAATTTGGACTAGATTTGCCTCTTTGATGCCCTTTTTCTGTTTAGAGTTTAAAATATCAAAATTTCAGATATTTGACACCTCCTGTTTTTTTTAATTTCTTTTTTTCAACATAGAATAATTTGAGGTATTAAGACCTGACTAAGGAAAAGGTGTAGTCGTATTCTAGACTCGGCTATGATGGCATTGATGACTTTAAGTTCAATAGGTTGGAACATAAGCGACTTAATGACTTAGTTTTTATCCGTTGTAATATGTGGCTTCGACAAAGGTAATCTTGTATTAGTTACTACTTAAAGATTCAATTCAATATTTTGTTTGACTTCAATTGTTAATATTATTTATTAGTTACTTATCTTTCTTTTTTGTAAGTAATTTAAAAAGTTAAATAGAGAAGAAAGCCAATTTAATCCAATAAAGGATAATTTTGATATATTAGAGTGGATTATGAAAGATAATGAAAAAAATACACTCCTAATCGAAGAAGATATTGCATGAATTAATTTACAAGGAGCGTACAAGGAGATGAAGATTTTGATTTTGAAGCATAAGGTGGTGAGGATCTTCAGTAAGAAGAAGATGACGATTATTTACTTGATGATCTTGATTACAATATGTAAATGTAAATGTATTTCATTTTTTTTTTAAAATATGTAATTTTTTTCAATTGTTGAATGGTAAATATGTACTAAACTTTACATTATATGAATTCCTTCTAATTATCAGATCTTTTCATTTTTTTTAGATTTCTACTAATTTTTTAGTATTAAATTATAATACACTATGATACAATTCATATCATGGACCAAAACAACACACGATACGATACGTATCGAACAACACTACTTTAGGCAACAACATCCTTCTAGGTCCTCCGTTGGCTCAAGTGAACTCCTATGAGGAACTAGTGCAAGATAATTTCTCACCATGTGTCTCTTGAGATGTAGTTATAATAATGCATCTGATGGAACTCCAAAAGTCAATCTATATGCTAAAACTCTGGCATTAAGTTGTTGTATCGAAGATAAAGATAACAGAGGCCTAGATCTATCCTGCTTTCCACTAGCTATCATACCACATGTATTTCTCCTCTCTCTAAAATTTATTTGATCAGTCTACATCTCTAAAGCTCATTATTGGATTGGGCCTCATTAAAACTTTTCACTAATAATTCAGAAAGCCTTTGGCGTATCCTAAGATTTAAACCATAAATATATCTTTGTTCTTTTAGCTTTATCATCCTCCATATCACTTACAAAACAAGTAGTTCTATTTCAAAATCATGCCCCCTATTTCAGTTGAAAAAACTTTACGGCATATGCTTCTTGATATAAATATGAAATATCACCTAAAGAAGACGATGCGTCACATTTACGATGGTTCACCAATCTCTATCATTGCCTTGAAGCAAAAAGAAGTCACTCAACCTCTTTGTTCATTCTCCCACAACAATGCCTTAAAAGCTCTCTCCAACTGTTAAATCCACTGATCTGGATTCACTTTATGAATAGCATTGCCATAAAATTCCTTAAACCTATTGTTGAGTAACCTCTCAAAAACATTGGTTGAGTAAAGATCCGATTATTATCAGCATTGGAGACTATCATTCCTACATCTCTTGCAAAGTATTTATCAATCTATCCAATACATTAAGATTACTCTGTATCATCTGTAATAATGCAACCTAAGATGCTAACGCCTGCAATTGTGTGCCTGAATGACAAATCTGTGCTCAATTGTCAACTAAGGCTACGGTGCTACATGTGCCTTAGCTGTTGTCATCTCAGAATGGTGCACCAAACCCAAAAGGGTCAAGCTCAGGTTCAAACCTCTGAAAGCCTACACGCATAAAGTAAACAGGACTCGTTTTCACAACTCTCATCCAAACCTAAGGTCTGACAACAATCGGCCAATAACATCATGGTATGTGTCTTAATCTCCCATAGGGTGTGAACTTAGGATGGATGGTGTTCATAAACAAACATAAATCAGTACAATCTAACTTGAATTTAATTCTAATGCCTAATACTATTTATCATATGAATATCCCCAAAATATAAATTATGGTGGTGGGATCCACCAACAAGCCACAATCGAATCTAGATAGAAATAATAAAAGGTATATCATCTATCTTAAATAAACTCTTACCATATACTAAGCTATGAACTCCAAAATCCGTTGCTACTCTCTAGACGGACACTCAAGAAACTTGCCTTCAACTCATCAATAAAATAATAAATATAAGGGGTTGAGCACACCAAAACATGTAGACACTAGAGATAATCCAGTAAGACAATGTGTCGTTTCACAAGCATTTCAAGGATGCATATATACACTTATAACCACATGCTTAATTAATATTTTGATAATTATGGCCATCACTATGCTGGAAAACCAAGGTTACGGGAGTTGTTCGTTGGCAACAACCCTTGAGTACACGGTGCCTACTATGTGGTTAGGGTGCCCGGTTATCCAACCCAGCTCATGCCCTTGGTCATATGTTCAAGAGCTTCCACATCATATCTCACATCCAAATCTCTAAAACCCACCCCATACACAAAAGTACATAATGATATATTTTGGCTAGTGCATTCACACAATTAAGTCTACCATATCTTTTAGATTCAATAATTGATCGTGTTGAATCAAAAGCATCATCATATTCTTGGAGTTTCAATTTAAATGTTTCACACTAAGACAAACTTAACTATCTAAATCATGTTCATAATAAACCACTTAGCAGACCGATGTGAAACAGATTGATTTGAGAGGAGGTGGACTGAACTAGTTAGAGAGAGTTGAGGAACCCTTTGTGCGAACACCTTTAAACACTCACGCATACACTTATAGAACCAAGTCCCACACACAAACACACACCAGAACCGCTACACCAAGGAGATCGTGATAAGGCCTGGTTCACTCGAAACTGATGTGAAACAGATTGAGTTGAGAGGAGGCAAACTGAACTAATTATAAGAGTTGAGGAACCCTATGTGCGAGTACCTGAAAATGCCTATACATACACTTATCGAACCGAGTCTCACACATAAACACACACATACTAGAACTGCCACACCAAGGAGATGGTGATAAGGCCTAGTTTACTTGCCACCTATGAAGGATAAGAGTGAGAGAGAAAAAAATAAGTATTATGACAGTGATTTTCTTTCCGTCTTTCATGAAAGAATCGTTATTATAAAATCCATCATAACCAGTCTTTCGGTCGAACTATCGTTATTGCTCGAGTAATAAGTGATCCACTTCCGTGGAAACTATATCACATAGTACTTCATCTTGCTACTTCTTTCCAATGGAGAAACGAATGCTAACATGCTTGGTGATGTCAAACCCCTCTTCATGTTTAACCAATGAATCTTGGAGGGATGATGATCCCATACAATTAATCCAAGTTTTTGCACGAGCTTAGTTGAAGCCACATTCGTGCAGCTCTAGTTGTCTATAATGATATTATAGACCTTGTTCTTGATAGTGCAGTAAGTGCTGAATAGGTTCTCTTGCTATTTGTGACAAGGTTGAGGTTGCAACTCCATACTTTTAATGAGCATCATTTTGTGCTTGTCGAGCATAACATGATTGCCTTTGACTTGTGCCTTACTAATATCCCAAGACTTGGTTTGGGTCTTATCCAACAATGGTGAGGACTTTTGAGAGAAGTATGATGTCCAACTTGGTGTAGTGTTAGTAATGTAAGAGAAAATGTGATCTACATCTTGGTGCATACAAGGGTGATGAGGAGAAAAGGACTAGGCTTTGTAAAAAATGAAAGGGCACAGAATAATAAATGAAATGTTTTGGTGCGTTTACACTAGGAACGAAAAAGAACAATGAACAAAACTCAAGTGAGGGTTGGGTGCACGTGAAAGAGGCAAGAAGACGGTAATGAGTGGAAAGTGGATGTGTGTAGAGTGATAATGGTGATGGAAGAGAAAGAATAGATGGATGAGACGGGTTAGAGAAGATAGAATGAAAATTGGTTATCTGGTATTGTGAATTCTCTCTAACTCAATGAAAATACCAAACTGAAGTGAAACAAATTAAGTTGAGAGGAGGTGAACTGAACTAGTTAGGGAGAGTTGAGGAACCCTATGTCGAGCACCTAAAAATGCTCATGCATACACTTGTGGAACCAAGTCCCACACACAAACACAAACACACATACCAGAACCGCCACACCAAGGAGATGGTGATAAGGCTTGGTTCACTTATCACCTATGTAGGATAAGAGTGAGAGAAAAACTTAGGAGCAAACAACTTCCTTTTTCAATTTGGAATTTGTCTATTTATGCTCAGAATGAACCCTCTAAGTTGAGTTTAAAAAACATTATTATAGTACAATTTACTAGGTGGATTTTCATTCCCTGTGATTTGGATTGTTTCCTAGTCTTTGCATTTGAATGCATTAAAGAACCTACCAGCTAGGAATTCTCAAGAAACTAGTGCTAGCATGCAACACTAACTACTAGTTCAAACTACTCAAAAAATATCAAAACTACTCAAAAAAAATGTCCAACATAGTTTTGCATCAATGTGCTACTAATTAAAGCTTTAAACATCATTATCTCTAGTTTTCTCTAGAGCCTTTTGTTGGTGGAGGATGCAAACTGCTTTGAAAATACCATGTGCACTCTTCAATCTAAGCAATTAGCTCTAGTCTCTTCAATCTAGTGACATTACTTAATTTAGGAAAATACAAAAAATATTTTGGTTGGCATTATTGATGGCTTCACCACCTGCTGCTGTTGTGAACAAGCTACTTTAGTTAGGCCTTTAATGTTTCACTTTGTCCAGTACTATCTTGGATCCCACACGTATTCCATAATTTCCTTAAAATTTAAAGTTGGTGAAGGTCCTGATAGATGCTTTCATAGTTGGTCTTTGCAACCTGTTCTAGTTGGACTCAATCAAGCTTCATTGATTCACATCACAAACCAGTGAAATAAATATCATGTTAAGTCATTAAAACTATAAATAACAATCATAGACAATTTAAAACTCCTAGAAAACTACTATTAATATATCAATAAAAAGAGATATAATCAATTACCTCAAATTACTTCAAAATTCAAGTCTTATCACCTAAGGAGGGGTAGAATACCAGTCATGATCAACCCACTTCATAAAATAAATTTTGGTGAAAGCCTACTTTATTAACTAGAGCTAGAAGCCTTTGAAATTCCTTGTTTATTCTTTCTCTCTTCTAAAATATTTCATTTCTTCCTCATGTGGGATCTAATTTTTATAAAAACCAAGACTTAGGGTCTCACTCTATGCACCTTAAAATTTACTTTTTTGAAAATAATTTTTAAAAACATATTTTCTTAGAAATTTTTTGAGTGTTTATAATATTGAAGTTAAATTTGCACTATTAAGGTGTTCTTGATTATACATGCATGTTTGTGTTAATAATATTGATTTAGAATATGATTTAATTTAAGCTTATTTAAAATATAATTTGAAACATACATGTCTTTAGTATGCGTGATTGTGGAGAGATCAATATCCATCTACGGGCATGATTATTTGTCATCATAGTTTATAATATTACAAGATTCAATCATGAGAGGTATTGCGAGGATCATAGAGGTTGTATCATCAGAGATAGTGCACAGTATAGTACACATAGATTTTAAATAGTTTTATTATTTTAGTTGTACCACCATGTATACTTAAACTTTGATTATTAATAAATAAATGAATATTGACTAGATTTGAGATCTTATTGGGTTATGCCACCATTGAGTTGTTATCGGACCTTGAAACTTTGCCATGTGACATGAATGGGCTTTATATTAACGTCGAACATATTCTATGGGTCGTTAGAAAATATGGTATTAGAGCCTAGGTCAATCTGAGATATAACATAAAGTGGTGTTATTAGGCAAATAAAGTCATAACACATGCAATTATGTTATTAAGGAGATTTTATAAGGTCCCAACAGTGAGAGTAAAGATTTGAGGGCTTCATATTTTGAGCAATCTGAGACTCAATATGAGTTTTGATAGAGAAAAAAAAAAAGTAGGCAATATAAAGAGCTTTTAAATAGTCAAGCTCAAGCATGCAAAGGCCAATGAGTGTGAAGCAACTAACTGACTCTGGATACACTGATTTTAACAAAGACTATAATGATCTTATATCCCACATACATGAATCAAACATCTTGAAAGGGTCTTTGATGCTTTGGGTTGTAGAGATGAAGAACATGAAAGGGTGACCCAATTATTGCTTATTGACATGATAATGTCTTGGTGAGAAGTTCAACAAGCACATCAAATATGGACTTAGACTTGGACCAAATTTAAAAAAAACTTCCATTCTCATTTCTTCTAATTGTCAATATTGGGGCACCTTGTTGAGGAATAGTAGATCGGTTAGAGAATATCTCAATGAGTTCACTCAACTCACAAAGTTTGTAGCTACTATAGAAGATGATTAACAAAGGTGATAGTTCAAGAAGGGTTGGACTATATTCTTGTAGACCTGATAGTAGGGTTGATAGTAGGGCTTATGGTGTAGTTATTTAAGGAAATGCATGATCAAGCCTTGGAAATAGATGCCACTATCCTAATGTCTCAAGAATCATATGAGCTACATGATTGTTTCAACATAGTTGGGGGTTATGACCTATCCATTGATTTGATCATTTTGAATACTACAGATTTTAACGTAATCCTAACGATGAATTGGTTGACTCAATATGTTGCAGTAACTGATTGTCAATCAAAATGTATCACTTTCTTCATATCAAGATAGCTTCCATTTATACTTGAGAGTCAACCTATAAGTCACCCGACTACATTTATTTATGTCATGCGAGACTTACATCATCTCAAAAAAGGTTGTGAAGGTTATTTAGCAGTAGCAGTTAAGGCAGATAAGGAAGAAGCAAATCTCGAGGATATTCCTATCATGAGGGAGCTTCTAGAGGTTTTCCAAGATGAACTTTCAGGACTTCCTCCAAAATAGGAATTAAATTTGAAATTTACTTATAATCAACCCCAACCAATTTCTAAGGCATCGTATAGGATGACACCTACTCAGATAAAGGAATTTTAAGCTCAATTGCTTGAGCTATTAGAGAAAGGTTTTAAGCCCAATTGCATGAACTATTAGAGAAAGGTTTTATTACGTCGAGTATATCACATTGAGGTGCACTTGTCATTTTCATAAAGAATGATGAATCTTTATGCCTCTACATCAATTATCAAAAATTAAATTAGGTCATGATCAAGAATAATTACCCTTTACCTAAGATATGTAATATGTTCATTCAGTTGTAGGGTGTAAGTGTGTTTTCTAAAATTGATTTGCGTTCTACTTACTATCAATTGAGAATTCAAGAAACAAATTGAGAGAAAATGACTTCGTATGAGATATAGGCATTACAATTTTTTGGTGATGCCTTTTGGGTTGATTAATGTACCTACAACATTCATGGATTTAAGAATATTTAGTGATTGTTTGGATAAATTTCTTATTGTCTTGATCAATTATATTGATATACTCTAAGATGAGAAAGTGACATGCACACCACTTGCGCTTGGTATTAAGGCAACTACAAGAACACAAGTTGTGTGCTAAGCTATCAAAGTATGAATAATGATTGTTTGCTACAAATGATACTTTGAGTCATGTTATCCCTGAAGAAGGTATCTTGGTAGATCCACAACAAAAGTTGTTGGGATTGAAGGTGTACTGTAACACATCAATATGAGGCTTGAGATGTGTGCTAATACAATATAGCAAAGTAGTTTATTATGCTCCAAACTAGCTAAAAAGGCACAAGGTAACCTACACTTGGAGCTAGCAATCATAGCATTTGCCTTGGTGAAGTAGCAATATTATTGAGGTATGCTTCATTATGCATGCATATTTGTGTTAATAATGTTGATTTAAGCTGTGATATAGAATTTCAGCTTATATGAACTATGACTTGAAACATGCATGTCTTTAATGTGTTTGTGACTATGGAGAAAATCATATCTATCTACGAGGATGGTTGATCGTGCTCATAGTTTGTAATGTTACAGGATTGAGTTAGCATAAGCATTGTGAGAATCATGGAGGGGTCAACATTAAGGATAGTGCACCAGTATGAGCATGGTATAGATAGATTTTAAATAGTTTAAGTGTAAGTATTGCGATTTAGTCACTCGTGCCTTTATATCATATCTAAAAGATGATGATGGTAGAAACTAGTTCGTTGCTATATGTAGCTGGTATCAATCGGTATTCCGGGCTAGTCGCCTTTTGACACAAAGGGAAGGACAATGCTGAACACCCGCACACACACATATGCACCATGTTGAGAGTCGAGCTAGAGCAATTAGTGATATATATATATATAAGATTTTTATATTTCAATGATACTTATCGTCTACTGAATGACATGACAGTAATTAGCAATAGTGTATCACTTCAATCTATTCTACCTTTAATGTAGACATCTCCTTTCACCTCAAACACAGAATATAGTATTATCAATTAGAAGCCTTATATATTCCGTACGAATATGAAAAGATACGGTCCTATTCTAGTTCAACCTGTATACAATGTCTAGTACGGCTCTCATGACTGCATTTCAAGAGGTATCTTGAGTATAAAGAGGAAACAAATACGGTAGTCTAAATAATTATGACACAAGGTACGTATAACTGCGAACACAACCAAGAAAACGAAGGGTTGCAGGAAGAGGTGGCAAATCTGGTCGACGGGGTTGGGTTCAGAACGGGTTACTTCAGGTCCGGTTCACAAATCTGATTAACCAAGGTCTGACCCAATCTTTTGTTCGGTTCAAGGAGAGAACTAGCGGTCGGGTGAACTCCACTGCAAAAAAAAGTGTATAATTACAACATCTACGCAACCAATATGTATATATATAATGGTGTTTAAAAAGGTAAAAGGAATGGCTATAATAAATGTGTGTTCTTAAAAAGCAATAGAAAGATAGGAGTGAGCACTGTTAGAGAGGGTGTAGGAATTAATTTTCTGATATATATATATGTACACACACACGTGTGCACGCACACACATGTATTGTTATATAATTTACACTATATGTAACCATATATGTATAATTTACTCAATACATACATATTGCCGTTGTATGTAAACACAAATGTGTGTCATATATTTCTATATATTATATATAAACATATAAATTATGTATATAACACAAATTGCATGTGTATATATAAAACAAAATAAACATTTTTGTTCACATAAACAAATCACATACATTATATAAACATTTTGGTTTGGGTTCAGATTGAGTCTAAATAAATGACATACATTATAAATCGGGTCAGGTCTATGTCAAACAAGACCTGACCCGATTTTTTGTCAGGTCACTTTTGAGCGACCTGGACCTCACTTGGGTAGCACAACCCGTCAACCTGGATTTTTCATGTCCGGTATAAAATTGCCACATCTAGTTTCAGCCTGACATGAACAAGACGAAATTAGCGGGTCTTTATCTTCCCCTAAACATGTAATCGTCCAGTAACTTAATGTGCAAGTTTAACAAGAGGATTAAGCATGATGAAAGCTCAAACTCTAGTCGAATAGGATCCCCAGAAATGGCCATGATCCATGGGCTCAAGGAGATTTGGTTTTCATTTAGTTTGAGAAATTGTCATTAAGAATTCAGACTTAAAATATTCATAATTCAGAGCTTCTCCAGTTTCATTCTCTCTTCTCTCTCTCTCTCTCTCTATATATATATATATAAATTAATCCATGCATACATTCATTCATGTCTATGTTCATCGATAATTGAAATTCAAATTTTAAAAATAAAAAAGATATTAATATTTTTTAAGTTCATTAAATAAACTCAGTATTATTTATTTTAAATATTTTAACCATTAACTTTAAAGATCCAATGGTTGAAGTTTTAAGAAGATTACAACATTCATGAGTGTGTATGAACTATATGCTTTATATATATAATATAAATATATATTAAAACCGATCAACCTTGGTGGCACCGTAGGGGACCCGGGGATCCTGTGGGCCATTATGATATGTGAAGAATTAATTAATTGTAAAACACGCCATGAGGAAGAGGAGAGGAAGATGGACACGCGTATGTTAGGTGCGCAGAAAGTGGGCTTAGATTAATAGAAAGATGCATTGAATGGGGATGGAATGTATCTGGAAGATGTCAAATATCCGAAATAGAAATCATGATCCTAACAACGAGGGCGTGATGTAAGCAAGAGACAAATCTATTCAGAAAATCAGAAGGACCAAACTGGAATTTCAAAGGCAGACGAGGTGAACTGATCCAATGGAAAACAAGTTTGGTCTCTCTCTCTCTCTCTCTCTCTCTCTCTCTCTCTCTCTCTTTTATGCTTTAGGTGGCGAGGAGGAAAGGGCCCTTCAGTCTAGATAATTCCTCTCTCTAGGTGGAGGAGATGGCTCTCTGATGCATTGCTTGGAAGAGAAGTTCTCTTTGTGTTGGTGTTGGTGGTGTTGCTTTTTGTTGCCGGTGGTTGTGGGACGTCGGGTTTGGTTCCTTGTGAATTCACAACGCCTTCATGCCTACGCTCGTCAACTGCTGTGGTATGCGATCTCTTGCCTTATCTTGTGTTTCCCTTTCATCAACTCTTGCCTTAGTGGAGGCTTACGTTGGATTTCTTGTTTCACAGATGTTATTGTATTTGGTTTTGTTGGGTGTTCTTTGTTTACGTGGTTTCTTGAGAATATTTTTTCCAAGTAGGTGGAAAAAGTTGTCGATAAGTTTATCTTTCATTGGTTCTATGGAACTGAATTGGCTCTTGAAACCATGGTTTAGTCTTCTATATGGAGTTGGAGCCTAAACACCTAAACATTTGGGATGGTTTCTTTCTTGTTCGATTTGCGTGAAACTGTCAAAGTTTGATGATTTTAAGACGCCATGCATTTACGATACTAGGGTCTGTGATTCTTTGAATGGTTGCATCCCTGCATCAACTGTCTGATTTCTTGTAGAACATCTTTCGTTTCACCAACTGTTTGATTTCTTGATCTTGGGTACTTTATATGGGTCATAATTTTAGGTGGATGGAAACTCAGAAAAGTCTTGAGTTCTTCCATCTTTCGTTTCTCCTTTTTGTGTGGTTTAGGTTTCATGTTTATTTTTATTTGGGTATTGCTCCTCTCTTTGTGAGACGTTGATTTTCTCTTTGATTAGTGGGCAAACATAATCTTGAATTAGGCTCTAGTTTGCCTTGAGAGTTCGTCAAATTTCGATGTTTATTTTATTAGGATGTTAACTCTACTGGTATAAGATGTTGGGGCTTCATCATCTTTTTGCGGGCGAGGAGAAACATCATACCGACTTTCCAACTTGGAATTTATTTTTGCTTACGGAGGCTGAGGATTGTTACAATGGGGGATCATTCCACTCGAGCTTTATGGACTCGAGTATCATGCTTTCTCTATCTTCCCTCTCTATCTTCCCGCGTGGATGTCTATTTCACTCAGCGAAAGCGCGCAAGGATCACCGCGCCCTTTGTTATCAGGGAGCAAAAGATCGTTCCTTCGATAGAAATCCTCCCTAATGAATGCCTCTTTGAGACCGAAGTGCCTGCGCTTGCGTCTCCAAGAGATGGCTCAGGCTACAGAGCAGCATCTGGAGGTCTGAGATCTTCCCCCGCAGTTGCAATTCTGCGACTTTAACAGAGGAGTTCTCTGTTAAGGATACAGTGTTAAAGAACACCAACTCGGAGGGGAAAGATGTTGCTGATGGCGTTAAGGGGTCGGCCTCGCCAATTGATGATGGTAATACAGAGGAGGGAACTGAGAGAGAAGATGGATATCTTACTCGGTGTTTGGAAGGCAAGAAAGCCACAGATGTTAGGCTCGCTGCCATCTCCATTGGCGCCGCGAAGCTGGGTGGTCTGGGAAGGCTTCTGATACGCGATGCGAATAAGATTCGAGGTGTTACAGATGTTGGTCTCTCTACCATTGCCCACGGATGCCCCTCGCTCAAGGTTCTCTCCCTCTGGAACATCCCTTCAGTCACCGATAAGGCGGTCTGTGAGATTGCTGAAGGGTGTAGTAGATTGGAGAAGCTTGATCTGTCACATTGCCCCTTGATCACAGACAAGGCCTTGGTTGCGATTGCCGAGTGCCGGAATTTTTCATCTTTAAAGTTGGAGTCTTGCCCGCTGATCGTTTGCAGGCAATAGGCAGATCATGTTTGAACCTTCAGTCTCTTCATATCAAGGATTGCTTGCATGTCGGTGACCAAGGTGTGGCTGCTCTGGTTGCCTTCAATGCGGGACTTACAAAGATCAAGCTTCAGGGGTTAAACGTCTCAGATATCTCACTTGCGGTGATCGGTCACTATGGTAAGTCAGCAGTGGAATTGAGCTTTACAGGTCTCCAACATGTAGGTCAGCGTGGATTCTGGGCTCTCGGTAATGCCGGCGGTCTGAAAAGGCTCAAGGCCCTGACTGTGTCATCCTGCAAGGGGATGACTAACATGGGTCTTGAAGCTCTTGGCCGTGGCTGCCGTGCTCTGAAACATTTTCATCTTCGAAGGTGCTTTTTTCTTTCAGATAATGGGTTGAGAGCATTTGCCAGAGCCGCTGGTGCACTGGAGAGTTTACAGCTAGAAGAGTGCAACAGCATCACTCAGATTGGTGTCTTGAGCTTTCTCAGTGACTGCAAGGCCAATCTGAAGACCCTTAGTCTGGTGAAATGCATGGGGATCAAGGATCTCAATGGGGGGTTGGTTCCCCTGCCTTCATGTGTTTCGTTGCGCTCGCTGACAATCCAGAATTGCCCTGGTTTCGGCAACCATGTCGTGCGCATCATCGGCAAACTTTGCCCCCGGTTGCAGCATGTTGATTTCAGTGGCCTGGAAGATGTTTGTGATTCGGGTCTTCTGTCTCTGGCGAAGAACTGCAAAGCCGGCCTGGTGAAGCTTAACCTAAGCGGGTGTGTGAACCTCACCGACAACGGGATCAAACGTCTGGTTATGTTTCACGGGGAGCACCTGCAAACGCTTAACCTTGGTGGTTGCAAGAGGGTGACTGATCAGGGTCTAAAGGACATCCTGGCTAATTGCCCATTTCTTCAGGAGCTGGATGTGTCCCATTGTTTGATCACTGATTGTGGGATCGAATGCAAGAGGGAGTTGCCGGAGTTGCAGATCCTCTCACTCTCCGGCTGCTCTCAGGTGTCCGACAAGAGCTTGACGGTCTTAGGGAGTCTTAGTGGTTCTCTTCTCGGCCTGAATCTTCGGAACTGCAACCTGATCAGCAGTAAGGCAGTGGGGTGGTTTGGGGAGCAAATGTGGAGGTGTGACATCCTCTCTTGATCTTGTGAAGATCATAGTGGTGGAGGAAACTATCCGGTCGATCCAGTCTCTCTTTCTGAGGGGTTTCTACGCAGTTTGTCCTGGTCGCCACCACCTTAGCCTATCACGTTTCTCTGTTCACGTTTTTGGGCTCTGTTTTTCCGTCATCGGGGATGAGCCTTTGCAGTAGGAGAACTAGGAGTGAGGGAAAGACCATCGTTGTTTTCGAGGGCTCTCTTTTCCTTTTGTTTTTGCAGGTTCATCTTTCCTGTTAGTTGGAGAGAGAACCTGTTTCAGTCTTTAGGCATCCATTACATTTGGTTCCTTGGACAGAGGATCTTCTTTGTGACACTCGCCATGGTTCTTTCTTCTCTTTCTTTCCTTTTCAAATTAGGTGTTATTTTTTCCGTGTTTTTTGCGCAGACCCAGTGTTTAGCCGTGGAAGCTTAGGTCATGGCCTCTCATATAGGTGAAAGGGGTCTGTGTCTTGGTTGTCATGGTGTAGGCTATACAAGTGGTTCTCCATGGTGGGTGAGGTACGGCAATGTGTTTCGCAGCTCAGTTCGGTTGGTGGCCTATCCTTTTTCTCATGAGGATGAGTGCTTTGGTGATGCATTGGCAGCCGCAGCCCCTTGTTGGTGTCTGCCTTGAAAACCACTGTGTTGTTTTCTCTTCATTCCGAAGCCAAAACTCAGGCAATGTTGTTTTTCAGGCTGCTTTATTGTAAGAGCTGTACACAGTACATGATTGTTAATGCACTTTGTTTTAGCGTATGAACTCTCTCTCTCTCTCTCTCTCTCTCTCTCTCTCTCTCTCTCTCTCTCTCTTATATATATCAAAAACAATTTGTGCACTCAAACAATGTTGCTGCTGTGAACACCGATAATGTATGGAATTTGCTTTGCTATAACTCTTCTTTACAGAGATGTAACTTTGGCCATTGAATAAATAAAGATAAAGTGCACTTTAATATTGAAACTCATAATTCCATGCATTGTCTTGATTCATGCAGGTGCGGTCAAGATTACCTATACTATCTGGATCCTATATGTTGAAAAAATTATCACTGCTGATTTCAAATTTTTGTAGAATTAAATTTATTTCTCAGAAAATATCATTCAGTATGCAAATTTTAAATTTATATTTGAAAAGTATCCTTTCGTATGCAAAATGTATCACGTGTCACTTGTATGAGCAATTATCTTAAACATTTGATATCTATAATATTTGGAAACTCTTTGTTGCCATCTGTATTTTTTGAATTGAAAAGGGAAAAGAAAATAAATGAATTATGATCGACCTCGTCTCCTAGGAAAAGGGCAAGAATTTCAACAGCGTCTGGCATCATCGTTGCCGACACCTTCTGCGGTGGTTCAAATATCCCATTCTATATTAGTGGAAGCCATGTGCTTTTGTTTCCTGCCCCATCCTCCTGACCTGCCTCACATAGAGCCCCTCCTGGCACCCACATTGTGAATCTTTATCATTTCTGTAAAGCATCTTGGAAGCTTTAATATGTTCCAAACAGCATCTCTCTCACAGGCACGTGCTCACACACATATATATAGAGAGAGATACATAAAGAGAGTGATCCTATCATGCATACTTTTAACACATATTTATGTATTTTTTTAGGGACATGAATATCATTTAAAAATATTTTAAGGATATCCAAAAAATATATAAAAGAGAATTTTATTAAAAAGAGTAGAAAAGAATAATGCATGCACATATATATTGATAAATGTTCAAATATGCTCAAACATTTCTATGTTTGATTGACATAATCAATGATAGAGATCTGAATTAGAAGTATTATTTTACTGCATGCATTAGATCTTTTTTATTTTAACATCTCAAAAATTGAACAGTTGAAATAATAAAGTAGGATTGAACATGGATGAGACTTGAGCATTTAGCAGTTGTGCGTGTATATATATGAGAGTAGGACTGTATTTATAGGTCAATGCTATAAGGAGAGAGGCAAGGGAGCAGGGTGACCGCTAAGCTGCCTACTAATCGACATCATGCAATCTCTCTTTCTGTCCCTTATCTTCCTCTTCTCTCTTCCTACCTCCTCATTTTCCTTAACAAGTAGGAGATCACAAATGTAAATAAGAAGGAAGAGATTTTTAAAGTAACAAGAGGAAGCAATGGCGGTTTGGTCTCCTTTGACATCTCTCTTTGTATTCTCTTCTTGTATCGCTTTGTGTGTCCCTCTCTTTTTTCTCCAGGTGAACGTAAAAGAGTGATGAATGAAGGGATTTTGTGTCTGTAGAAAAGTTTTTTCCACTTTGAAGGATTTTCGGCAAGTGTTCCTTGCTAAATAATCAAGACGAAGTGTTCCTTTGAGTCGTCAGCTACTACTTCCGGTAGTGCATTTGGAAGGTGTTTCGCATCATTGTTTTGTTCTTGTGTTATCTTGTACAGTAATATTTTGTGTTTTTCATTTGAGAGTTTCTTGTTTCTTTGTTTGAATTGCTTTTTAATTGTACGTTGCTTTATAAAGTCCCCTTTCGTGAATGAAGTTCCTGTGGAAAGAGAAAGGTAGGCCGATGCTAGGTAAGTCATCAAAGTTAACACTTCTCATCTAAGGATGTTTTTGTAGGGAATGTACTTATAGCTAAAAAATCATTTGGGGTCAATAACCCCACCATGATGAAGGTGGGCTAGCAGGTAGCAAATGCTGAGCAGACGTTATGGAATAACACACCTGTAATGTGTTAACAACAGCTGAAACTAACCAGAATTAGGAGAAATTTTGTTTCTGAAGCTCGTTGTATTGATACAAAATTATCTTTAACGACCATTACCCTTTCGTGTGATTGGCCATCCGCTGTCTGATGTAAAGACCTGGATTTCATTAAGATGATATATATATATATATACATATATACATATATGTATACATATATACATATATGTATACATATATGTATATATGTATACATATATGTATATATGTGTGTATATATATATATATATATATATATATATATATATATATATATATATATATATATGCTTAGTCCGTACTCAATACTCATTCATCCTCAATTCAACTTAAACATTTTTACTTTTTGATCATTATGATTAACTTCTATCATGATAGTCGTGATCGAACGATAGAGATAGTTGAAGAGATTTACTCAACTATTAGACTGAGTATTAATGTGAAATATGGGTCTGGTGTAAAGACCTGGATTTCATTAAGATGATATATATATATACATATATACATATATGTATACATATATACATATATGTATACATATATATATATATATATATATATCTATGTATATATATATATATATATATACATATATGTATATATATATATATATATATATATGTATACATATATATATATATATATATATATATATATATATATATATATATATATATATATATGCTTAGTCCGTACTCAATACTCATTCATCCTCAATTCAACTTAAACATTTTTACTTTTTGATCATTATGATTAACTTCTATCATGATAGTCGTGATCGAACGATAGAGATAGTTGAAGAGATTTACTCAACTATTAGACTGAGTATTAATGTGAAATATGGGTCTGGTTGGATTTGGTTAGACCTGCCCCGAGTAAGGTCGAGCATGAGACCTCCTGCAGCAGACCTGCACGATGGCCACGAAGATCATAGCATGGTAATCGTAGGATAATCATGGAGGGCAATGAAATCACACTCCCTTCACATGGTTGAGAGTGGGAGAGTTTGAGAGAGAGAGTGAGAGACGCTTTGTGAGGAAAGAGAGGAGCACGAGAGCCGAGAAACATGACAAAAAATAAAGGATTTTACTAGATTTTACCTTTCATTGTTTTTGGATTTTTCAACCAATAAACCCTCTTTCGCCCACGAGGATAGGAAAGGTAACAGAGACGATGGAAGGCGGTTGTTGGGAGAAAATGGTCCATCATCGAGTGGCAAACCATCTGATGGTGGTGTTTGGAAAGGAACTAGCCGAAAAACCACCATTTTCCATGGTCAAAATAGGCTACCAATAGGTGAGCCGACACAATGTGTTGTGGCAGTTGGTGATGCCGACACTAACAAAAAACCAGGTTTTCTCATATAAACACATTTTCAAGTCTCGATTGGATCTGCAACATGTATTTGGATCTCTCTGTGCTCGAGATATTATCAATTGAGGATTTCATCGACAGATGTACTAAGGATAACTTTTCGTATGCAGTATGGGTATTACAAATTTTTAGTAATACCATTTGGATTGACTAACGTACCTACAACTTTTATGAATTTAATGAATAGAGTATTCAATGATTATGAAAAGTTCTTCATTGTTTTTATAGATGATATATTGATTTATTCTAGGAGCAGAAAAGAGCATGCTCAACACTTGTGTTTAACATTAAAGTGATTACAAGAACACCAACTTTATGTCAAACGATTGAAGTATGAATTTTGGTTGTAATAAGTAGCATTCTTTGGGCATCATCTTTAAAGAAGGTATTTTTGTAGATCTAGTAAAAGTCGTTATTGTGGTCAATTGAGAGCAACCCTAAAATGTCACTGAGGTGAATATTTCTTGTGATTAGTAAGCTATTATCAATGATTTTTGAAAGGATTTTCAAGAATTGTTGGGCCTCTTACTAAGTTTACCAAGAAAGAATACCCGTTTGTTTGGTTTGAGGATCGTGAAAAGAGTTTTCTAGAGTTAAACAAAGATTGACAAGTGCCCCAGTATTGACCATCCCAATTAGTCAAGAAGGATTCAATATTTATTGTGATACATTATTTTGAGGCTTGAGTGATATACTTATACAACATGACTGAGTGGTTGCTTATGCCTCAAGATAGTTAAAATAGTATGAGGTAAACTATCGAGTACATGACTTGAACTAACAACCATAATTTTTGCCTTGAAGACATGGCACCACTATTTGCATTGCATTAGATTTAGAGTATTTATGGACCATAAAAGTTTGCAACATCTTTTCACACAGGATATATTAAATATGCAGTAGACTTATTAGCTGAAATTTTTACAAGACTACGACTATGAGATACTATACCACCAAAGAAAAGGAATGTTGTAGCTAATGTTCTTAGCAAAAAAGGAATAAATTGTATTGCACTATTATCTATAATTAGAACTATTCTTGATTTATGGTTTCAAGTTATCACGTCACAGCATACTCTAAATACATCATAGGAGGAATAAACACTACACAAGAATTATTAGAAGCGACTCATCATAACTGATACAACATACATCCAAGAGGAATGATGATGTATAAGAACCTAAGTCAATAATATTTTTGAAAGGGAATGAAGAGAGACATTATAGAGTATGTGTAAAGGTATCTCACTTAATGAAAGGAGATAACTAAAGACCTACCAATATAATACAACCTCTCCCTATACGAGAATGCAATTGGCAACACATCAATATGGATTTTGTAGTAAGACTTCCAAGGACTCTACAAATGAATAATGTTATATGGGTAATTATTGATTGCCTTACAAAGGTAGCATTTTTTATACCGATTTGAAGGAAGATGGGAGTTGACCACTTGGTGAATATCTATATCAGACATCTGGTATGACATGTTTGTATACCTAAGACCATCACATCAGATAAAGGTAAACAAATCATATCATGATTTTGGCGAAGTTTGCATGAATGGTTAGGGACATAACTCTAGTATAACACTTTTCATCTATAGAAAGATGGAGAAGCTGAATGTACCATCTAAATCCTTTAAGATATGTTGAGGACTTGTGTACTAGATTGACATTGTAATTATCATCTACAATTAATTGTGTATATATAATACCATTTATTAAACTAATATTCAGATGATACCTTTTGAAATGATCTATGGTGCAATGTCTTCGTGTTGGGACAAGTCATCAAATCCTTCATTGATTGGACTTGACTTTATTCAACAATCTGTTGAAATAATGAAGAGGGTACAAAAATATATAAAGACAATCCAAGATTGTCATAAGAGTTATGCAAACAGTGATTGTCACTCAATGGAGTATGAAGTGGGCGATTGGGTATTTCTCAAGGTATCCAAGGATGTTATGTGATTTAGGCAAAAATGTAAATTGAGTTCTCGATATGTGGGATTGTATCCTATCATTGAAAGGATTGGAGAGATGGCTTATCGATTGGAGTTACCAACTACATTGGTTGGGGTGCACAACGTCTTTCATGTCTCGATTCTACATAAGTATGTCTGATCTTTCCCATATGCTCAAACCGAAACTGCTCCAAGTATAGGAGAACTTGACCTATTAAGAGTATCTGATCCTATAATCGACTAGAAGGAATAAGTTCTCTATCGATGTGTGTTGAGGCTAGTTAAGATGGAGCAATCGATTATCAAATGAAGCCACTTGGGGATGGAGGAAGAGATACAAGAGAAACACCCCTATCTCTTTAGGTACGATTTCAATTATTAAGACATAATTTTTATAAGGGAGTAGAATATGAAATATGGGTTAGGTTGGACTTGATTAGGCCATACCCGAGCCAGGTCCGACATGAGGCCTGCCTACATAGTGACCATGAAGATCCTAGCATGGCCATTGTAGGATCATCATGGAGAGCAATGAATTCACCCTCCCTTCATGATGAGTTTTCCTTTCAGTGTTTTAGATTTCCCATCATGAAGGGGAGGAGCATAAGAGCCAGAAAATGTGAAAAAATTAGGGATTTCATTGCATTTTATAAGGTGAGTTTTCTTTTTATTACTTTTAGATTTTTCAGCCAATAGAGACGAGGGGGTATCCTTTGCGTTGTTGCCCAACTCTTATTAATCCCCAAAATGGTTCCTATTGAGATTTTGGAAAGGGGATATAACACTCCTTTCTTTTCAATTTTTAGTGAAACCAACACCCATGGACGACGATATCTAGGAGGGAATGATTCACTATCTAGTGGTGGACCATTTGATGGTGGGAGTTGGAAAGGAATCGGTCATAAAACCACCATTTTTGGCGGTCAAAACAAGCAGGCAACGGGTGGGCCAATATAGCGTGTCATGTTAGGGCCCATTGTGTTGTGTTGGTTGTTGGTGATATGACCTTAATACTAAACCAAATACTCTTGTATTGACACGATTATGAGTTTGGATTGGATCTGCATTATGTATCTAAATCTAGTAAACATAATAGATTTGAATCTCTTAACAGGATCCAGATAGAGTTATACAAATTCATATTAGGTTTTTGGGACATTTGGGGCACTTTGAGGTCCGATTTTGATGTGAGCTCGTAGATGTGTTGAGCTATGCTAGCTACTTTGTTGGTTTTGCTAGTTCCACATGTAGTTGTATTAGGCAACTCATATCGAGTTATATGACATACTTAGGTTGGGAACACCTAGAACTAGTCAACGAGAGTAAGGAGTTTATGTAAACTAAAATTGATTTAATACTAGATATAGATATGTAATTTTGGCATAGGAATTTGACATATGATATGGATGTGGAGATATGGAACTTGAGAGGTGGTCTCAGGTGGATATCGTGAATATGTGAGTTGGCCTCAAATCGATTTATGTGTGTATATAATGAGATTAATTGGGTAGATGTATATCTGTGCTAGCATGGTATCTAGATATCTTACCCCGTAGACCCGAGTGGTTAGACCTAATGAGACGGTGATTCGGTTGTTAAGATCCTTGTTTCGACGTGTTGAGGGCGTCGTAGGAGACCATGTAGCTAGACAAGTGGAGGGTTCAAGAGACTCCTATAGTGTGGTTGTGGTTAGATATAGTAGAAGTCTTGAGATCATAACTAAACTTACATTATTGATGAGTGCTTGAATATGTATGCATATTTGACATGATGATATTGATTTAAATTTATGATATGGATTTCCTATTGTGATATATGAATTGAAAACATGTCTTTAATATGTTATAGTTATAGAGAGATCATATCTATCTACGAGCATAGTTGCTCATATTTCTATTTAATATTATAAGACCTAGTCAACATAACATATGATTTGATAGGTTATTTATAGTTTGACTTTTTTCAATTTTTTTTAGTTTTCATTGTTATACTACCAAATGTTGGACCTTGGTTGCAGTTGAATTTGTTGTTTGCTCTCATGGAGTTATGTCACCATTGAATTGTTAATGATTCGTAGTATTCAGTCTTATGCTCATGTCGATCAAGCTATGAGTCGTTACAATATACCACTATCTTTTTTTATATATATAAGAATGATAAAGCTTTCTCGGTATATATATTCTTAGATGTAGATTATTCGCTCACTCTTGATAGGCTACCAAAGATGATATTAATCAAAGTGTTCTTCTCACATGGGCATTCTATCATATATGTGACGAAGAAAGATGAACACTTTCTCCCATAAAAGAGAGAGACGATGATGATGATATGCTAATTTTGGGTTGTGGCCTTTGAGGGTGACCGTGGACTGAGGTGAGGAGGATGAATAATGGTTGGCTTGAAATCCGGTCCAAAAAAGAAAATTGGTTAGATCACATATTTATTCGCATGCATGGCATTCAATTCTCTCGGAAAGACGACAACGTATGCCTTTACTTTTTTACGGGAAGAGAGAGAGAGAGACGTGAAAGGTGAAAATGGCAATGGCGAAAAGGCGGTCACCGGCTTGTTGATTCGGGTCCACGTCTCGGTGGTGGAAAGCTTTCCGCCATTGCTGCTGCGTGATGGCCTTCATCACGTGTTAACATTATTTGTTTTGTTAGGGACAAGTACATATGCATATACAATTGCCCTTTGAAGCACAACAATGGTTAAATATGTTTCTGCCATTCATCTTGCAACACAGAGGCATCAAATTTGAGGTGTCAACCCGCTAGCTTCCTTGTCATGAGTCGGCATATTGGATGGGTTTCCAAAACTGACATTTGTACTCATAGTGCGTGTGGCTCAAAACCTTTGTTTACGCCTTCTTTAGAGATTTTAAAAATTGAAATTTCAAAAAATAAGGATGAATTCCAATGTAATTTTGAAAGATTTTCAAAATGTGAGATTTGAATTTGAAAAATTAAAAGAGGAGGCACAAAATGGGTCTTAATAGAGGTACATCCTTTTTACCAATTTACCAAGAGCATGCCTCCTATTATTGAAAATTTTCATATTATCATACGCCCCTTAGATGTACTCGGCATTTCATTTTCTTTTTTGCTTAAAGTGAAAAAAGAGTGGTGGAAAGGAGAAGAAGAGAGTTAGATGGTGACGAGAGAGAATATTGAGAGGAGGGAACAATAAACAACACATGCCCATAATAAGATGAGAGAACAAGAAAGGGGTATTGGGATTTAGTGACTCGTGTGGGTTATTAGAGAGAGAAGAGAAAGGAGAGAGGAGATAGTGGTAGCTGTTGGATAAACAAAGATATTATAGAAAAGAGTTTGTGCTTAATAATTTGGGTCTAGATTTAGTACGTATGCATAAAATAACACAACCTTTAGCCACTAAGATTAAATTTTTGCAAGCCTTTTATCGATACTTATCTGATATGGTCTATATTAATTTAACCTCTCTTTTTTAGGGAGTATATCTAACCTCGCTTACTTTTACAAGGGGAAAAAAGAGTTGACATATGGACTGCATGACAAGTAGACATTATATAATATATATTGGATGCTACTCATTAGGAGTGTTCATTGAACTGCCGAAACCGTTAGAACCGAATCATAGTTTGGTTCTGTTCTAAATATCAAGTGGTTCAATTCACTTTTATAAAAACCAAAATTAGCGATTCTCAGTTCCAGTATTAAAATCGAACCATGAGAACCAAACCAAATCACTTATTAGTTATTTACAAAACCTTAACTCTCCCCTTTTCTCTGGCTCCACTTTACTCTCCCCACCTCAACCAATCCCTTCTCTACATCGCACGTTACTCAATCCTCCCTTCTCTCTTCTCTCCATGGACACATTCGAAGATTTAGAACCGGTTACGGCCTTCCTCTCCACTCAGATTTTCCTTCTCCATATGATCGACGATGGACAAACCCATTCCACATTGGTACTTCTCCCTTCTTTTGGCTTCTCCTTCTAATCGTGGATGATCAAAAGTAATGATTAACTGCCTACAGAATATGCCAAATTTCTCCTTTCCCTCTCTATCAGTTTGCCGAGGACGACCCACTTCCTTCTCCTTCAACCAAATCAAATCACTTATTAGTTATTTACAAAACCTTAACTCTCGCCCTTTGTCTGCTCCACTTTACTCTCCCGACCCCACCCTATTCCTTCTCTCCCGCATGTTATGTTATAGGTGTTATAGTGGCTATTCTCGGCAACTCAACCCAGTAATGGCGGGACTGACCATCCAGACCATTACCATGATAGGAGTTACAGATGAGGCTTGTAACCGCCGGACCATTATCGGATTTTCCAGTAAGAGTCCAGATATAGCTGCTTCGAATGAGAAAAACCCAACGTGAAAAACCAAGAGACATGGAGCAGGCACTGCTCTATAAATAGAGTAATGCGTATAAAGGAATAACAATGATATATACAAAAATATTGTCTCTCTAGAAAAGGTCGCTGTGAGGAAACCTCAAACACCATCCATACTTCATTTCCGTTGTAGATTATCTAGAGGATTGGACCTAGAGCGAAAGACATTGGATTTTTCGGCAATAGGCAAACAAGAACTCAATCGGAGCTTCAGTCGTTCTCCGTCATTGGTATCAGGGCCTCGATTTTGACCCTGAAAAAAAAAACAAAGGGTACACGATAGATCAAAAAATTGTCGGCTGCCTCAGAGGGCTACAGAGCGCAGCAAAGCTCCGTAAGACTCTCCCTCTCTCCCTCTCCGTCACCATCTGCAGCTACGAAAAGGAACATCGTTAGCCGACGACGGTCGCTCACAGATCTCCCCTCTCTCTCACTCTCTCTCTCCAGAGTCTAAAACGACTCTATTTCAATCTCTTCATTTAAACGGAATTTAAAAACCACCCCTGGTTTTGGAAAATCGACGACGGTTTCAGTCCGCCAGATTTTGAGAAAAAGTTTTTTTTACCCTCTGCAGTTTATGAAAATTACAAAATATCAGGCTGTTAGTTTACATTATTACCCTTCCCAATTTACATTATTTCATTTCTACCATTGTGTTAAAAAGACAGGTTTGTCCCTGTACTTTTTAAAAATTTACAGATTCAGGTTGAGGGTTAAAATTACAGTTTTAACCCCGATCAATCAAGAATTTTACAAAAATACCAAAAAGTAATTTTACGAGTCTGTCCTTAGGCTTTTCAAAAATTTTCAAAAGTGGACGAAGTTAAAATTATAGTTCTACCCCTAGTATGATAAAGGCAGAAATTTTTGAGAAAATTACAAATTTGTCCCAAGTAGTTTATAAAATGTTTTTAGTTTGTTTTTATGATATTATGCATCGTTCTAACATGATCCTTGCTATGTGTGTTATGTTTATTTCTTTTTTAGACCGTCTAATTATTATAATTGTCAAACACATAAAAATGAGTTTCAGAATATGTGTGTCTGAATTAGCAAAAACTAAGAAACTAAACGGTCTGAACTTCTAAACATGGAAGAGAAGAATCCCACTTGCTCTAACACTTGAGGGTGTTGAGTACGTACTAAAGAAAACCATGCATCCACTACCGCCAGACGCAATTGAGCAACATATAGAAATGTATAAAAATTTCTAAAGGATGATACCATAGCAAGGACAATCATGTTGACCTATATGGAGGATGACTTGATTAGAGTCTTCAAAGAATATGAGACCGCCAAATAGCTATTTGACTCAATAACAACTAAGTATGACACAACTACCAAATTACATGTGCAATTGCTACTAAAAAGTACAACTCTTTCAAAATGAAAGAAGGAGATAATGTAGTAGAACATATAAACCACATGTTAGTAATGACTAAGGACTTAACCATGGCAAAATCAGTCATCCCAGAACCGATGCAGATATCAACTATATTAAAAGTTTGCCCTCATCATAGAACATGGTCACCACTGCCCTTAGATTAGGACCTGAAATTAACCTTTCTGAATTGCCCCGAAAACTAGCAACAGAGCAAGAACATATGATAAAAAATAAGAGAGAAAAATTGCTAGTGGTAAAAGATGAGATAGGGTCTAGCTCCAAACCCAACCAAAAGAAAAATAAACTAAATAAGAAGTTTGGCAAGAATAAGAAGAAGGGTGGTCAAAATTTTAAGAAATCGTAGGAAACCGCTTCTCAGGTAAAGTGTTTCAACTATGAAAAGATGGGACACTACAAAAGGGACTGCCGCAATAAGAAAGGTGAAGAAAACAATCTACAACGCGGACAGTCGGAGAAGTAGAACATAATCTGCGTGATTTCAGAGTATTTATACATAGACCGCCCGGTGACAGGTTGGTGGATAGACTGAGGAGCTACACGACACATCTCAAAGACCAAGGAAGGGGCAATAGATCTGAAGGAATACAAACCCGGCAAATATCAAGTCTACATGGGAAATACCTTTTCGAATGTTTTGGGTATTGGGTCCTTTAAAATTTTTGTAAAAGGCAAACCAATTGTACTAACTGATGTGTTAATTGTGTCATCTGTAAGACACAATTTGATCTTGGTCTCTGTCTTAGTAAAGAAAGGTTTTGAGGTGAGGTTTATTCCTCGAAAGGTGGTTGTGGGAAAGCATGGGAGAATATTATTCTCTCGGAAATTTGATGTAGAACATGGACTGTTTAAATTTTACGATAATGAAATTGGTACTTCTTCTGCTTATATTGAGTGTGTCTTTACTGTTGATGTGAATATGTGACATAAATACCTTGGGCATATAAGTCTGAAAAAGTTGAGGAAATTATTCAACTTTGACCTACTGTCTAGTTTTGAGGAAAATACTTTCAACAAGTGTGAAGCTTGTATACAAGGAAAGATGACAAAGAAAGTTTTTTCCAATGAATCAACAAGGGCAACAACCTTGTTGGAAGTTATTTACATGGATTTATGTAGTCATTTTAGAGTAAAGTCACATCATGAAAAAGGTTATTTTATAACCTTTATCGATGATTACTCTAGATATATGTATTTATATCTTTTAGCACATAAATATGAGGCACTGGATGCTTTTAAAGAATATAAGCAATAAGTGGAAAGCCAATTAGGGCATTCAATCAAAGTCTTAAGATCAAATGGAGGTAGTGAATATACCTCGGCAGAATTTCTTCAATTCTATAAAGACTTTGGTATTGCAAAGCAAAATAAAATGCCCAGGACACCTCAATAAAATGGTGTAGCTGAGAGATATAACAGAACCTTGTTGAATATGACAAGGTCAATTTTAATCGATGCCTCTCTACCAAGGGTATTTTGGGGAGAAGCAGTAAGTACAATAGTTTACATACTCAATAGAGTACCGTGTAAAACTTTATTTACTACACCATACGAGATGTGATTTAGAAGAAAACCCAACCTCTATCACCTCAAGAGGTGGGGATCTGTTGCACATATAAAGATCCTTGATCAGTCTAGAGATAAGCTAGACAGTAGGTCCTTAAGATGTATATTCATTGAATATCCAAAAGGTTCAAAAGGACATCAGTTTTATCATAAGGACCACAAACTAATTAAAAGCAAAGATGTTGAATTCTTAGAAGATACTAATAATGACATTCTATAAAATATTGATGAATGTGTTGATGATCTAGTAGACCTAAATCAATCATCTTTTGAGCCCATAGGAGATCTTCCTGAAACAACTGAAACCTTAAGTGGACATAAAAGGCCAAGAGCCACTCCGTCCTACTTAAAGGATTATCACACTTATCTTGTACAAGAAGTGTATAATTCAGTAGACTTAGATGAGTTTACTGATAATTTAACTTATCAACAAGCTATAAACTCATCAGAAGCATCAGATTGGGGGAAAGCCATGGATGAAAAAATTGAATCCATTGAGAAAAACCAAGTTTGGGAACTGACTGATTTACCAAAAGGAAGAAAAGTCATAGGCTATAAATGGGTTATGAAAAAGAAATACAAGGTCGATGATATAATTGATAAGTTTAAAGCGAGGTTGGTTGCAAAGGGTTTTTCGTAAAAAGAGGGGATAGATTATGTTGAGACATATTCTCTAGTTGCGAAATTTGCATCCATACGAATAATCCTGACAATATCTGCATACTATGATTTGGATTTAAATCAATTAGATGTAAAAACAACATTTCTAAACGAAGAATTGGATGAAATCATATACATGTAGCAATCCGAAGGATTTGTGGTTGAAAGCCAAGAAGATAAAGTATATAGGTTGAGAAAATCCCTATATGGCCTGAAAAAGTCACCTCGCCAATGGTATTTGACTTTTCAAAATACCATTATAGAACTTGGGTTTGTAGCTAATAAACTTGATCACTCTGTATATGATTGGAACAGTGGGAGCCACATTGTCATCTTACTATTATATGTAGATGACATATTGTTCACTGGAAACGACAATGAGATTATTGTCAAAACCAAGTCATGGTTGAACTCCAAGTTCGAAATGAAGGATATGGGGGAAGCATCCTATATCCTAGGTATAAAGATCTCTTGAGATAGAAAATCTAGACTCTTATGCTTGAGTTAAGAGAGATATATTGATTATATCCTCAAGAAGTTCAAAATGGGTGAATGCAAGTTTGTTGATACACCTGTTGCAAAAGGGGTCAAAATTAGTAAGGTTGATTATCCCGGTGAAGGAGACGATAAGCCTAATGTTCCTTATGCACAAGCTGTGGGTAGCTTGATGTATGCTGTGTTGTGTACAAGACTTGATATCAGCTTTGTTGTTGGTCTTGTAAGTAGATATCAAAGTAATCATGGATGACAGCACTAGGTAGCTGTGAAAAGGATTTTAAGATATCTGAAAGGAATAAGAGACTTGAAACTGTGTTTTCAAGCAGATGAACTGAAAGTGGTAGGATACTCAGATGCTGACTTTGCTAGGAGCAAAGATGATAACAAATCAACCTCGGGTCAAATATTCTTATTTGGAGGTGGTGTTGTTTCTTGGGCATGTAAGAAATAAGGTTATGTAGCATTTCATACACAGGAAGCTGAGTATGTAGCTTGTTGTATGGCTGCAACGAGTGATGTCTGAATAAGCCTCTTCATACGTGATTTGAAGTTAGAAATAACCGACGATCTAGTTGTTATTTACTGTGATAACAATATAGCAATTACTCTTATCAAGAATGGAACTGATTGCTCAAAAAGCAAGCATATAATGGTGAAATACCACTATGTTCATGATATGGTTATGAGAAAGGAAATATATATCTCATAATGTCAATAAATGATATGTTGGCAGACCCCTTGACTAAAGGCATAATAGAGGAACTTTTCTCAAAACATGTTACAAACATAGGTTTGAGGTATGTTTGATTGTTGTGTAGGGAAATAACCATATGACGGACAAAAATGTTGTATAGAAAAATAACCACACAACAGGCAGGTTGTTGTGTAAGGAAATAACCACACAACATATACTGATTGCAGCAGCAATCAAGAATTGACATTACTAGGTAAACCCTAGAAAAGTGGGAGAAAAACCAGTATGTTGGTGCACTTGGCTCGAATGGCTAAGTGGGAGATGTTACAAGTGTTACAGTGGCCATTCTCGACAACACACCCCGGTAACGGCTGGACTGGCCATCAAGACCGTTACCGTAACATGAGTTACAGATGAGGCCTGTAACCGCCGGACCGTTACCGGATTTTTCGGTAATAGTCCGGATATAACTGCTCTAGGTGAGGGAAACCCAGCGTGAAAAGCCAAGAGACATGGAGCAGGCACTGCTCTACAAATAGAGTAGTGCGTATAAAGGAATAACGATGATATATACAAAAATACTATCTCTCTGGAAAAGGCCGTTGTGAGGAAACCTCAAAAGCCATCCGAACTTCATTTCCGCTGTAGATTATTTGGAGGATTGGACGTGGAGCGAAAGACATTGGATTTTCCGGCAATCGACAAACAAGAACTCAGTCAGAGCTTCAGTCGTTCTCCATCACGTTACTCAATCCTCCCCTCTCTCTCCCTTCTCTCCATAGACAAATTCCATCAGAAGATTTCGAACCAGTTACCGCCTTCCTCTCCTCTCGGATTTTCCTTCTCCATCTGATCGACGATGGACAACCCATTCCACAACGGCTTCTTTTGGCTTCTCCTTCAGATCGTCGATGACCTAAAGTAATGATTGACCGCCTACATAATATGCCAAAGTTCTCCTTTTCCTCTTTATCAGATCGCCGATGACGACTCACTTCCTTCTCCCTCTCTTCAACATGCTTGAGATAGCTAACGATCCTCTTTGTGCATCTATTCATCAAATTCTCGATGTTGTAATCAATTTTTAGTTTATTTGTTGTTTTGTTCATCTTCTCCTAAAGATGTCTGTTGCCTGGTTTAAACTTCATTATTTGCTACTAGTTGTAACATCATATAATAAAAGCCTTTTCTTGTACTGTAGTTTGGTTACAAATAGGTTTCTATCTATAATTATCACTTAAGCTTGGTAAATTTCATATTTTGATAAGGAAATGTATTGTATGATTATTCATCTGGAATATTAATGACTAACAATTTTCATGAAAAGTGATTATTGTTGTCATGACTTGTTTTTAATGCAAAATTTTTGAGTGAAATTTGATTTGAACATCAATCTTTTGTAGACCTTTAGTATTTACCAGTGATAAAGTCTAAAACCGTGGTTTAGAACTGAACCAAATTAAAACCATCGGTTCAGTTCAGTTCTAAGTAAGTCCCAGTTTGTCTCGGTTCTCTAATATCGGAGTACGCAATTTGGTTCAAGGTTTGAGCTTCAACTGAACCAAACCGAATTGTGAACACCCCTACTATCATTCATGTTTATCAATTGTTTTTGAATTACATAAATTTAATAAAAATATTTTATACTTTATAATATCTTTTAAAAATTTTAAAATTATATTTGTGCAACCCGAAAACAATGCTAGAGATAAGTGAGAAAGTGAGCAGTTTTCAAGATTCAGTTTATATATATATATATATATATATATATATATATATAACATAACGGATTTTACTCTGGTCAGAATACGAACTTTGTTGGAGAGTGCTGCAGGTAAAATTTGTTGTTATTTTTCTGAAATGTAGGACCCTTTTTTTCTTTATGGTAGACTGTAGGACATTTTGATCGGAGTTCGCGTACCACGAGCCTACCGTACCCGTTTCATTTGCTGTGGTGGAAAGTCGAAGGGTGGCGTGGCGACACTGGGTGTACGATACAACTGGGTTCATCCATCCGTTCATCGTATTCTCTCTCTCACAAACACACGTGCGCACAGATACAAAAAAAAAAAAAAAAAAGAGAAAAGAGAGTATTATACGAACCAAGTGGTGGTCAATGTTGAACCTCTTGATTTTGTAACCACTGGCAGCACCTTTCACGTGATCCATGGCCCATGCTAAAGAGATTCAGATCCTCAATGCGTCCTTGATGGTTCCAGTCAGGTGGGTGGACTAGGCCCCGGACTGTCACAATCGGTTCTCGAATCAGAGGATTGAATCAGAGTTTGTAAACCTCGCCTTTCTTTGGCAGAAGCGGCTGATTTTGGTTGATGTTTGTGGCGTCTTCACCATCCAATGTTATCGCGAATTTTCTCGAGTTCATTGGCAAGCTCAGTTCATCTAAAGTCCTGCCTCTTATTAGCAGCGGTGGCTCAACTCAAGTTAAACCCTAGAGTGACTTTCCAAAAGTTTTGTAGTATCACAAGTGGACCAAAAAATCTTAAGAGTCTAAACTTTTTTTGTCCTAGATTGATGATATAATGACTTTAAAATTTGGCACCTAAGGTGGTTGCCTTAGTGGTAGCCTTGCCTAAGTATTACACCCCTATTCTCGATTGCTTTAGTTTCTCCAGCAACAAACCAGACCATAATAATCTAATCCCTGGACATGATTCACCAAATCATATTTAAACTTCTGTGGATGTCTAAATGGTACATCGATCTAGTTTTTGTACACATGTATAGAGATTCATCGAAGCACATCAAGAACCAAACATGTCTTTCCTAACATCTCTTACTCATGCTCGTGCTTGTTATGCAGTTCTATCGTGTTCAAAAACATCCTTTTCCAAATAATTAAGAGTTTAGATATATCTCAAATACAGGTACCAACAAAATAACCATGAGGGATCCTAGTTGTGCAATTTTACTATATCAAATATATCTTTCCTATATAACAATTGATACACTTTAAAGTTGCATGGTTTTTTCAGGTCAAATACATTTTCCTACACAACCACCATGCATTCTTGCGCGGTTATGCAGTTCTCTTGTACTCATACGACTTGTCCAACACAAATATTGATATTGATATCATTATCATGAGCATTCAGTTGTGCGGATTTTTCATATTAAATACATGCTTTCTAGCACAACAATTTTTGCTCTCGTGCATGTTTCCAGCATGACATCTATTGCACTCTTGTCCATTATATGGTTTTACGATGTCAAATATGTCATTTCTTGCACAACCAAGAGCTTACATGCTCTAATATTCCAGTTCAGGGAAGAAATCCTCAAGTATACCCTCTAATCAGGGATTCACCTTTCTTTTAACTTCAAACATATTGATGGAAATAGCCATACATATACCATGCTTTGTGCAAAATGCAAGTCATGGCTAAAAGGATTGATCCAATCATAGGGCAATCTAGTAGACTTCAACTTCTTGGTGAACTCTCAACCTAAATCTACGCATTCCATGCTCTCACACACTCAACTCTCATAAGGTCATGACTCATGCCTTGAGAAAGACAAGGATTGAACTTCGTATCATTCGTATATCCACTTTAGATCCCTTCTAAAGCAGTCTCCAACATTTGAACTTTGAACTTGGGTTTGAACTTGAACTTCTCTTTTACTTTGGTTCGAAGATTTTCTTGTATTGGAGACACTCACTTTAGAGCCTTTTCTTTGAGGGATAGCTCACTTCGGAGTTTTTAGGAACTCACTTTAAGAGATAGCTCAACATTTTCTTTGGGGATCTCCATGAATTTGTCGAGGCAGAGAATTCGAACTTTGTCTTTGACTTGAACTGGTTAGGGCTTAGAACTTGGCTTTTTGGTCCTTATATTTTTAGGGGTTAGGACAATTCCATCGTCCGTTATTCTAGGCTCTTTTTTCAAACTAGAACACTTTTAACTCTCTTTTCTTGACATACTCACTCTATGACATTCATTGTCACCAGGCTTTTCCCCACTTTCGGGACATAAAAAAAGGAAAATTTTGCTCTCGTATGCTTGCGGAATGCATAATCTATGCTTCCAAGAATAATTCGTACTCTCACATAAAGTAAGAACATATATTATTCCATTAATATGCATGAATATATGTAAGTCATTTCAGTATTTAAATTTTTAATGTCGAAATTAGGATCTAGGAGAACTTTAGGATTCTCAAAAATATTCCACATGAATAACTTTATTTGGAAATAGCTATTTCAAAAAAGATCCAATATTCTGAATGCATATGCCTATGATGCATAAAAAAGAATGAAAGAAAGTACTACTACTTTTCTTTTTGAATTTTTTTTCTTCTAAATAATAATATAAAATCAAAGAATTAGGCTTACTTAAAAGTGCTCAAAGTAGTGTTATGACCATGGTGGAACAGGAGTAGGAACATCAAGCATACGCTCTTTGTGATTTTGTTCTTAAATTAAGAAGAGCAAGAAAAGTTTTTGGATGCCATAGAACATGAATATGATTTGATTTTGATGCAATCAAACTAGTGTAGTTATATGCTACCATGAAGTCATGCATATCATCCAATTTTAATTTATCAAATAAAAATCCAAGAGTATGTCCAAATTGAATTGCCATAAAGTCACCAAGAACATGTGAAAGGTTGAAATCAAATTTTTCTTGAGGCGTCATATGTGACGTAGAATTAAGAATCAATGGCACCAATTCTGATAAGAACCGAAGGTGCATATTTGATATAGTAATAGCACGATCTGACATTTGTTCATTCATTCCCATCCAATCAAAAAATAAATCTTTTTTCTTTGTCTGGATTTCTTGATCTTGATTAATTCTTATATAAAGAGAAATAATATCTTTCTTATTGGCCCCAGTTTGATTTTTTTTAGTGAAAGTTCCGATATCCGTACTAGGCCTAGTCTCAATATTCTTTCTAGGGTCAAATTTGATGATTCTCAATAATTAATCATGAGTAACTTTGCGGTTTTGGTTTCATCAAATGGATGTGCCATGTCATCAAACGTATCATCTAGAAATTTGAAACATGAACAATCATCAATAAGAGCATGATCGAGTGACCTTTCAAATGAATAGGGTCTAAGAATATTCAATTCATGCTCAAGTCCAAATTCATCAATGATAGTCAATTTTAAATCATCATTGTCACATGCTACAATTGACCCAACATGACTTTCAATTCCAAAACGTATCATCACATAGAGAACTATCAAACATAGCATCATGTAGAGAATAGTCATACGTATTGAAATTCATCACATCATAAATCACATTATCAAAATTTTCCTTTGAAACCTCAAAGCATGGGGAGAGAGAGAGAGAGAGAGATCATGACAGGCACGCCCAAAATTGTTTTCAGTTGAATCAGCATGTTTAATGTCTCTTACATAATCAAAAGAGTAAAAAATGTGCATCACCTACTGCAAGTTCAATACCATAATCATACTCATCTAATACAGGTGAATCCAAGCCATTATCAAGCATCATTCGTGAATTTACATTATCATCGCTATATGTATCACCTAGAATCCCTCTAGAAGCATTAATATCAAGATATGTTTAAGAATCACTAATGACATTATCTAAGATGTTTTCAATACTCATGCTTGCAAGTTTCCTGTACAAACTCAGGTGACTCATCAATCTCCCTAGATAACTCTAGCTCGAACTCAGTGGGTGTCCATACTCGATCTCTAGGCTCTACTGTAGGTGATAAAGTATCTCATGTGACTCAAGACTAGACTCACTAGTGGACTTAGCAATGAAAGATGTAGGGTAGGGCTCAAGGATAAACTCTTTAATGGGTTCATGAAATAGACTATATGATGGGACTGGGTAGAGAAGTCTCTAGTAGGCTCATGAGGTTCCATAGAAGGGTGACCCAAATGAAGCAAGATCCCTAAAAATGCCTGATCAATGGGTTCAATTTCGCTATCCAATTCCTGTGAACCTAGAATAATAAGTTGACAAGAGGCAAGTTCTACTCTTTTTATCAATCTTAGAATAAACCTATGGCTAGTTCTTTAAAATATTCAGATGAAGTAAAATTTCACTTAGCCACTTATAAGCTTCGCACTCTATGGTGAATGAAAACCAATGAATCAACCTCCTATCACTTATAGGATTGGTACCCTTAGTTATCTTGGAGACCTTGTTTAAAAGGTGAGTCACATGGGTGAGAGAGTCTTCAATAAATGTTTTAAAGTTAGGAGTCTCCTCATGACTATCCATTAGTATAAATCCAATCTTTTGCGGCAATTCTAAAAAATACTATTTTTGGTAGTTAAAACCATAGGAAATGTTATTTTTGGTGGTTCAAACCATTGAGAATGGGTAAAAACCACCAGAAATTTGTTTAAAGTACGTGGAGAACTGCCAGAAACATTCCACCAAGCCAAACAGCCGCAAAAAGGCATTCTAACAACTGTTTAAACCATTAGAAATAATTTTCCAGCACTAGAAAATTTCTTTCGGAAATAAGGAAACTGTCGAAATTAATATTCGAAAAATTATCTGAAAAGGATAATTTTTTGCGAGGTTCAAACCATAAAAAATGTTAGGATATACCACCAGAAATAGTTTGCCATATGCCTCCCCAATATGTTAACCATCACAAATAATCTTTGGGAACCGTTGAAAAAAATAGGGTTGACACATTTGCGGGGGTTTCATTGTCGAAATATGTTTAGTGAATAACCATAAAAAATATGCTTCTATTTGTAATTCCAATGGTTTCAATCTGTCGACGATTTTTTCCATTAAGAATAAGATTCCATCACATACACCTCATATGCAATATCAAATAATCATAATATACTTAATCTTGCAAATAACTATATGTCCAAATAAAAGCATCATACAAATAACTTAAGTATCCAACATACCTAAATTTTTAGTAGTTAAACAAGTAAATACTTAGCCATACTGACCATGGTAACAAGGATAACATAAATGTCATATGCTGAATATGAAATAGATCAAAGCTCAAAGCGATGAAAAGATAAGTCCAACAAACCCATATAGGTCAAAGTGAAAACAAGTACATAAATGTTGTATGTGCCGGACATAAGCAAAACCAAAATGTCCAATATTTATCCTAAAGAGAATTCTAATATGTGATAGGTCGACGTCGATCATCTCTAACATTTCTTGTATTATGTAACTCATATAATAATACATTAAAACATGGTGAGTATTAAAAGATATAAATAACCACCATCATCGAAGAAATATATAAAAAGAATTCTTCCTACTCTGGCAATAATATGACCTTTTAAAAGCATGATAAGCATTGAAAGATATAAGTATCTACTGTTATAACAAAGTAATATATAACAAAGCACATTTCTCATAAAACATTGTCTGAAGTAATACAAGTATAGATTATTACATAGAATTTTATGTCATAGGTTGGATACTACTTATAAGGTACCATTGAGCTACTTAGTGAATGAGACTTCTTTGAAGTTCTTCAATATGATTACTTGTGATGATTGTTGTTGGATAAAATGAAAGATCCTACTAAGTTACATACCAGTCAATACATCTCCATGAACTAAAAGGCAAATTTGTTATAATTTAGTATGCTATACATATAACCAACATATATATTTATTATACTATATAAGATTTATTTGACCATCCATTACTTATTATTGAATGACAAACAATTGAGAAAAATCCCCTATTATGCCCTTTAGTGATGTCATTCGATTTCGTAAAGATGAAGTTGTAGTAAGTTGTGTTAAAATGTAATAGGACGAGCCACTAGGGACCGTGTTTGGGTACTAGATAGCGAGGGTCATCAGGGCTATGGCCTACCCCGGCTAGCCATTGGGGACCAAGGCTCTTCAACGGCTAGTCAATATAGCCATTGGGGAACAGCCAAATTGCTTTTCTCTCTTCACTCTTTGATGTATTATGCACATACTCTATAAATAGAGTCTCTTACCTCTTAATAAAACATGTTGTACGCTTATTTGACTCTTCATTGTTTTGATATTTGACTTATATTGGGCATTGAAATACCAAGCTTTCGGGAAATCAGTTTTGTAGCTATTTTTAGTTTGTTCAATTGATAATTGATTGGGATTCCTCGAGCAACTTGAAGGATTATTTTCTCATATGGTATCAGAGCCTACTCGCAAGAATATTATCGCACACGCCTATATTAGAAAGTGTGCCTGACATGAAACAAGTTTTGTCTTCTTACTTTTATTATTCTAAGGTTGAGGTACTTCCCAAAAACTTGTTTTTATTGAGAAATTGAAGGAAAAAATGAAGTATTTCGGTATTTACTTGACCCAAATTACTATCAAAGTCGGGCAAGAATACTAAAAAATATTTTTTGTCTAAAGACTACTGAGATTATGTTGATGAACCTAATTGGATTATTGATAGGCTTAATGAAGATGATATCATCAAAGCCCAAGAAAAATATAAATAAGATTTAAAAATATGAGAAAAAATGAATGCAAAGATCACTTGAATCCTTTGTTAAAATGTAGATGATAAACTTAGAAATAAAATTAACATCTTTGAAAATACTTTTGAAACTTGGGAATATTTGAAGAAAATTCATTTTTAAGATGAATTTGTTTTTCAAATTTATTTAATAGAAAGAATGGTAGAGATTATCATAATGAATTTTTCGAATTGTGGAATCAACTTCGAAGTTTTGATAAATTTGAAAATTTTCAAAAATGGATGAGTTTAAAGAATATTTGGACAATCAATTTTTTTTTATTCATACGAGGCCTTAGAGATGATTTTGAAAATATAGGATCTACCTTAATCCATCAAAAACCAAGGCCAAAGGGGATGAGTTTCTTATCAAACTAGTTATGAAAGAAACTAAATTAAAAACTTTTAATGTTTTCAAAGAGGTCATTTTTGTTGCATCAAGATCATGGATGAATATAAAGACATATAAGCATCCTCACATCAAGAACATTGAAAGATAAAAGAACGTTCAAGGATAAACAAAAAAAGCTCATGGGTTTATAGCCAAACAGAAGCATCATTTTTCACTATTTTAAGAAAAGTGAACATATCAAAACCACTTGTCCTATCTTGATAAAAAATTCATGAACTTGGTCACTATAAAGAATGAAGAAGGAAGAGGTCTACCTTCTAACATTCAAAAAAAATACTAGCATCTCTGATAATGTGTTATCAATAAATTCTCAAGGTATGTCTTGGTTTATAAATTCATGTGTTTCATTTCACATGAAGCATAAAAGAATCTTTTGAAAAACTCTTGCCAAAAGATTTCAAATAAACATATTTTACGACCGATGCTACAAGACTTCAAGTGGATGAAATTGAAAGGTTTTAAAATAAAGATTTTAAGGTACTCAATGTAAGTTTTGTGTCAAAACTTAATTAAATCTTCTTTCTGTTGCTCAAATTTGTGACAATGGTTGTATACTTTCTCATTCAAAAATTGTGTGGTACAGGATCACCTATCGTAAAAGGTGATTAGACAAGGTTATAGAGAAAGTGGATTATACAAAATGGACAATTTGGTTGTACCAAATTTTAATGTAGTGTAGTTTATGACACCACTCTTTTGGCACAAAAGATTATGACATTTATACATGAAAATTGTGTAATCATCATTTGTTGAAAAATAATAAAGTTAAAGACTTTGTTTGCAGAGAATGTATCTTAGAAAATTGCACCACACCTTCAGTGAAAGAAGCTTTATTATGAATAAACCTTTTGAGTTGGTACATTCCATTGTTTGGGGACCCACTCATTGTGTCTAAAGGAGGAGTGGGATACCATGCGACTTTCATATAATGTCAATCGGGGCATGTTTACATTTGTTACATATTGGTTTATTATGCATGTATGTCATAATTCCAAGTTTCTAAGTTACTTATAGAGGACATTATGAAATAGATTGGGAACAAAACTCATGTTCAACACTGTTTGTCACCCTCAAATGGATAGGCAAATAGAGATTGTCAACCACACTCACACAACTTTGCTATGAACTATTCTGTCCAAGCAAAATAAATCCTTGGATGAACAACTGGTATGGGCAGAATTCGCATACAATAGAGCTCCCCATTGCACTATGGGACAAACACCCTTTGAAGCTGCATATGGGTACAACCCTCTCACTCCCTTAGATTTGTTCAATCTGATACAGGTCATCCAGAAGACCTGAAAGAAATGCAACTTGCTAAAGATGTTCAAAAATTTCATGAAGATATAAAAAAGAAGATAGAAGTCAGTTTCAAAAAATATACAGAGGCTGCCAACAGGCACAAGAAACCCATTCAATTTTAGTCAAGAGATTTGGTCTCGATACATCTCTACAAAGAAAGGTTTTCCCAACATAGATCTTCCAAGCTAAAGCCAAGAGAATGGTCCTTTCAAAGTTCCCACTAAGGCCAATGAAAATGCCTACACCATTGACCTCCCTAATCATTATACAGTGTCACCTACTTTCAACATCAGAGACCTACCTCCTTTTATGCCAGATTCTGAAGATCAGGATATCCATCTTCAACTTGACGAAAATGATGTAGGCATTAGTTCAAATTCATTAACAGAGCCCACTCGACCACACACCAGGTCCATGACAAGATAAATTTCTCAATTTGTCCAATTGGTTCAAAAATATATTAATAAGAACATCTCCGTTAGAAGTGGCTGGAATCCCACTTTAGAAAGTCCCCAAAACTTCCTCACTCTTTAGGAACAATAAGCTGTAAATGTTAAAAATTGTCAATCTGCATAATTAATTCATGATGGTTTTTGAGGGTAACTAAAGTAAGAATTCATCCAATACTATAGGAAAACATGAAAACAGTTTAGGAAACCAGTTTTTGTGTTCTCAATGCCTGAGAAAATAGAATGTTGCATTTACCACTCTAAGAATCTCCATCTTGAGTTAATTATTGCATGAGAACTTGTGTTTTATGTTCTTAATGCTTGGAAAATTATAATGCATTTACCACCCTAGGAGTATGTATCCAAAGTTAATTATTACTTGGGAACTTGTGTTTTGTATTCTCAATGCCTGAGAAAATAGAATGTTGCATTTACCATCCTAGAAACCTATATCCTGAGTTAATTATTATATGAGAACTTGTGTTTTAATTTCTTTCTGTGTGGCTAGCTTTGTAGCCCTTATCCAAGCATAAATAGACCTCTTGGTTGAACGAAGAGGATAACATCTATTTCTTAGCAAATTTTGTGTTCTCTTATCTAATTCAGTTTAGAATTAGTGGTGAGATAGATTATTAGTTCTCTCTTATCAGTCAAATTTGTGGCGAGTGAAGAAGAATCACCCGTAGAACAACTGTACATTAATAGTATCTCGGCTCATTTAGAATCAGTAGAAGCATTTGTTAAACGGGAAGGCATAAGCCTTTAATGCTCCACTTTGTCCGGTACTCTCTAAGATCCCACATGCATTCAACAATTTTCTTAAAATTCGAAGTTAGTGAAGGTCATGCTAGATGAGTCCTCCTTGGCTCATTCCATAGCTTTCAAGGTTGGTTCTTTGTAGCCGTTTTAGTTGAACTCAATCCACCTTTGCTGATTCACATCATTCCCTTCGAGTTGTTTGAGATTTGTCCTCAAATCCAGCAACTTGCATCTTGTTCCCCACCAACTGCTAGCAAAATACCCTAGCTTATACTAGGTACAAAATGATTTTCAAATTCTCCTACTACACTTAACTATGAAGAGTACATGAAATGAAAATACAGACTACAACTAGTCTATAAGAAAATAAGAAAGACCTTTACAAAAACTATCCTAAACAAAATTTAATAGAATTGAACCAAAACTTCAATCCCTATTGCGATGATAGAACTTCCACACATTAGTGAATTAATTAGACCTACAACAATATCAAGTGTAGAGACAAGAAACAGTATGATTGAATATATCATATCATGCAAAACAATGATGATATCTTTTGTGGCCAATTCTACCATAGCCTTTCCTTCTTAGTTGAGGTCACAAATAAACAAGCTTATCTTGAGTGCTTATCTTGAGTTGCAGATAAGAGTTGCAGCATGTGCTTCAAATTATATCATTTAACACATGCAACAAGCTTTTGTTCTAGGATCTTTCTATTTATGCTCAAAACATACCCTGTGAGCTAAGTTCGAAAAAATATTAATATCGTAGATTTTACTAGGTGGATTGTTCTCATTCCCAGTGAATCTTGGTTGTTTCCCAAGATTTACAATTGAATACATTAAAGAGCCTTCAAAACTACCAGCTAGTAATTCTCATAAAACTAATGCCACAATGCAACATTAACTATTAGTTAAAACTAATGAGAAAATGACAAAACAACTTAAAACATCCTAGGAACTCTCAGGCAAGTTTTGCATCAGTTATGTTTCTAATTAAGCCCCGAACTGCATTAACTCTAGTTTCCTCTGGAATCTTCTATTGTTGGAGGACACAAACTGTTTTGACACTAGGTGGGCCTGCCATGTTTCACTCTACCCAGGCTTTCATGGCCAAGAGTGGTGCCTCAATAGATTGGTTAATTCGTGCACATGTTAGAGGTCCCTGGTAGCTAATTGTAATATCATTTGTTGATACTTGATTTCCATCAAATTAACTCTAGTCTCTTCAACCTGATGACATTACTAAATCTAAAAAAATACAGAGAATATTCTGGTTGGCTTTATTGCTGGCTTTACCACCTGCTGTTGTGAACAAGATGCTCTTAGCTGGGCCTTTAATGCTCTACTTTGTCCAGTACTGTCTTGGATCCCACATGTATTCAACAATTTCTTTAAAATTCAAAGTTAGTAAAGATGTGGCTAGATGAGTCCCTCCTTGGCTCATGCCATAGCTTTCATGGTTGGTTTTTGCAAACAGTTTTAGTTGGACTCGATCAAGCTTCAGATAAGGATGGTTGTATATATACATTCTATGGGAAAGTTACACTCTTGCGGAGCACCTCGTAAGAGGAGACCAATAGGTGAAAATATAGGCGACAAGGAGTTGTTGCACTGAATGATGATATTGCATAAGAATGACTTGGGCTCTTGCAGCTCACGCTGTGGAGCTCCCCATCATTCAGCAAACTGTCACAGTTCTCACCCTTGACGTTGAGTGCATCACTATAACGATCCATCTCTAGTGGAAATGAAAATGGTTGGGCTGAAATGAACACCAGCAAAAAATGGAGGAGCACCACTGAGGAGGGCTTAGCTTAGCCATGTGGCACGGTTGCAAGCTACTTCCCTTGCTCTTCTGTATCTTAGCGTTCATAGAGTTTATATATATATATATATATATATGTATATATATATATATATATATGTATATATATATATGTATATGTATATATATATATATATGTATATGTATATATATATATATATATATATATATATATGTATATGTATATATATATGTATATGTATATATATATATATGTATATGTATATATATAGCAGTAACTGAGTGTACCTTACTGTACCTCTTAGCTACTTAATTCTCCTTCACGAATATTTGTTGCTGCTAAAACACAAGCTCCATCATCATCATCATCATCACCATTGCCACCACCGTTGCAGCCATAGCTAGCGAGATCACCATTCTCATCAATAGACTCTATATACAACCTAGTAAGGGAACCAGTTTGAAGGATTACAGGTTGGAGACAATGGTTGTCTTCTTGGGAGCTATTTCATGGATCATTGCATAGAGCTGCTTTCGATGCCAACCAAACACTTCATCAGTTAGGACTTGACTGTACACATCATTTTGTATCACATTCATGCAAAATTATATTGCGATGTTATAACAAACTCAAATCTATGATTGATAGATGCTGCTCAATATTGTGATTTGTTACTTGGAGTTTTTGTTTTACTGTTGATGGAGGCTGCTTAATAGATGATGGCCATGCGATTGTCAATACAGTGGACATCCCTCTCAACAATTTAATTACGAGATGTGCACGCCAGCTATTTAATACGTGATGTTCATGGGATTCCCAATATCATGGGTTCAGAATATTACCAAGATTTTCCTCTTTGGACCGTTGGGGATGGAATTACTTTGATGGTTTGTACAAGTATTTTTTTTTCACTAATAACTACTATTCCCGATACATCATGGTACGGGATTATTTGGACTACAAGACCAAATCAGATTATAGAGCAAGATTTGATAAGTACTAGTCAACAAATTGGAATTCATTTATCAACAGATTTTTTTCTTCCATTTGAACTCATTTCAATAATTCTTTTATCTGCTTTGATAGGTGCAATTGTCGTGGCTCGTCAGTAAAAAATCTTTAGAACTAGCAATAGAAATCTAAATTAAATTTTGTTCGATTTTCTCACATTTATTTCCCTTGAATTCTATGTGAACGTGAAAAAGTGTTTATGTAGAAAATCAATTTCTTTTATTTATTGCCAATATATTCTTTTGTTCCAAACTTGTTGTTATATTCTTTAGTCAATCGAATCCGTTGAATTGTTGTTCATATTGAAATGAATCGAAATTAATAAGGAGTTGGTCAATGATGCTCGAACATGTACTTGTTTTGAGTGCTTATTTATTTTCTATCGGTATCTATGGATTGATCACGAGCCGAAATATGGTTAGAGCCCTTATGTGCCTTGAACTTATACTGAATGCAGTTAATATAAATCTCGTAACCTTTTCTGATTTTTTTGATAGTCGCCAATTAAAAGGAAATATTTTTTCAATTTTTGTTATAGCTATTGCAGCCGCTGAAGCAGCTATTGGATCGGCTATTGTTTCCTCAATTTATCGTAACAGAAAATCAACTCGTATCAATCAATCTAATTTGTTGAATAAATAGTATTAATCATCATAATTAATTAATCATAAAAAGTAGAATTTAGAATAGTGTAATATTCATCAATTCAAATTAACATGTATGCTACACAATTTATGATCATGTTTGCGAAAACGTAAGAAATCAAAATATCTTGGTCCTTTTCTTTTCTTATGAATTGATCCAAAAGTCCATTTTGATTAGCAAAATTCTGGTAAATCATTGATTCATCTGGTATCTAAATATATGATTCATTTACGAGTTTACTAGATCGAAAATTTTTTATTTTTGATGTTCAAAAATTACTATAGATCCAATGTCACACTCAGTAAAGATTTATGATACATGTATAGGATGTACTCAATGTGTCCGAGCCTGCCCCACAGATGTATTAGAAATGATCCCTTGGGACGGATGTAAAGCTAAGCAAATTGCTTCTGCCCCAAGAACAGAGGACTGTGTTGGTTGTAAGAGGTGTGAATCCGCCTGTCCGACGGATTTCTTAAGTGTTCGAGTTTATTTATGGCATGAAACAACTCGAAGCATGGGTCTAGCTTATTGATACGTTTCAAAAACACCACACGAATAGGTTTTTTACTGGCAAAAACCCGTGCTCAAAATAGAAAAGAAAATATTTTCTATTTTGAGCACGGGTTTTTCTGGCCCAAGTGTATCTTATTTTTATCACGAATTATTTTCCTTGGTTAACAATAGTTGTAGTTTTGCCAATAGCCGGGGGTTCCTTAATCTTCTTATTTCCTCATAGAGGAAATAAACGTATTCTGCTATCATTTTCAATTGGACGATCCATTAATCCAATTGGAAGAAGATTTTAACTGGATAAATCTTTTTGATTTTCACTGGAGACTCGGAATCGACGGACTTTCCATAGGACCAATTTTATTGACAGGATTTATCACTACTTTAGCTACTTCAGCGGCTTGGCCAGTTACCCGAAATTCTCGATTGTTCCATTTCCTGATGTTAGCAATGTACAATAATTGTATACAAATTTTAGGTTATGTGGAACCCTCCACTTATATCCAATGTTCTTAATTTGTTAAAAGTAAATAAAAACTAAGTCTAAGAAGACTCATCTCTTATTCACTCTATTTTTATACGTTGTAGGTCCTATTAAGATTCTTTTCATAATTACCTTCTTATCGTGATGGACAAGGGTTAGTTCTTGCTCTATAAAATTTCTGACTAATAAAAGAAAAATTACCTACACACTTGCATTGAAACGTGAGCATAAAAGGGATTCCTATTCCTATTAATTTTGATCATAACTAGATTTGGTCTCTAAACAGGATTTAGACTCTAAATGGATATGAATATAAAATGGATATGAATATCTAAATAGATATGGATCACAAATGGGATATGAGATTTAATATGGATATGACTAGAATCAACCATAAGAAAATAATGACCTAATTAATAATGATACAATAAGTAGAATATGCAACTAATTATAAAAGTATTAAGATGCAGAAAATCTTGAGTTACATAGATCTTAGAAAATCCTGCTATGTAGTGTGCATAAATTTTAAAGAAAACCTATGTAAGATAATGCAAGAATAACATCTTAAACATGCGTGAATTCAATCTAATGTGCAAAATAATTCTAACCTAAGCAAGAATTAAACTATCTATGTAAGAGTAAAACTAAAAAGTAAAAGATGCAAGATGATTCAAAAGGAATCGATGCAAGGACTAAGTGATTTGATGGATACTTAGAACCTAATTAATGTCAATCAAGATGTATGGATTAAAGGGACTTGATGTGGCTGATATGAATATGTATGCTATGAAGAATCAATGCTATTAAAGTATGAAAATAATGCAAAGGAATTAAATTAGGTTGTCCATTGATGCTATGTATATTTATGATGACCAAATAATGATAAGTATTATGATCTAATAATGATAACTATGAACATCTAATGATCATAAGTATTATGACCTAATAATGACAACTATCATGATCTAAGACTATGGGCTAGGGGACTAAAGCCCAAAGCCAAGATATAAAGTATATTAAAACACTAGTCCGATGGATGGAACCGTTAAAGTTCTTGGAATACCTTAGAAACAAACGATCTACCTAGCTTTATGGATTTGAGCATGCTCAAAGTTGGGCGAATTTCTTCTTGGTGGATCTTTCAAGGGAGAGAAAGGGACAAATCTTACTTTATGGATGTCCGATTGCCATCTTTGGTTTTTGATACCACTTTGTCACCTATTTACTTCATACTCTAGCTTTAGGGAGGTTTACTAATGGGTGATAGCAAATAGTACCACTTTCTACCTCAGTCATGGGTGCGGTGAAGGCAAGGCGTACATGACTCTTCCTTAGCGCTAGACGGCCAACTCTCTTGAGGCGGCACTAGTCTTCTTTGCACACTCACTCACTTCTCTAGACATGAGGTTGAAGCACACATACAGTGGTGATCAATAGGATGAAACAACATAGAATGAACACTTTGGCTTTATTGATATAAAAGAAGATATACAAAGACTCGACTCCCTAACTCAATGACCAACTACCTAGCTCCAAGACACTCATGTCCATTTATAGGCATGAGGGAATGGGGTGGTCTCTTAGGATAGCTTCACCTAGAAGCCTCTAGGCTCACAGGAGTATATGCTATAACATCTAGAAGGTACTATGGTTATTAGATCTACCCACAGGTCTCATTGGGCTATTTGGTTATAAATACCTACAAAAGAGGTTACAACAATCGATAAAAAGGGGTTGGGGTGAAGTTTACAAGTGAGACACAAGAGGAGTTTTGTTGGACATTACAATAAGGTTTTAGAACGCATGCACCAAGCGAATCAGCCCCATGACAATTCTCCCCTAACTAACTTAGGACTCACCCTTGATGCCTCTATGCATGTAGGAGGTGCTCATATTACTACAACTGCATGCTAGAGATCCATGCATTTTCATCCGAGTCTCTATCAATTCATCAAACAAAGTATTGTGATTGCAGAGATACCCTCTCTAACCAAGGGTGGAGGTCGATGCTCCAACTTGTCTGGGTCCTCGTAGTATCTCTTCAACTATAAAACATGGAAAAAAGGTGTAATTTCAACTTGTTCCATAATTTCAATTTGTTGGCTACCTATATGATGCTATGTACTATTCAAAATGGCCCATCATATAACTTAAGTTCCATATGACTGCCTTTGGAAAGTTACTTGCAGATATATTCGGGTATTCGAAGGCACGCATGGTCCACAACATTGAACTCCATTGTGCGTCGATGTCTATCCACGTGCTTGATCATGCAAGGTGCACATGGTTGAGGGAGGTTTTGGCCTCCTCATACCTGGTTTGCCTCTCCTATACCTCATGGAGAGAGGTTGTACAACAACCACGGCCATCCCCTTTATCAACTCTAATGGACCGAGCGACTGCCACCTCATCACAAGCTCAAAGGGACTCATCCCTGTGGAAGAGTTTTATTGGGCATTATAGCTTAACTGTGCTACCTCAAGCAAGGATACCCTTTTTTTTTTTACTCGTTGTCACATAGTGCTGCAAGTATTCCTCCAACTTGGAGTTTCATCTCTTAGTTTGGCTATCTGTTTATGGATGGGGTATCCATTATCATAAATAATTCACTCTAAAACTTGCTTATGAAGCGGGTGTCACAATCGCTCACTATCTCCTCTGAGATACCAGAGTGCTTCACCACATGTCATGAATAGATGCGTCATCTACTTAGCATTGCACTCCTGCGGTGCAATTATGAAGACTCCAAATTTTGAGAACCGGTCCACAACGACAAGAATGGTTTCAAGGCCATCCACCCTAGGTAGCCCTGAAATAAACATGAAAATGGCTCTCCATAGTCTATGAGGAATCAAAAGAGGTTGTAGCAAACCCGTTCGTTACAATGATCCACTTTGTCTTATAGGTATACGGGACATGCGTGCACATATAGTCAGCCACCTTATGTGCCATCTGGGGTAAATAGTAATTGCGTGCTAGAAGAGCAACGATTTTCTCTATCGTGGGGTGTCCCAATCTCGTTAAATCAAATATTTTCTTAGCTTTCCGACATCTAAAACTAAGAATTACCGACTCTTGGTCCACACTACACGATTGTGAACCTTATATTTTTCGGTAGAGCTGGCTAGAACCTGCTCTCGTATTTGTTTATATGAAAGATCCTCATCTTCGAGTTGTTTGATTTTTTTGCACCATATCACCTTGGAGTTGGATCATGACACCCAGATCTCCTCGATGCGCTTGCGGATGAGGGTGTCCATCACATAATTCTCCTTCTCCTGTCGATATGCCCACCCACTCAAAGTGATACTCCTCATGTAACTCGAGCTACCGGGCCACCCATCGAGTTAGCTTCTTTTGGGTCTCAAAATATGAAGTATTCATGGCCACAGTGCAAAGGAGACGACGCGTCTATTCATGTTTCACCCGATATTTTTAGCCTACGATTACCTTACCTTCTTCAGTTCCAGTTTCTGTAGTGGTGTTGCTCCTTGGAATAAACCTTCTCTTTCCCTTTCTTCGTCCCGCCTTGAGAGTACGCGTGCGTGCGAGTGAGAGAGCTCCCGAGGGATAGCAAGAGTTGTTGCATAAACCCCTACGAGAGAGGTTTAGGGATAGGCGAGTGTTATCATATGCTGCTGTTGTGCCTCGAGGAGTTGCTGAGCAGAACGGTATCTGTTGCCCTCGCCCGACTTCCTCTTCTGCAAACGATCATCAAATTCTAATCCAATGGAAGTCGTGTGACAAAGTGGTATTAGAGCAATTTGAGGTTTATATCTGGGACAAATCGGAGCAGGAAAACCAGTCGGTCGAGCGTCGGAGGAGATCAACGTCCTGCTTTAAAACAGAGTGCAATCAGGTGAAAATCGGCCAGTCTGGAAATTTCTCTCAGATTGAATTTTCACAGAATGTCGGCGCTGTTTTGAAGAGGTAAGCATCTTCCATTTGATCCAAAATTTCTACTGAATAAATCTGGATGTGCAGAGGTTCCAACGGATCAAAATTCGTGAGAATCGGAGATTGTTTGATGAGTTTTTTATCTATCGAAATAGAGCCAACAGAAGTAAGTATATCTGATTGAATTTCTATAGAAAATTCAACAAGGTGTTGCTGAATTGATTTTGCTGTGAAAGAGCAGATATTTGAGTGAAACGAAGTGTGATCTTCATTGATCTAGTACTGATCTATCATTTACAAGATAGATCTACACAACATTCAGCACGATCAAGAGTAGATCGTGAAGATTTGAGCCAGATCGCAAGGAATTTGCCACAAAAAATAGATTCGGTCAAAATTAACTTCGCCAGGGTGATTGTTCGGTGGAAGTCGATGTTTTGAGGAGACAAACGACGTCCGGTTGATCCATAACTTTTACTGAAACACATCGGACATGTCTAGAGTTTATTGGATCATACATCGCAAGAATCAGTGAACATTTGAAGAGGCCTTGATCACTCTCAACATACCTGATGGAAGTAGCTATAGATCGACTGAAATTTCTACAAAGGTACGCAACAAATTTGACTTTTGTTGATGTTTTTGCACAGATCTGAGTAAGGCGAGTTTGATCCTCGCAAATCCATGTTGATCTATCATTTCAAGGTAGATCTGAGTTCTCTCATACATGATTAGAGTGGATTTTGAGGCTGAGAGTAAACCGTTGCTGAAAACTATCTTGTGAAGGATTGAGTTGAGGACTAATAAGGACAATCGCCTTCATTTCCAGAGATTCACTTGCAGAGATGCAACAAGAATCTTGATTGGGTTGAGGAATAATCAAGACATGAGTAGATCGAGTTAGATCTACCGAATTGAAGTTGAATTTTGCAGGAGTTCATCGGCGATAAAAAATTTGTACATATCTGGATATCGACTTACTGTAATTTGGTGGATCGGACTTAGATCTATAAACTCCGAGGCTAATCTTTGTTTGTTGAACTGAAGATTGAGTAGCTGTGTTGAGTGTTGCAGTGTGCAAGCAACTACTAAGTCGATTTGAGGCAGATCGAGAAGAATCAAGAAGGATACTGAATTTCAACGTTGTCCGCAAAACTTCTGAAAGTTGACGGCGTTTTTAGAGGGCAAACAGCATCCGTTTGATCCAGAAATTTTACTAAAGCATGTTGGATATGCATAGGCTGGACAGGATCAACAATAGCGAAAATCGGTGATTGATGGGTGGGCTTTCGAATGACCACAAAACAACTGATAGAACTAGGTACAACCCGATCACAGAATTCTGCAAAAGATGATTTTCTTGGAAATTTCTGCTACCGAGGAGTACTGATCTTTGTTAATTGCTGTAATATTCTTGTAATTTGTGTGAGTTTGTAAGGTTTAGTTGTGTGGATTGCTGCAAGTGTCACAAGCAGAAAGTTGTTGTAACCGGCTGTAGGTTGGCATAAATAGCCATCGGGTGAAATTTTCTGCGGCAACTGATTGTAAACATTACAACAGGTCGTGTGAGTTGCTATAAGAATTGTACAAGTCCTGTAGTCTGCGGTAAAGCCTGTAAGGGTTGTGTATTATAAGTGATCGCGAAGGAGTCTCATCCATTGATGCAGCAAACTAAAGAGCAGGAGTATGAGAAAAAGAAGAACTGATCTTACTGAAGACAGAGGATCTTCAGACCGACCAGCAATGGAGGCAGTTTTGAGACACAGATTGTGCAGGAGCTGAAGGACATGCAGGTGAAACAAGTACAGCTACAAGAGAGGATAGAGAGGCTAGCGCAGCAACAAAATGCTTTTGGAGGACACCAACAAGTGGATCTGATTAGGGAAGAACACCTTCCGTTGGCTAGTAGGGGAGTGAGTCCTTCTAGCCCTCCTCGATGGAAATGAGTGCAGCATTATCGGCACTTTGTGGGAAGATGTCAGGACTCATGGGTATGAGACATACTCAAAGGCCATTACAAACACCAATACCACAGTAAAAATACATCAGGTGGGTGGTAAGGGAGATGACATGAGTAACGGTGATGAGCGGAAGAAGATGCGTATGGAGCATGAGGACTTCCACAAACCAGTGCCATGGCTGAACCAAAAAGAGTCTTCTTTGTTGTGTGCATCATCAAGTGATGGGCTATGTCACACGGGTGCGGGTGCGGGATACGGTAAATTTCAAAAAATTTGGGTACGGCGACACGGCTAGGGTATATAATATTATATAATATTATATATATTATATATTCAACTAATTCAAGTTAAAAGCCTAGAACAAGTGAGACATCAATTAACATAAGAATATGATGACAACAATAAATAAGTACACAACTTTATATTAAAGCAAAACAAGTAAAGAACTACCTATGTTATATCAACAATATTATCATAATATCATTTATCAACTATGAACAATATTAATGTTTGATAAATGAAATGAAGTAATGAACATGTACCTGATAAATTATAGATCTTCACTATCAACAATATCATCAACTGAAGGGACTATTGGATGAGTGAGTTCCATATTAAGAGTATGTAAATCTTGGCTGTCATCTAAGTGATATTCCTCTGAGTTTGCATCCCAATATTTTGATGCTCATTCACTGCAATATATTCAAATAAATAACAAGAAAAGATCAACAATAATCATCATGATGCAAGCAAAGAAAACAATTTTAAAAGATTAGTAATTTTTACCTGTACTCAGCATTAGATCGTGAAACCAATCTCATATTTGAATGGACATAAACTAAGTCTTCAGCACGACTACTTGATAGATTGTTCCTTTTAATATTGTGAATTTGAGAATATGTACTCCAATTTCTTTCACAACAAGAAGAAGTAGCAGGTTGAGATAATAATTTTGATGCAAGCTTTTGAAGAAGAGGTATCTCAAATCCATAACATGCCCACCAATCTAGTGGATCTTGATAATCCCTTGCTTCCAGTGCTTCTAATGAATCAAAAGAAAACTTTCCATATTCAGAATTTACTTGCCTAAGTAAGTATGAGTCACGATAAATCCTTTCCAAACACATTTGTCTATTCTTTGTTATTTCAGGATCTTGATTAGGAGGACAACACCCAATGCTCTCATGCAACCATTTCTTCCCATAATATCTTGTATTTAAAGAATGTGCTAAACAATGCAAAGGAGTGTTACTTTTGTCCCATCTTGAAACTAATATAGAATGGATATGATCATAAAATGTTGATGTCTCATGAAGTTCTTTTCCCTCATGCTTCAAAATTATTGACTCAACTTTTTCAATCATGGTATCCCACATTTCATAAACTTTATGAAGCATTGGTTCATCTTTATCAACTTCTCTCAACATCTCCCACATAGGCTCTGTGAATTCAAGAAAATATGATACCTTGTCCCACCATAAATCATTAAGAATAATAGTCTTTACTGCTTGGGCCCTTGTTTGATCTTCAAACTTGTTACCACGGTATGCATCCCAGCTTGGATCAGTAACCATCTGAATCAATGATGTCTTTATTGTGTTGAATCTTTTTACCATCACAATCAAAGAAGCAAAACGTGTTTCTGTAACCTTCAACAACTTTAAATGAGAATGTTTATTGAATATCGCTGAAATTAAATGGTGATTCATTATAAAATTTCTTATCTTCATACAATCTACTGCCATATCTTCAATTCATGAACACAATTCATATCCATGAAGATTATCTTTATCTTCTAATGGCTTACATATACGAGAAAGAGCCAAATTTAAACTGTGAGCTATACAAGGTGTCCAAAATATGTGTGGATACTCACCTTTCAAACTTAACCCTGCACTTTTGCAATTAGCTGCATTATCAATGATTATTTGTACAACATTATTTGGTCCAACACTCTTAATAACTTCTACAAATAAATCTTTCAAGTATCCTACAGTTTTAATTTCTCCAGATGCATCAACCGACTTCAAAAATATTGGCTCACTAATTGAATAAACAATGAAATTAATGAGTGGATGCCTTTGAATATCACTCCCATCCATGAGAAACAATAGAAACACCATTAGTATCCCATGAAAACTTCTTGTGTTCTAAAAGTCTTTCAATATTAGCTTTTTCTTCTTTAAGAATAATGGTTCGCAATCTTTAAGAACTTGGAGGAACATAACCATATAAATTACAATTAGTCAATGAAGTGACAAGATCTTTCCAATATGAATTTCTTGCTACATTAAAAGGAAGTGAACTTAAAAAGAAAAATCTTCCAACCTTTCTATCCATCTCCTCCCTTCCAACTACATTAAACGATTTTTCAATTGCTCATCCTCTAAAACCTTTAAATTCACTTTGGAGTAACTTTCTTTTCTTTTCTGTATCTTCTTTGTATCCACCAAATAATGGAATATTTGTTCCTTTTTCACTCATTTCGTTCTTCTTTTCATACTCATCTTGCTTTTTCATTAATTGTCTTCGTAAATTCTCATCCACATTCGGACATGCTCTTATATCATGTTTTGATAATTTTAAAAGATGTGCCTTTACTCTGGTATATGATCCTATAAATTTCATGTTACAAAATTTACACATAAAATGTGTATTAACTCCACCACCATCGTATAATTCTCCCTTTTGTACGTGCATCCACAATGGTGCATCATCACAAGGTATTGAAGGTTTTGAAACTTTTGTTGTTGATCCTGAACTTGAAGAAGGAACACTTTCACCAGAACTCCCAGTATGGCCAATACCAATTGATACTCCTTTTCCTTTTTTATTGTCGGTCATTTTTAAGATCAACTCAATTCACAATTTCACAATTTCATAATCTGTTTCGAAAAATAAAATATCAAAAACAACAAATAAGAGATGGAGTCAGTCATAGTCATAACTCATAAGTTATAACATTGACATTTGACAAATGACAATTGACATACAAGTAAGTTCCAAAAGGCTTACTTAAACAGTTAACAGTTACAGTTAGTAGTTACCACATTAAGCAATTAGAAATTTAGAATATGAGTCAGCCAAATTTGATGGGCACGTAAGAGATGCAATTCACAATTGACATGCTATGCTACATGCTGCAAATTAGACAATAGACACGAATAAGCCAAATTCGACCCGGTGAGCAAAGTTGGCAGAGGTGGATGGTGACATGATATGAGAAAGTCATGGCTTATCACCTTAATCAAAAGTTCTTGCAAATAATTAATCAATTTATTCAGAAGTGGCATTGGTACAGATTCAGATAAAACAACAAACATAGTTTTCTAAAATACAGTACCACTACCAGAGGCAATTAGAGAGGCTTGCCTATTGAGTTAAGAGTTATGTTCCTCGTGTTATTAATTTTCAACAATAATACCAGATGGTTATAGTTACCACAGATATCTGAACTGAATTTTGTGTTGCAGAGGCCCGTTGCATATTTGTAGTGTACCGTCACATCCTTTTATCAAACTGGAGTTTGAATTAAAGAAAACCAACCTACGTGACACCCATGAAGACCTTAGCTTTGCAAGTCAAAGATTCTGTTAAATTTACACAAATGGACTACTTCATTTCTCATGGAATGATATCTAGAATTATCCCTTTTTAGAGAATTATTACGCCCCACTAACAAGAAAACTAATGATTTGCTTAACAACCAAGAACTTAAATATTAGTCAGGTTGAAGTCCGCACAAACTGATCTGCACGGAAGACGAATTCACACCACAAAATGGAAAACCCTCTCTCGCATTCCCCTTTGCATCTTGGGGCCACTAATAAGCCTGAGAAAGCAACTTCGCTAGGCATAGATTAGTCTATAAAAATGAAATGGTTACCAACAACTACACCACCGAGGGAAGCTCAAACATAGACTCGATGGAGGAAAAACATTGTCCATGTTAACAAAAGAAGAACAACAAGTACAACACTATAATTACCAGTTTCCCCCAAATAAAGAAGAGCGTCAAGGAACTTCGAAAGAGGAAAGACGGGAAAAGAACAACAAGCATTGTTCATGCCAGCAGTGAAAGAATCGATCAAGATGCAACCCAAGATCACTACACCAATACTTCTAAAATGAAAGAGAACCTCGTCGATGCAACTCGTGTTGCCAGTGACTTCGAAAATGAAAGAGAGTGAAACTTACCAAGAAATCGAAACAAGGATGAAGGATCTTCAGCCGTAGTGGAGAACCTTGTCGCCTATCACCAGCAAAGAATCGCTTCAATGGAGAACCTCGTCGCCTATCACCAGCAGATGAAAAGTTGCAGAGGAAAGCAGACGTTGAATGCGAGCGGTGAACCTGAAGACCTCATAACGAGTCTACCCTAAATCGTGGATGAATATGGCCTTGAGGACGTTGATCGCACCAGAAAATCGTCCAGACATGTTGATCGTGTCGATAAATGACGACACCGTGTCGGTACCGCACTGACACGGTGTCGATGTCACACCAGTGTCGACGCCGACACCCCACCTCATAGAGGTATCTGTGTGACATAGGCGATGGGAGCTCGTGGGAGCTACACCTCTATGAGGTGGGGTGTCGGCATCGACACTGGTGCGACACCGACACGGTGTCGGTGTCGGTATCGGTGTCGCACCAGTGTCGACACCGACACCCCACCTCATAGAGGTGTCTGTGTGACATAGGCGATGGGAGCTCGTGGGAGCTAGTGTGGTATTAGTGGTCCTTGCAAAGGATCATCTTTGTTGCCGCATTACCATCCGAGTGTGGCTAGGAGAGCAGCCACCATTAAGGTGAAGGATTGCAAATGTTCATCCATCACCCAAAGAAAAAGGACCATATTCCACTTCAGCTAGGTGTAGTGCTGAAGGAGACATGTGGTTTTGGAGGCATAGGCAAGGGACGCATCGGGACAATGTGGGCTCTGAGAGGAAGGCCACACCTTTGAGAGTTCATTGGAGGATGAAACTTCCTTGCGACCGTAGGAGTTATCGTCATGACACTAGAGCCAAGAGATGGAGTGCTATGAACATTTTGCCACTTGCATATGGAGTGGTCATCCCAAGAGGCATGTGTATATGGAGTGACACCACGAGATGAGCATGTGAATCCATGGAGAGTGTGGATGTTGTGATGGTGTGGCACCATGCTCGATAGTACCTCAGGTGTAGGCACACTTGACGGGTGCTAAGATGCAGACAAGGGAGTTGCACAGCGAAAGAAAGTTGGGGTCCATACTTAGCCGAGAGAGCACTACAAGCATTGAGCACGAATGTGGTCTCGAGGGCGAGTCCAACTTAGTTGGGAGAGTATTGTCATGGGAGGCATCATAAGTGCGTGCAGCTATGGGTGATGATTTCGAGCGGCATCATGTTCCGAAAACCTCTCTAGTGTAGTTAGTTAGTCTCCTCTCATGTATCTTGTAAACCTCCTAACCAAGTGGGTTAGAGTGGTAACACTCTTAGGTCCCACATTATAACCATGTATACTTGTAGGTAGTCTCTTGTAAGTAGAGATAGTTCTAGAGCTAGGAGAGTTTTAGAGGGGACGATTAGGAGATGGTTAGTCATAGTTGTTGAGGAAGATTATAGGAATGGTCCTAGAATATCCGATCAGCATAGAGGTTTCTTGAATAAGCTAGGTTGTCCCCTTCTTTGGTCTATAAATGCCCACTTAGGGTTGGGTATTAAGAGGCTTTTGGTGTCTTTAAGAGAGAGTCTTAGTGAGTTGTGTGTGCTCAAGGTTGGCCGATTGACCTAGTGTTTTGTATCACTTTGGCGTGTGTGTATGTAAACATGACCTAGGAGAACCGAGAGACCTTTCGCCTGTGTGAGTATTGTGAAAGAGAGTAAACCTCACTTTCGTCCGGAGTGTGTCTAGACATCAACAATTTAACATAAGAAGCAAATCGATTGAGGTAGATCACTCTTATAATGGATTCAAGATCAATTTAGTGACAACTAGTATCAGAGCATGATGAGACTTTTGTTGAGGTAAATTGATTACAAGAAAGGTAGTTGGATGAGCACAAATTAAATTTAAAAGTTGCAAAAATTTTCAAGTGAAGTTCTGATGAAAAATGTATAGAAATAGATCTGGTGACTCCAAGTAGATCTATATAAAGTAAGTGAGGTTCACCTTGATCCATGAGTGATTTATCAAGAAGTGATATATCTAGACTTTGTTCAACATGATCCAAAGCAGATCGTGCTATCAAAGCCCATCCTTCTTGAGAAATGATCTTGAAGAATGTTGAAATCGGGGCATTTTGTCAAATCTGAGGGCTAATGTTTGCAAATATTTTGTTGGTTCTCAAGTAGAATTTTGGAAGACAAATCTCAATATGTGAGTGAAGGATTGAGGTATGAAGTAGATCTAGTCACATCCACACAAATTTGATTAAAATTTGTAAGAAGTTTGGGCGATAGAAACTTTTTTCATAGATCTGAAAATTTTGAACTCATGTGTAAATCGAGTTCAAAAGTATAAAGCTCAGTTCAAGGCTCAATTGATCGGAGTAAGGACTCAGTAGACAGTTGAGGGTTGTGAAATACAATCAATTCTCAAGAAAATTTAAAGCAAATCGAGTAGTCTCGAGAGAAATTTTGATTTCCAACATTTTCTGAAAAACCAAGGTTGAATTTTTGTGAAAAGTTGGAGACATTCTGGAAAGTAATTGTCATCCTTTTCATGTAAAATGTTTACTAATATGCAAGCCTGATTTGCCTAGAGTTGAATGGATTGAAAATCATGAAGATCTGATGTCATCTAATGTGTTTTTGATCTGTTCAACTCTAGACTTATGTGTTGTAGAGATTTCAAATGACCACACAACTGATCTTTTGTTGCGATCTTCCTTCTGTATCGAGTCAAGGAAGCTCTAATACCACTTTAATACCTATTCACTTCGTGCTCCAGCTTAAGAGAGGTTTATGAATGGGTGATGGCATATAGACCTTCTTTCTACCTTAGCCACTCTAGTGTAGTGAAGGCAAGGCACACATGACTCTTCCTTAGCACTAGTCGGCCAGTTCTCTTGAGGTTGCATTAGTCTTCTTCGCACACTCAATTCTCTAGGCATGAGGTTGAAGCACACACACAATAGTAATGAACTAAGTGAAACAACCTAAAAGAAACACTTTAGCTTTATCGATATGGAAGAAGATATATAAGAACTCGACTCCCTAGCTCCAAGACCCTCATGTCTATTTATGGGCATAAGGGGCTAGAGTAACCTCTTTGGATGACTTCTCCTAGAAGCCTCTAGGCTCACATGAGTACATGTTATAGCATTTAAAAGGAGTTATGGTTATTAGCTCCACCCACGATGCGATTGGACTACTCGATTACAACTACCTACAAGAGAGGTTACAACAACTAACAAGAAGGGGTTGAAGTGAGGTCTACAAGTGAGACACAAAAGGGGTTTTGCCGAACATTACAAGAAGGTTTTTGAGCATGTCTGCTATGCGAATTAGTCCCATGACAATTGTCCCCCTAGCTAATTAAAGACTCACCTTTGAAACCTCATGATATGAGTGTAGGAGGTGCTCATACTGTCATAGTTGTGTGCTAGGGATCCATGCATCGTCATTTGAGCCTCTACCCATCCACCGCACCAAGTACTATGTTATCAACCCGATTCTGGTAACCATATGATGAAACCTAATTCCACCCAACGGCCTCACGTTTTTCTTCTAACACAGGCAAACAAAAACTTGCAGAAAACTATTGTATATGTATCAATCCCCAAAAGGGGTTTTCATGGTGGGGAAAACGACAGTTACAACCACCATGAGAAGGCCACGCGACATCCCAATGGAAGCAACCTGACTGCTCACCCCTTAGGTGCCCAGTTGGCCCTTATTGGAGAGGATCTCTCTCTCTCTCCAAGTGTTGTCCACTCTTCTCTCAATTGGTTTCTCTCTAACTTCCTTCCTTAGAGTTGCTAGCTCCCTTATATACTATGGGGTACAACACATGACTCCAATCCAACTTGCCTGGGCTTAATCCAATCCAAGTCCCTAAGAAACTCTTTCTACAAGTTATGCCTGGGGCGAGTGGAGCCCACTCACCCAAGGCCCTATTGCACTCGGCCTGAACCGGTGCCACTAACAAGACCAATCACACTTAGCTCGGTCAATCCTATACTTGACCCATAAATCTCTTTTCCTTATCAAGGGAGGTTTACCTATACTCATATGAGCCTCCCCATTGGAGCTCCCCACTGTGGCACTGATATGGCATGCTCATTACAATGGCACTGATATGGCATGCTCATTACAATGGCATCCTAGGATTGAAGTCTCTTGAGGTGGTAGGTCAAGTCTCCCTAGTGCCAAAGTTATCTCGCATGTGTGCTCCTCTCTAACATCGTGTCATGTGTTGCACACATGTCATGCACAACACACCTCTCTAGTACCGTGGTCATAATCCACACATGTGCCCGCGAAGTGTTATGCTCCATAATAGCGTAGCATCAACTTCAACATCACCACTTCAATTGGGATTGATAATTGTAGTCCTCCTTGCTCCTCCTCTTGGAATAGATATGTATCACCATAGTTGTATAACCGTTGAGATTGTTCCTCCTTGACTAGCAACAACATTTGTTGTTTCTTATAGTGTACTATATTTGGTATAATAATGGTAAAATCCACCCATCCTCCTATAGCAACCAAAACAACACTCTTGTTGTTGGTTTCATCCTAATGATCAGGCTTGAACAAACCCACCATGGGGAGTCCATGCGCCTGCCCAAGGCAATGGCCCGACAATCTTCTCTTGTCAAACTAGCTCTACTCAAGGTTGTGATGTCAAGGTGGTCAACAAGCTAGCTCCGTCCTGAACAACAACTCCTTCCTCCCTTCAACCTTCTATCATCCATTCTCCATCTCTCCTCGACCTCTCTCAAGCCTAGACAACATCACGACTCCTGGGTTCCAAATATGTCGACAGTGAGGCATGCACCATGTCCCACATGACATGATGTTCTCTCTATTGCACATTGGTACTAACACTAGTTCCCATAGCAGCAACAGCCTGCTGGAACCTCTCCTATGTATTTGCACGTTCTCAACAGCTACACGACTACCTATGGGCAACTTCCATTCGTTGGGGCCAGTGCATTTCTGATCCACACATGGACACCACCGCAGCCTCACCGCCACATAACCTCCTTGGCAATAGGACTCTTCATAACACCTACACACGGTGTCCTCCGCAGCAACAATAGCGGCAATGACCCGTCCTAGTCGCATGCTCCAAAGATAAAGGTCCACCCAGCTGTAGCAATGCCTCAAACAACCACCTGATGTTCATGCCTCTTCAGTGGAATCATAAGGCTTGCAACAACATGACCAACACAACCTACAGTTCGCGCGTCTACAACAACCAACAATATCATAACTACCGTCATCCAACAACCCGACTAGAATTAACCTGCACTCCTTAAAGTGTAGTAACATGGCTACCTCTAGCATGACTGACTGCCCTCCAAGCCTTGCCCAATTACACACAAACATACTGGTCTTTGGTAGCAACGACTTCGTGACACCATCTCCAACATCAACGACCACACTTCTCCACTAGGTAGCAACATGAGCAGCTCTCTACCAGCAACAAATGACCATAACCAACCACTTTTGCAATCGGTCATTCTTTAATCTACCTGCCCACACCAAAGGGAGGGATTAGATCTCCTAGCAACAATCTTGTCTCATGATGAGTTAATTGATCCAACCAATACGATAAAAAATGACCACTCCAACTCGTTCGTCTTGGGTAGCCAACATGCTATCCTCATCCCAATCTGAGCATCGACTCTAGTATACTTCACAATAGTAGCAATCGAGCTCGGCATGAGACCTTCATTGGTAGATGACGTGACATCTTCCTGTTAATGGTATGGAAGCCTACACTATCTTCGGTATGATACTCCACTGTTGCCCCTCAACCAATCTCCTTAAATGGCACGGGCTGATAGCAGTGAGACCTACACCGTATCCCACACGACATAACACTCTCACCTGCTCACTGCCACTTCACTGTTCCTCATTGACAACAATGAAAGGATTGTCTGGTGCACTCCCTCAATAAGTACAACTCTTCTTTGCAACTTTGGTTGAACTGCTTCTCATCTCTACTCGTACAACATACTACATGAACAATATGGCCTGCAATTGATTCCACAATAATGACAACAAAAATCAGCCATTCTGTCTACACCAAAATTCTCCATCATATGACAATCTGTGGTAACTCACCACAATCTAGCAGTTCACCAGCTCCATTTGCAACTCAACAGTGGATGATCCATGGTGTTTTGCACACCTCAACAACAACTCCATGATCATAATGTCCAAGACTTGATAGTCTTCTAATCTCATACGATTGGCAAGGGAGGTTCACTCTCAACCAGCTTTGTTTCTCCATGGTACGCAGCAACACCTTCTTGCGGCTGCTCCAATAGCATTGCACAATAGCAACCTCCTGTTGCTCTTTGTCCACCACATCAATGACTCATGGAACAACTCCCCGACGATTCCCTTGTAGCAACAACTCTATAAGAGATTGATTCTCCAAATTACATGCACTCAATACTAACCAAGATAATATTCTAAGCATGGTACAAGGCCAAACAAAACTTTTTTGGTGAGGAATAACGAGGTTTGATATCGATAAATAACCGACTCATAAAAGATAGCTCACTCGGTACTACCATATGCATCCTATGCTAATAGAGTATTAATGAGGTCATCTATAGTGGCTATGTATATTTTTAACAATTTCTCGAGTATAGGGAGCATTAATACTGGAGGCTTTGCTAAACATTCATTTATCCTCTCAAATGCCTATTATTATTCCAAACCCTAAATGAAGTCATCGTTTAGCTTGAGTAATGTCATGAAATGTACCATCTCTCTTACAATATTGACAATAAAACACTACAAGTAGCTAACCTACCCTATAAGACTCCATAATTTTTTTTATTCTAGGTGATCTTGTATTGATGATGATCTTAGCCTTGTTTGTGTCCACTTCAATTATCCTATTATATACCAAAAAAATATCTTTTAAAAACAACAAAAACATACTTCTTAGAATTTATTTTTATATTTTACTTTTACATACACCAAAATGCTTGCTCAAGAACGAATAAGTGTTGCTCGAAATATACTAATTTAACCACCACGTCATTGATGTACACTTCTATACTTTTCCCATCTAAGTCATAAAAGATGTAATTCATTACCTATTGATATGTGGCACTATCGTTCTTCAATCCAAATGGTATAGTTACCCATTTGTATATTCTCAATGCCCCTAGGCATTTGAATGTTGTTTTTTTTGTCCTTAGGGTTTACCTTAATCTGGTTGTACCCCAAAACGTCATCCATGAATAATAAAATTTCATGGACAACAACTGCATTGGGTTTAACAATAAAAAATTAAAGAACTCTATTGCTAGAAAACATAGCAAGTTCTATTTTACAGAACACAAACCACTTTTACCAAGTGAATGGTATATTGTTTTGGAAAAATCATTTTGATTGTAAATTGTTTCGATAAAATCCCGAATCATAAGTTGCTCTTTCTAAGCATCTTGTTTTGGCCGATCCTCCTCATGGGCAAGCTCTTCCCCTTGGACGATGGCCTGAGCTTCTCCTCCCTTGACGCCTCATTTTCTTCCTTCTCTTCTCTTTTTTTCCTCTCTCTTTTGATGGCTTTCCTTTTTAATTTTGCCTCCCTTGAAACCTAGTCTGTGGCTGATATTTATAGAGTTCTCAAGAATCTTTTAGAGAAGGAATATTCTTTGACATCTCCCTAGAGCCTTTCATGATTTGGGGCTGGTTCTTGTTTGATCTAAATGGGTTCCAATTCACTTTGCTTTGTTGGCCACATGGGGTCACATGGCCTTGGTCAAAGCTAGCCATGGTCCCCTTTTGATGCAGCCCAACCCGCCTTTGTGCAATTTGACTTGGTGCGGTCTTGGTTAAGTGTAGCCCAACCTTGGTATAACTTGACTTTGGTGTAGCCCAACCATGGTGCAACTTGACTTGGTGTGGTCTTTACCAAGTGCATCCCACCTAATGTTGGTTGGTCTTGGCTTGGGTTGGACCACCTTTATGCCTTGGTTTGACTTTAGTTGGCTTGATTAAGGTTGGTTTTATGGCCTTAGTTTGTCCACCTTGTCCTGATCAAGTTCAATTTTGACTTGGTTCAACCAAGCTTGACTCTCCTTGTTGTAGCCAAGCTTGCTCTTACCTTGATTTAATTGAAGGGCTTGATTTGAGCTCATCTTGTCTTGATTTTGGACTTGATCATGTGCTCATCTCGTCTTGATTTTGGACTTGATCGTATGCCTATCTCGACTTGATTTTTGGGATCGTGTGCCCATCTCAACTTGATTTGATTTGGGTTGGGTTGGTTGCATGTGCATCTCCTCTTAACTTGAGATTTGATTCAATCCTTGCCAACTACTTTTGGTATTGGATGTACCCTTGTTCAAATTCTATTTCTTTCAGGCAAACCTCTTTTGCTTTCATCCTAGCCTCCAATATCCTGCTCTCTTTGATCTGGTCTCCTTTTCAGGTAAGATTTTATTTTGTGGTTTCAAATATTTTCTTTTGATTCTTTAAAACCATTTTTTTAAGACAATGAAATTTAACAATTGAATCCCATCCCCAGTATTGTTTGCATGAGTGACCTTCCTGTTTTTTGCTCCATGGGTTAGTTTTTTACAGTTTAGACTGCTTCAACCCTTTGATGAGTGTAGGGTCTCAGACCGCTTTAACCCTTAGATGAGTATAGGGTCACTGGGTATAGGATTATCCTCAATCCAACGAGTCTTTGGGGTCATATTTTAGATTTATTTGTTTATTTTTGAATTTCAAATATTTTTGTAAGTTTGTAAAAGGGTCACTTTGCAAACATTTTTAGGTTTGGTTCCCATTGTCTCATTTTAGCTTTTTCAATTCTTTATTTGAAGAAAATCAGTTGAAACAACAAAATTTTGCCAATTTGGCCTTGAGAGCAAAGCAATCATTTTTTTTGGTTTTTGTCAAAATTTGATTTTTTTCGAAGCGATTCAAAGTGCCTTTATTTTGATCTTACTATAAAATTTTGGCATAAAAATGAGTTCATTTAATGTGTCTTTATTGAAAAACCTTAAAACACCCTGAACCACAAATTTTCTTGAAAAGAAAGAAATTCTTAAAAAAAATTTGAAAATTTTTGGGTGTTTACAACCATGAGTCTAGAACATCAATTTCTAATGTAGCATCGAGAGCATATAATAGTTAGTGTATATCCAATCTCTACTAAGGAATAATGAATATCTTGAGATAACATCAATCATGAAGAATGAGGTAATTGAAGTTCTTGAACCCAACATGAGTTCTATGACTATCAACCCTATCATGATAAATGATTCTCCTCGAATGTCGAACATCTTGAAATTAGTTGGGATCAAATTAAAACTATCTACCAATTTATCGTAGGGTGTCATGAAGCATTATGTTCAACACGACCATCGACGATGAACCTGATGTATAATGACGGAATATATCGTGTCATGACTTTATGTGATTTTTGAAGATAATTGACATGTCCATCTTGATTATCAGAATCGCCCGATATGGTATATCTGTTAGAAAGTCTTTGTTCTCAATGGTTCGTTCACGTTTTAGGAGTGAAACTCGTTGAAAGAATAGTAATCAAACCCTTTAGGAAACAAAAGATATCAACATCGTCTCTTCATCGGATATAAGTATCATCCGACGAATAATCGCCTTCAGTCAATTGTGGGAGATTGGCTTGGAGGTGCAACAAGACTTCTTTATCAGGTTCACTAGTTTGTTGAACTGGGGTTGGTTCCTCCATCAAAGACCCAAGAGCTGTAATAGGGTTTGGTTTGTATCTCTCCATTATGTTAGTTGCCGACACATCGGTTGGTGCTTTCACGAGACTAAGATTTTCTGGAAGTTATGATTGTTCAAGCTCTCTTGTTGGAATCAGACTTTTGTCTTCCCAAACATCATGACCCTCAATATTAATAAGCCCAAGGATCCTAGTTCTTGACCTCTTCTACACCTTGAATCATGTATGCACATAGGCCCACTCTCCAAAAGATCATAGCTGCCTCGATCTTATGACTAGCTTTCTCCTAGTTGGAATTGATGGAGGCTTCCCAATCATTCCTCCACTCGTTGAGAATTGCTTTGATCCATTCATTGGTTTTCTGAAGAAGGAAGTACAAGCACTTTCTGTTTTGTCAGTTGCCAAATGTACTTGTTCATCATTAGTCACAAGGCCAACTCCTTCAACAAACTTCACAACATAAATGAGTGTCCATCACTTCTCTCGAGGTTGAGCTACAAGGGACTCAATTTTCATTATTTACCTCTTTTTCGCCATTCCAACTCATTGAGATTTGGTAGAACTCGGGTTAAGTGAGATGAGAGGATGCCTCTAGCTCCTCGAAGAACTTAGTTCTTACTGTTTTCCTTTATTGTGTCCTTTGTTTCTAAGCATGCCTTTTTGTGTCCACGTGAGTTGCAGCTAAGATCGAGACTCCCACTTGAGTCGTGAGTTTTGATCCCATTGATCAATATTGGGATTGACTTGAGGTCATATTATTCGGTCTCGAGTCCCTACTCGATCTCCTCTTGATATGTCCAAGGTGGTCATTCCATCATGGAGTAATACTTCAACCTCTTGGTGTGGAGCCTGTCCTCATTCAACTTGAATGCATGTGTTTTTATGTGATTGTCCAAGTCAAGTTTGTTTCTCGTGTGGTGGCATGGTGATCTTCACTAACATGGACACCGATGGTAAGGTTGTCATTTTTCTTTTACACATTGTCGAAACATCCACTTTCTCCGAGGTGCTCCTTGGGTTATAGTGAGATACTCAGAAGGGTTTAGGCAAGTCCCAATCATCATCAACTCACCATTCCTTCCTTCGACTAAGACTACTCGATTTGCCCCAATATTGTATAACCCTCTAGTCAATTGTGCTTTAGGATCAACTAGGAGACTCGTTCATGAGTTTTTTGTTTTTGGGTTTCACCAATTAAGACGATATATAATGGAAAAACATGACCATCTTCTATCAAAGCGGGCACTATTGAGAATGGATTTGCATTGATCCTTAGTTGTTTTTCTATAAGCTTGAAGCAACCTTTCTTAATAGCTTGTTATATATAACATGGAATTTCTCACAATAGTTGATATCGTGGGCGTTAACCTTTCGCCACTTATAGTACCTCAATATTTTCTCAACGTCTTATCGAGCAGAGATGGAGCGACACTTAGGAACACATATTTGTCAATCTCTTAACAGCAAATCAAAGATTTGATTGGCTTTTGACATAACAAAAATGTATGGCTTTTTTGCATCAGCCTCCTCTTTTTCCATGGAAGGTTGTAGTGCATTACAAGTATAAGGCAACCCTTGTGTCGATCTAGCTGTCATGACTTCAACCATGTTGGTATATTCACATGTTTTGTATAAATACTTTTCAATGCATGAGATGATGGCATGCCATTGGAACTTGTTTGGTCCTTCTCGCTTGATATACTCCACTTCGACTACTTCATTCACCAATTAGATGAGAGTAAGAGAAATGACCTTTCAATCTCTTCTTAATCAGTTTCTTGCTAAAGCCACATATTGTGCCTTAATGAACTACATTTGAAAGTGGGTTACCATGTCATGAAACTTCTCAAAAAAGGCCTCAATAGTCTCTCGAGTCTTCTGAAGATTTATCAGATCTATTGAAGTTAGTTGTGGCCAAATTTTGTTGTACCAGTTGAAGAACACTTTCTTCATCTCTTCCCATGTCTAAATTGAATAGGCCTTTAGAGATGTGCTCCAAGTGTATGCTTGGCCTGTTAAAGATGGTAAGAGCTTCAGCTTGTGAAACTTATTATCACCAAACTCTCCATACTCGAAGGGGAATTGTGTCAAGTGTTCACCAAGATACTTGTAGTCTTTCCCTCAAAAGGTGGTGAATTTAGCTTTGAAATCCCTCAAGATGAGAGCAAGTTATCAACCCACTTGGAGTAAGACTTGTGGTTGACCTCGACATCTGGCGCATGGAGCTCGACATCGTACGTGTTTCGAACCAAGTTAATAACGCTATCTTGGTTCAAAGGTGTATCCTCGACATCTAATGGTGGATGGGAAACTCATTGACAATTAGTTGGAACTACCCTACACACGCTTGGAAAGGTTATGCTTTTAGTCAGGTATAAGAGCGGTTGGGGTGGAATCTAGAGACCATACTCTATGGGTTGTGGTGGTAGAGAAAACCCTATAGCAGCCTAGGCAACCATGAAGTTGGGTATAGAAGGTGACTCTATCGTCTCAGGTATTTGCTGCATGCCCCAACGTATTGATGATAACCTAGAGTCCTATAAGGAACGCAAATGGCTGCCACATGAGAAAAGGACGATCTTGAGAACATCTGTCCTCATTGAATCGTCAAGTCAAGAAGCCTTCAAGCAATATTGACGTTTTCGTACTACATATCTGACCGCCAAAATGTTGAAGACTCAGTAATAATTAACTTTCGATATATGTACTAAAGGTCGACCGTGACTGCCTTAATAGCCAGTTTTCGCTTGTCAATTAGTATTTCTTGTTCCTGTAGAATAACTAACTCTGATTCACGACAGGAAGCCCTATAAATTCACGAAGTAAATGTGTAACTAGTTAATGATAGATGACTTTAAACGTTCGAATGTTGCTTCATCGTTGACACAAAAATGTGTCTTAGATAGTGTATTCTCATGCTAAGAGTGTATTAGTGAGATGACAAAATATGACTACACTATTGTTTGAGCAAGGCCTCCGTGAACTCTAGACTAGTAAAGCATGCCTGAATTCCTCGTTGGAGGATGACATTTAATACAGGCACGTAGGCCAAGTCTACATATACTTAATGATATCATAAAAAAGAATGAAATCCCATCAAGCATGTCAAAAAAATGTGTTGTCGTCAAAAGTGACAACCCGATTCAAGTAGCACTTGCCAGAACTCGCTGGGCTAAACTTATACATCATGCACCAATGCCACAGAACTCTGACCTTCGTTTTCAAAAGAGAGAATCGATACAACTTTAGGTAATGAAAGTGAATTTAAAAAATCTAATGAAATGTATCCCGATTGTCATAGATACCACACCTTTTGGCAAAAAGAATGATAGAACAAGACAGGTAAAGGCAAATCGATGTCACGTGTAAGGGAACACTAGTAAATACTCCTATGAAAAATAAGGAAGAAGTATACTAAGAACAAAAGAATTGCGATTCTTTCCTTGAACATTATAATTGTTATTTATAGACCTCTGGAGGCCGTAGAAATTGAAACTGTCTTTTACATGCACGATTGCCAATAACTTTCGACTCGTCTCGTCCAAGTTGCCTTTGCATATAAATACTAAGTGGGCTTACATCACCACCACTTCATGTCTCGAGACTCGTCTCCGTCGTGGATCTGAACTGATGTTTTGCTTTGTGCATCCTTCGAATGTTTGCCACATACCCCCTTCTGATTTCTCGGCATCAACAGTAATATACATACCAACTATTTCTTTTACAAAAAGCTTTTTCCTGTAAGATATGAAGAAAGCTAGTATTTTTAATATATAAAATACAACTAAGCCCTTTCCCATACTAGATTTAGGATCCGCCACATATCACTAGCAAAGGGACCATAACCCGAAGGAATCATTGTGACTTAGTTGGCAGCACACTAGGATCCAATATTGGGTGGCCAGGTCTTCCTGGTGAAAACCAAGCCTAAAAAAATCCTAGGGTTTTTGTGCACGGAGATCATCTATGCTGTATTTTTTTGCATCAACATCACTCCCTTTCTGATTCTTTTGAGTCGAACCCCCACCCAGGAGAATTTGCCATTTAAACCATTGTTTCTTGTGCAATTGTTTCTCATAAACGAGGCAGGGCTCTCCTGGTAGGGAGTCTACTCAAAAGAAACGTCGTGAGTTCAATATCTGGGGCTCGTGGGGTGTGCATATCTGGTAGCAGTCTGCCTAACCCCAGCTTGCCTATCAGAAAAGGGAAAACGAACCAATAAAACAAATTCTCACACTTCACAAGCAACAGATCAAAATTCAAATTGCAAAGGACTACAAGAATGCCCAAACTTGGTGAATAAGAAAGATGAACAGCCCCACCCAGATATGCATGCCTTGATAGCCCAAACATCTCATGCAAAGCAAGTTTCACTGTGCACATATTCCAATTCTTTTACCCATTTTCGTTAAAAGACTTCCTTCTTCACTGTTAAAGGCCCTATACCTTGATAACAGAGACATCCCATGAAAAGAAAGTTTCACTGTTCACAGATTCCAATTCTTTTTACCCATTTTTGCTAGAAGACTTCCTTCTTCACTGTTAAAGGGATTTTATTTTAGTGTCTTGACTTCCTTTATTCCAGCCAATATGGAATATTTTTGTCCCAGCATTAGAACCTGAAACATCGATATTAACCACTGGAAAAAGGCAGTCTTCCGTTCTGGACAATGCTTGAAAACTGACTTTGTCATAGATTTCATAGATAAGCAATTCAAATCAGTAAAAGATAAAAATGGATGTTCTCACACAGTATGACATGAATACATCAAGAGAAAACACTGTACAGATTGAGTAGATGAAACTCTTTTTATGTCATTCTGAAGTGATAGGTTATTGTTTAATGATGCTACTGTTTTAATTTAGAAGGTTATAACCATTTGTTTCTCACAAAGCTAAGTTGCATACCTTGTTAAAGAAATGAATTCAGAAAATTATATAAAATTAAGTGTCTACTGGAGTATTAAATATGCTGTCGATCATAGGTCAAAATTCAAACTTTTAACCATTGGAAAAGCTTGCTTCCAATATTAGTTAGTGCCTTCTTTTCAGTACTTGATTGTTTATGCTAATGCTCCTAATAATGGAGAACGTAAGGAATGCAAATGGTTGGTGTTTTATTTTGATGATTTCATTTCATGAAATAGTCCTGGTCCATTAATTTATGTATGATGTATCTTTCAAGTTCCAAATAGATTGTCCCCAAAGACAGAAGCAGCAAGAAAGAAATGGTTCCATTTATGATGCCAAGATATCTTAGTTGGAGCTACTTACTGTGAGATCAAAGCATCGCGATAATACACAATGAAACAGGAACAAGCCCATTCAGTTTATTTTGTGAGCCTTCATCAGATCACCTGTCCTTGTAAACAACATTCATCACGACAATTTAGTAATCACAAGAACATTTACTGCAATTGGCTAGATTAGAAGTCCTGGACATGAAGAATCAGTAGCTTTTCTTTCACCGTTTCTTTTCCCTAGGTTCAGTCACATCCATATTTTGTGGTACACGCCTGGCAAGACATCTTTTCAATAAAAAACTATTACAATATCTAATCATTTTGAAAATGTCTGCTAAAACAGTTTTGATCCCTTGTGATTTTACAATACTAGACAGGAAGATAAATCAAAACAAATTGCATACATAATTTTAAAATTTTCCTTCAGAAAACTTAGGGGCGCCCCCAATGCCAATAACAGATACTTCAATATTCCATAAAGTCTCATGGAATTTAACAGCCGTTCTTCTACAAACATCTACAAATGTGATCAAAAGATTTATGCTAGACTGAATCACTGAAAACATAAAAGATAGTTTACAATTTTTGGCCGATTACCTGAAAAGTTTAAGGATATTTGGTTGACACAAATGAGAGTTGGAGATATTCGGTTCTTCTCCCCGTACGAATGAAAAACATAAATGGGCAAAGTGGTCTTAAGAATGATAATAGTCATTTGAGCTGGACCCTGGGAAAAGCAGAACACGTTCAATCATATTCTTGTTCTTTCTGACCAAAGAAATCCCGACCATTTCCTACATCATAATGTGTGACAGAACCAACATGCTGATATAAATACTGCGACAAAACAGGGGATGTACAAAATATCCTGATCTATCCCAATCAAGCAAAAATGATTTCTGGAATAGATATTTACCATGTTTTTACAGCGATAACACCACTCTATGTAGCCATGCTCCTGGCATATGCTTCTGTAAAATGGTGGAAAATCTTCACGTCAGACCAGTGTTCTGGAATAAACAGATTTGTGGCCGTCTATGCAATCCCCTTCCTGTAATTTCAGGTGATCTCCAAGAACAACCCTTACCAGATGAACATAAAGCTTGTTATCTCAGACTTGTTGCAGAAAATCCTAGTCTTCCTTGCCCTAACTGTATGGATTTATGTGAGCAGTAGAGGAGATTTTGATTGGCTGATGACAGGGTTTTCTCTATGTACACTGCCAAATACACTGGTTATGGGGATACCACTCATAAAAGCCATGTACGGTGAACCTGCTGCTGCCCTACTAGTTCAGATAGTGGTCTTACAAAGCCTGGTGTGGTATCCATTATTGATGGTTTTATTTGAACTCCGGGCTGCTAAAGTGGCCATAGCTGGCCAGAGGACACCTAAGTTTACAGCAGCAGAAATAGATTCATTACAAGATCAAAACCCAGAAGTCACTGGTACGTGCCTTTATCTATTTCTTTTAAAATACTGAAATGTGCCATTCATTTCTAAAGGTCTGCAACCAGTCTAGTTTGAGCCCTGTACATTATCCATGACCTTATGCGGGAAAATTTTGATGGAACCATCTCATTGGACAGGCCACAAAGGAGACTAACTCTTCACATATATTATTGAATGCAATAAAGAAAGCTCGCAGAAAAAATTTCGCAGCACTCTCTTGAGCCTGCAACTATAATCCATGACCAAATTGTCACACATTTATAACCTTTTTACTTAACCTTTGTCTCCGGGCCTCTGGACGCTGCAAATCACATGAAGTGGCATTTGCATAACCATTAACTATCTTTTCCTGGTATGCAGACCTTAGAGCATCCATTAACAGCTGCATCCACTGATATCTTTGTTTCTATTGGGAAGCTTTGGTACCAGTACTCACATGAATATCTGATTTATCATAATGATAATGTAATGCGCATACTAGGACAATACCAGAAAAGAGTAGAGCAGATGTGGTTTTCCATTTTTCATATTCGTATCTTTTTCACTTTGCCATGAGTCATTCGTTACTGATTAGACATTTATATAGCAAAAATTATGTGCGTATATAGAGAGGATGACACTGCACATGTAAAAGAAACGGGACAAATTTTTTTTTAAATATTTAGTCAAAATATTGTTGCTTAGAAACTTACATAAGCAAGAGAGATGATCCCCATTCCTCCCCTCATAGAGCGTCATGTAAAAATAAACTGCAAATTGTGAGTGAATTGGCATCATGGAACAACATAAGGAAAGTTCTAAAAAATGTAGAGGGAAAAGGGAAAAGAGTGAACGTGTGTTGTGTTGGTTAGTGTCTTGAGATGCATCAATACCAAATAAAGAACATTTACTGTGCACAGAGAATAGACATGGAGGTCGGCGCCCTCATGGCTGCCAACAACTCCTTCTCTTTCTTATCTATCATTCAAAAATTACACCCTAATAAATGTGCTTAGAGTTTTATAATACAAATGTTTTAACTTAAAGATAGATTTTCCCTTACTTAAGGACACTAATCAGACCCGATTCCCAATGGATCAGATTATGATTCATTGGGATCCAAATTATTCAAGACATGAAATTAAATACATAAATAGAAGTCTTCATCTTCAACTCGATCTCCAACACGCCCCCTCAAGTTGGGTTTTGAAGACTTGAAACACCCAACTTGGCAAGAGTCTTCCTTAACCCATTAACAGAAATTGGTTTCGTAAGAATGTCCGCCAGTTGATCTCCAGAACGTACATAAAGGAGATTGAATATTTTTTAGAAAGAATGAGGTTTAATGTCATATTATAAAACTGACAAGGGTGAGTAATCCTTTATCCTAATATATTGTGATCATGACTCATTAACGTAATACTTTTGTATAATTTTCTAGTTTTAATGTACTATTAAAATATGAGTATGTATTTTATTTATTTTCAAAATATGAATAACTTAATATCACGAAATAGTTATTTTTGTAATTGTATCACCTTAACTGTGTATGAGCGAGCGCCAGAGTGAGAGTAAGAACTCGAGAAGGAAAGAAACACACCATTAGGTTTTCAATTTTTACAGCTTAAGTCTTCAGAAGAAGTATCTAATTTTTACAGGATTTGGTTTGCGGCAAATGTTGTCGTAGTTTGACTAAGGATCGAAATCAGTTAATGTATAATTTAAAAATATAAATCAATGCGTGATAATATTATTGAGAAGAAAATTTATAATTAAATTATTTTAATTATTTGTGTATTTATAGTATAATTTTAAATATTTATGCTATCACTTATTTTAAAATTAAAATTTATATATATCTTATGATGGTAACATAGATTAGTTTTCCCACCAATCGTTGATATCTACCAACATCATCATATGGTTAAGGTGAATCATCATTCTCTTCTTTTGAAATTTCAATTGGAGTAGAACATATTCGACAATCCTCCATTTTAGTTTCTTTCAATAAGTCCATAATGTATTTTCTTACTTAATAATAGACAATTTTTACTCTGGATTATTTTAATGTCCAAAAAATAGTGTAATCTGCCCAAGCCCTTTAAGTCAAACAATGCACTTAGTTGATTTTTCAGAATAGCTATATCTTCTGTATCGTCACCTGTAATGATGATGTCATCTACATATACCAATAGTAAGATAATTTTCTTCCCTTTGTTCATAAATAGTGTATGATCACTGACACACCGTTTAAAGCCCAAACTCATAACACCATCACTAAATTTATCAAACCATACTCGTGGAGATTGTTTTAAACCATAAATTGATTTCTTTAGTTTGCAGACTTTGTTTGGCATTTGTTCATGGTCATATCCAGGTAGTAGGTCCATGTAGATATCTTCTAGAAAGTCATCATGAAGAAACATATTCTTCACACCCAACTGTAATGATGATGTCATTTACATATACCAATAGTAAGATAGTTTTCTTCCCTTTGTTCATAAATAGTGTACGATCACTGACACACCGTTTGAAGCCCAAACTCATAACACCATCACTATATCAAACCATGCTCGTGGAGATTGTTTTAAACCATAAATTGATTTCTTTAGTTTGCAGACTTTGTTTGGCATTTGTCTATAGTCATATCCAGGTAGTAGGTTCATGTAGATATCTTTCGAAAAGTCATCCTAAAGAAACATATTCTTTACACCCAACTGCCATAAGTTCCATCCTTTATTGACGGCCACACTTAGGATAATTCTAACAGTATTCATTTTTACCACCAGTGTTTCTCTATAGTCAATGTCATATTATTGACTATAGCCCTTAGCCACTAATCTCGCTTTGTATCTTTCTATATTTCCATCATCTTTGTACTTTATTGAATACACCCATTTACATCCCACTGTTTTCCTCTTTAGTGGTAAATCAAAGTTCCCATGTATTGTTTCTTTCTAATGCTATAATTTCTTCTTTCATTGCTGCTCTCCACTTTAACTATTGTTCTACTTCTATAAATGTTCTAGGAATATAAGTATTATCTGCATTCATTACAAACAATTGATACTCTTTCGGATAATTAGTATATGAGACCAAATTTTGTAAGGAATATCTTACAGTTTCATGTTTTCCTTTTCGAAGAGCAATAGGCAAATCATCGGGCTCAATAACAGAATCTTGAGGAATTACCTGAGAAGGAGTCAACTCTGATTCAGGGTGAGTATCTTGATTCAGAGTAGTAGACTGATGCGAAAGAAAGGCCTTCCTCTCATCTCTAGTATAAACTCGCCATTCCTTTTCTTGTGGAGTGTATATCTCCTCTTCTTCCCTTTCAAGCTCTGGTTGATAAGTGGTAGATTTATTTTCAAAACTGAAAATTCGTTAATAAAATATCGCTTTCTTTTCCTATCTTATTTTCCATTTTTTAAAGTAAAATTGATAATTATGTAAGCGATATTTCGTAGGATGATAGCATTTTTTAAAGTATTGTGGTTAAGTGAGCATAACCTAGGAAGACTACACTTAAGTAGCATTATGATCTAAGTTATCTCTTAGCGATCTTCTTGGAGTGGACATGTAAAATTTTGTGTCAAAACACTGATGGAGACTCATAATAGGAACAGAAAGAAAAAAGGATGTCATGAGTTAAAGCAGGACTTTCATTACGAGGACCACGAGATGGTAATCGATTTATCGGTCATGGCGATTAAAGCGGCTCACGATATGAATGTGGAATAGACATTTAGAAAAGCAGGTGCCACTGAGATTTATTTTCAAGTAAGTGGCAGATTTTTTTTCAGCTATACATTTTGTGGGGAGTATCAACAATGTTAGCTCATGAACAATACCGTACTCTTTAAGAAAGTTAGAAAGTGTTTGGTTGACATTCTCCACTACCATTATCGGTATGAAATATAAGTGGATTGATTGAGACATATATTAACCTCCATTATCACTGTGAATAATTTTGACATTTTGCTGAAACCGAGTGTGTATAAACTGATAGAATATGAGAAGAATATCTTTTACTTCCTCCTTAGTTTTCATAAGATATATGATGATAAACCTAGTATAATCATCAATGAAAGAAATAAAGTATTTGTGACCATGGAATGAAGTAGTAGAGCAAGGTCCCCAAACATGAGAGTGAACAATTTCAAAAGGTTTAGAGGATTTTTCTTCATTCAAAGGAAATGAAACACGATGATGTTTTGCCTTCTGACAGGTTTCACAATTCACATTTAAATCATTACAATAAGTAAATTCAGTCAATAACATCCTAATTTTTTATAAAGGTAAATGTCCTAATCTGTGGTGCCATAAAGATAACTCTTCCTTTTGCTTTTTTGTAATTATTGTTGATTGCATTGCTGCTCCTCTAACTTCATTATAGAAATAGAGGCTTTTCTGCATACTACGCTCACCAAAGATCCTCCCCGTCCTCAGTTCCTGAAAATAGCATCCAATAGAATCGAAAATTAAACGACAGTTTAGATCTTCTATCATGACAAAGACAGATAATAAATTTACTCAAATATTTGGAACATGCAAGACATTCTTTAACATTCCAAAAGGTGTAATGATACTTCCTTTTGCAACTATTGGCGTATGTGATCCATCAACCAATCTAATATTAATGTTGCCCTGAGTCAACTCATAGGAGTTAAAGAAATCTCAACTATTGACCATAAGATTTGTGACACTTGAATCAATAACTCATGTTTTGAAACAAGAAATAAATACGCTACCCTTAGCCATAAAGAGAGAATGGGTATGCCATTATAGCTTGAAAGTCAACATTAGAAGAGGTAGAAGAAGTTTGCGAATCACTTAGACGAGCCTTAAGCATCTCAATCTCTTTCTTCATGTCAGCCAATGAAGTTGCATTGCTTTCTACATTGTGTTTGTCACCTTGGTCACTGCTAAAGTAAGCTTTATTAGACCTATTCTGATAGTAAGTAGGTTTATCAACTAATTCCCAGCAAGTCTCCTTTGTGTGTCTCATTTTTCCATAGTGAGAACTAGTTAATTTATCCTTCTCTTCAGAAGTAAGTGAGGTTCTGCCACACCCATATCCTCCTCTTCCACGAGAGAATGAGGAGTTAGAGGAATTCCTACCCACAAATGCAGTAATCTCTGAGCTAATCTTGGTTTTCTTTTCTAGATGTTTCCGACCTTCTTCCCGAAGTAAAAAGGAGTACACTGTGCTCAATGAGGGAAGCTCTTCTCTACTAAGAATATTATTTTTTACAGCCTCATATTTTGAAAAAATGTCCCACAAAAGATCAAATACTTTTCGTTCATCAAATTCTTCATTGCGTTCTTGTATGAAATTTTGACATTTCATCTTCGAATAAACCTATAATTCTTCCCATAAGCCTCTTAGTTTCGCATAATATTCGCTTATGGATCTACCTCCCTTTCTATACTTCCTAATCTTCTCAATAATATCATATTTTTTTGCTATATTCTTACTCTGAGCATAGGTATCTTAAACTGCTAGCCAAATATATTTTGCTAGACTCTAGAAATATGAACGTACTGCCAATAGAGGGTACCATAGATTGTATAAGCCAAGTACTGACAAGTGCATTTTTCCTACGCCATCTTGAATAAAGAGGATCTATTGTAGGTGGTTGGGGAATATCGTCAGTGAGGTAATCTCATCGCCCCCTCGCCATCACAACTAGTTCTATGGATCTAGCCCATTATAGATAGTTTTTGCTATGTAGCTTAAAGTTTGTGAATTGAAATACCTCTCCCTTGTCCGAGGAATTATTATGACAACTATCTCCCATTTCGTTTCTTTCTATAATAATCAAATTTGTCCCCTTCCGTAATGTAAGTGAGTAGCACTTCTAAACAAAAAGATTAATAACACAAATATGTAAAACAACTGCTTGTCTTAGATTCCTTTTTCAATCCAATATGGATCTTAAACTACACCCACATAGGGCACAGATGGAAGGGTATTGTATTTTTCTTGATACACTAGGATATTGCTCAATGTCATCAAACCTTAAGTTCTCAAATATGTTCAATGTAAACAATCCAAGAAGAGGCGATCAAGGGCATCTGTCATGCGGATGTTTAGTCTATCCAAGATACTATAAGAATCAGACAGTGATGAAAAAGTCAAATTAACCAAAGCCCAAGTTGAATCACGAGACACTCATCTTAAAGCACGGTTAGAATATGTTGATGAGATTTTAAAATCTACACGGCTTGCTGGTTATCTATATAACAGAACTCGATAGACTGCACTGAGCCACCTGTTGATGATATCAATGTGGATGACTGGCTTCAACCCTTTGTTGTCTTCCATGCAGCAAAGATCTTCATGCAGAGGCTGTCTTCCACGCTTCAGTAGCCAAGATCTTCCCCTCTAAGCTTTGATACCATGTTGGTTAGATGCATCAATACCGAATAAAGAACATTTACTGTGCACATAGAATAGAAATGGAGGTCGGTGCCCTCATGGTTGCCGCAAACTCCTTCTCTTTCTTATTTATCATTAAAAAAATTACACCCTAATAAACGTGCTTAGGGTTTTATTGTATATATATTTTAACTTAAAAGACAGATTTGCCCTTACTTAAGGACACTAATCAGACCTGATTCCCAATGTGGGATCCAAATTATTCCGGACATGAAATTAAATACAAAAATAGAAGTCTTTATCTTCAACTCGATCTCCAACATGTTGTGGTCAAACAATTATGTAGACAAACAATAATTTAAAAATGGTGTTGTATTATCGTTGTGTAATAACAACAAAGGAGTAAAATAAAATAATTGAGAAGGCCCTCGTGAAGTGTGAAAAGGGAACAATAAAACATTATTTTTTTTATGGAGTTAAATGCTAATATGGCATAGGATCGAGCTCTATGGTGACTAAGAATCCACAAAGCTGACCCTACTTACTGTGGGAAAGGATTTGGTTTTGTTAGTTTTGTTTGGCAAAAAAAATTTACCATGAATAAAATGATATAATCTCGCAGAATCTCAAAAATTTGAAAATTTTGTAGTAATGTTTTCAATTTTTCTTTTCATATGCTCCCCATCCGTGCCATTCCACACAATTCATCAGTAAAACTAATATTTATAGATTTTACACGATCAAGATAGCGCTGAGGCCAACATAAGTGATTTTGTGTTAAACAAGGAAAAGAACAAACCAGCTTGTCAAAAGTTGGTTGTGTGTGACTGTTGTAGGGGCGAGGAGAAAGGAAAGAAAAATTTATCCTACTGCTAGCAGCAAGCAGGAGATGGGATTTTCTAACCACCACAGATATCGTTTACAATTCCACAATATCATGAGTTGACTTGCATGTACTTCCATAGGTTACTCATTCTTATCCATTGTTGTACTTGTAAAGCCGAAATAGAGTGTCAAGAAGTAAAAGGTCAGAGGGAATCAAATGTGAGCAACACCACAAACTCAAGTAAGATCAACACAAAGCTTGTCTTAGTGATGGTGATGAAGAAGCTCTTAAGAAATCCAAATACTTACTCCAGCATCTTCGGGCTCGCTTGGGCATTGATCTCCTTCAGGTAAACTAAATCCATTTTTTCAGTGAACAAGAGGAAACTGTGCACCAAGTATCTAAGCTTCTTATATTTCATTATGTGGACAAATTAATGCAGCTATGAAGATAAATATTTTGTCAAATGTACTGATTGCAAGAAAAAAAGTTTCAGGTTAAAAGTAGCAATGCTAGAGATGATTGGAAAATCTGTGTTCATATTGTCAGATGGAGGCCTCGGCATGGCCATGTTTAGCCTTTGTAAGTTCCTAGCAGATGGGCAGGTTAGCTTCAGCTCAATAATTATGCGTGTGCATGTGCTAGCAGGTCTGTTTATGGCATCTCAACCTAGGATAGCAGCTAGCAGGTCAGTTTATGGCATCTCAACCTAGGATAGCAACATGCAGGAAACAAATGATAGATATTGTCATGGCAACAAAATTTTTTGCAGGACCAGCTGTAATGGCAATTTCCTCCACAGCCGGGGGTTTGAGAAAATCTTTACTCAAGTTCGCCATCGTACAGGTGAGGAAAGAAGCAAAATACTGTTAGTTACTAAGTAGTCTATAGCACATGCAAAAATAAGTCACCTCCCTTAAAATATGACAGGAAGAATAGGTGGCCATGGAAGAGATGGATACTTAATACACATGCATAAGCAGTCACATACGCACACACATAGATACGTGCACGTGTTCCATGTACGCATGCATTGTGTATATATGTTCTTCTGTGTCACGGGGAGAGGGGGAGAATCTTCCAAACAATTTTATCAGGAAACTCCCCTAAAAGGTCCCCGAGGGAAAAAAGTTCGATGAATTTCTTTAGTCCAAAACTTACATATTCGTTCACGGGTCACTTAGCAAAGGCCGCGTACCAAATTTAAAACATTTATGCTTAAATGCTTTGTATAGAATGAAAGGTGAGAAGCTTGTACCGTTCTCATTGTTATATAATATTGAGTAGTTCTGTATCGATGCCTGGATGCATATGACCCAGGTAGCTGTAGGGTTTTCGCACACATATTGGTGGTACATCGCCATATTGTATGATACAGCAGGTATTAATACTATATTATAATGAACGCAGCCCAGACATGATTGATATTTGTCGTTCTTTCGACTTGAAACTTATAAATGATTTTCGTCACTAAATTGAAAGAGTACTGTAAGTGCCATACCGTATGATATACGCATATTGCCGTTCCGCACGACACGGGGTCAGATACAATATTTACAACAAATTAGCCACAAAGGGTCACAAAATAAATACCAAATTTTCTTCAAGTCGCTAAGATCCAAACCATCCCTTTTAGTAAGTATGACACATCCGTATACCTCTCTCTCTCTCTCTCTCTCTCTCTCTCTCTCTATATATATATATATATATATATATATATATATATATATCTGTGTGTGTGTGTGCGCACGCCCGCATGCACTGGCAGAAAGAACGAGCTTAAATGAGCATTGGTCTTGTTCTGATAGTTTTCCATAAAACTGATTACATTGTTTTGCGAACACTCAATCAGTGAAAGACATTGCTTGGATCCTTGGATAGCCAAAATAAGACATATAATGGCGGTTTAAGTCTAGCACTTAAAAAAGGTCAATTATTCAAACTCTATAAAATCCTTGATCGTGAGACTTGTGGAATAGACAAACACTTGTAAGAGGTGGGTAGTCAACCTAGCCGTTGAAACAACAATGCAACAACGTCGGACATGAGAGAATGTGCAGTCAAAGGTGTTAAACACAACATGTCAAGGGTTAATTTTGATTGAAATTTACTAGACTAATGAATCCAAGACCATTTTCGTCCATTATCTAGGGGGAAACGTTTAGGGTTTACCCGAGTGCTCTTATTCATACTCTCCTCGCCGGTGTAAATGTGCCACTGGCCACTACCATCTCCATCACGGCTGCCATCGCATTCGCCGTACCACCAGCCCCCGGAAAGAGAGAGAGAGTGGGGTAAGTGGGAATGGGAAAAGGTACGTGGAACTGTTTCAAAATTCTATTTTATGATATGTATCTTATATAATATAATACATCCAACTTTATATATATTTCTTATGAAAACTATTATATATATTATCTTATATATAATTATATAAATATAAGAAAATATGTATTCTCCACCCTGTCGCCGTATCTACGATTTTGAAAATTCTCGGGTCGCACAACTGCACCTGCACCGGTAATAGTTTCACATACCTTTTAACTGAACAAGCATAATCATTCTGCTGCAGGCGGCTCTTCCTCAAGGACTGGTACCGTTTGTATTTGCTAAAGAATATAACGTCCACCCTGAGATCTTGAGCATTGGGTAAGTAATAAATTGGACGACATTTCACTTAAGTTTATACATCGCCACTAAGGGCCTGATTCTCATGCTGTAGGGTCACTGGTGGGATGACCATTGCAATTCCTACAATGTTGGTCTACTATATTCTCTTGGCTCTATGAAAAAGTACAGCACAAAAGGGAAACAAAAGGTTCATCTGGAAGACCATGAATTTGCAAGTTAAATGCTTGTGTAACCAGAGGAGAACATGAATAACCAGTGTGCGCTTATTTCGCAGAGCCAAAAGAATTACATATAAATTCTATTTTGATCGGTTATTTTCTGATGTTGTTTCTCATGCTTTCTAGTTTTTAATAAAGGATTATTAGCAAATCTAAATTCTACATGCTCCTTGAGGTACTCTTGAACCTTTTCTCATCACTGGAAAAATATTTTGCTTTTTTTTCTTCTTCTTTTTCCATTTAAAACGTATGAATGTTTTGGAACAGATGAATCCTAGAGAAGATTTGGTAATGACCTTTTATGCTATTCGAAACTATCATTCTTGTTGGGTGAAGGACAGAATGATGTGATATAATCCAAGAATTCAGGGTGATTGTATATGTGCACTCTAGCCAAAGAACATAATAATTATGGGGTCTTGACAAAGCTAACCATTTAGGATATACTTAGAATGTCCAAAATCTTTGAATTGGCTACTTCTTTTAACTATAATTCAGGTTTTCTGAGCCCAAAAGGCCAAGGAGAATTTCATTTTGAAACGCCTACGAAATCAACCTATTTAAAGAAAAGAGTAAACCAGTCTATTCCTGTGCTTTTGGAATGGAATCACACCTCTATGGTCAGTTTTGCAAAATCCGCATTCTGATCTCAAATTTTGAGCTACAGTGCATTACATTCAGAGGAGTGATTCTATGTAGTTGAGTCGATACACTCTAGGAAAATATTGCAGCATAATGTGCTTTAAGAAAAATAAATGTGGTGTACCATCTTTATCTCCAAGAACATTGGATTCAACTACTGACACGTTATTTTTGGGAAGTATAGTAGATTTTACAGGATTTAAAACTTCACGGCCTTAGCTTTTCAGCTTATAAAAACACTATCTATTCTTTGCTTTATCCTTCGGGTTTTCCAAATACTACAGTTCAAAAAGGAATCACAAGGTTCCTTCTGAACTCCATGAAACAAATTATTTGCCGGCATGAGTAACCTGCAACTCAAAAGCATAGGGAATCACAGCAGTAATGAAACAGTATATTTTTCTTTTGGCAGTTGGAAGAGTGACGTACAGAGTGCAACTTGATTGATAGAAATAGAAGAAACAAGCATCACAATAAAATTCTATCGCTGTGGACTACTTATCTGATTCAATACCTCCTGGAAACTCATGGGGCAGCTACAAACTAAGTCACACAGACACTTCTAAGGGGTGGAGTGTCGACCTCGACACTCGTGCGACACCGACACCGTGTCGGTGCGGCATGGCCAAAAAAAAATGTATTTTTTTTGTTTTTGTTTTGTAACTCACGGATAAATGGGTCCAAATAATGAAGATTGATTTGTGTATTATGATGAAATTAGTAGTTGTTTACCATTTATATGTTTTGCTTTAATATAAAGTTGTGTACTTGCTATTGTAGCTGTATACAATATTAGCTTGAATGATTTTGGGTGCGGACAATTGGTTTCTTATTACTCAATCTCATTGGATTCTTGACTCCATACCGTATGCCTTTGTAGTTTGTACAGAATAATCTCTGTCACCAAACACATTTAAAGACCTGGAACATTGCCAGATCAATAGAATAGAAGAGTATGACATCACTAGTGGATCCTAGCACAAATACTGTATATGCTATATCCTACAAAAATATCTCGAAACTCTTTGAATCCATAACTTGGATATTTTGCAGCTCGTAAAATCGTTCTAAGTTTCATATCATTATGAGGGAACTTGCTAATTGATACCTACGTGATCCCAAAATTAGCAAAGACTAGTTGTATTATGATTGATTTATGTAGCTTGAATATTATATATAATATTATATATTATATATCCTAACCGTGTCGCCGCACCCAAAATTTTTGAAATTTGCCGTATCCCGCACCCGTGTGACATAGGCTACAAATACACAGCACCCAAAAGAACTTGAAAAACAAGCAGCAAAACGTCATTTGCAAATGCGAAGATGTGTTTCACGTAGAAGTGATGAATCAGAATACATCCTATCATCCTTCTACCAAACAATATACACAATATCCATGTACAAAAATACATTCTGAAATGAACCTCCTATACCCCAGACAGGATTTTCAAATAATACCTCTGTACATTGACCATTTCATGACCTCAGTCGATTCCTCACAAAACCAAAGCCAACAGGCAGAAGAAAAAAGGGGAAAAAATCAAAAGCACCAGCTATGCAAACCTCTGATGGAACAAGAAGCAGATGGTGGATGAGTCTCCCTCTTAATGCACAATCCCCTCAAACTACAAGCCTCTAGATATTCATTCTTCCAACCCTCCCTAAGCTCTGCAGAGTCTTTATACCACTGCCTGAAATATCGGGTAGAATTTTTTACACAGATCGATAAAAGTGACAAAATTGAGAAACGAGGTAAAGTTCATTACTCAGTTTGGTGGCATATACAAACCCGAGAAATTTCATATCATCAGAATGATATGATTAATTAAAATGAAGATACTTACTTTTGTATTTATAGACTAGGAAATCTTAACAAATTAACTTGGGAACTAGACGAGAGCTGCTGAATATCTCAACGGTCTACGGGGAATCGACAATCCTCTGTTATTAGGCGTCATTCATTTCCTCGTTCTTCTATTTATCGTAGAATTTTAGTTGGTACCCGCAGGTGGACTGCTGTTACGACGTACATCAATTCATACATAACCCGTACCGATTTAGTACCATTAATTGGTATTTCAATCCATCACTTTTTTTAGCTCAAATGAAACCATAGACACTCAGTTTTCGATGAAACCATATTCAGTTCAGAATCGCAGCATTTACTTAACGATTGTATCAATTGGAGCAAGATGGCATCCGACAAAGGAAAAATTTACAACATACCGACACTTAGTTGTGAACCGCAGACTCAAAAGCACGATAAAGGAAAGTTTCTTGAGCTAAACAATCGAGGTACAAACAGATCATAAGAAAATATCGGATTCTCACCAAACAATTCAAATCAAGAAGAGAAACCCGCAAATATTATTCATGAGAGGGAGAAAGAGAGTACTTGCAGACGAGGGAACAGTGAAGGAGGTCGCCACAATCGAGTTGCGAAAAGATTCGATCGATGACGTCTTTTGGAGAGCGAAGCGCAGGAGGCAACGCCTCCCTCCTTTCTGCCTCTCGTTCGCTCATCTCTCTCTCTCTCTCCATCCTCTCGGCCGTCTAGGCTGAATAAATGTCGGAAATTTTTTCTCGATCAGAATCCTTTTCTTAGGGGACTCGGAATCACCATTGACTCGAATCCTTATTGAGAAACTAGAAAATAATCACAGCCGCCTAAATCGGCCGGTTGACGTGGTTTACTTCCACGTAATTCCACAATTGTTATCCGCACACCGAGACTCTTGCTTCTTTTTTTTCGGTACTTTTCCTAAACTATCCCTCCGCTATTTCTAAAATTATACTTTGAACTGATGAGTTCTCTCTTTTTTCTCACCCGTTTTTCATCGTTCCACGTGCTCCACTATCACAACCACGTCCACATTCACATGTTCCACTCTGTCGATCTCACATTCCCTTTTTCTCTACACAGATAATGCACAAACAACTCACTAGATTCAATCAAAAAAAGAGAAAAGAAAAAGAAGTTGAATCGAAGAGGGATTTGAAGGTTTTTGTAAGTACATAGTTGATTTGTTATTTTTTGTTGTGTTATTGATGTATAAAGACATTGACCCGATGACTTGTAGTTGTTGGGTGTTCGACATGAGATGTGGCAGTCTCTCCTACGATGGAGACACAATAATGCCATATCTCTTCTACGTGTCTCTCTTTGCTTAAGAGATGCGGTTGTGTTGTGTCTCTCTTATAGTTTATATAAATTATATATTATACAACATATAGTATACACTTACACTTATTTTACATATATTATTCTTTTATATTTAGAGGTATGACATGCAGGAGATGAGTGGAAGGTCGTAATATCATTGCATTATCAAAAATATATAATGTGATAACTTATAGAGGATGATCAAAAAGACGATAATGAGTAGAAGATGAAGAGATTTTTATAGATATATGTCAATGATGTTGATTGTCCTTCACATTATTATCTTGATGATAAAGCCTATTATGATATAGATTTAAATGGATAGTACAGAGAATGGCGATGATGAAGTCGTTGATATTTCAGGTTTACTCTCTAGTTTTAAAGGTCACATTGTCTATAAAAGACCAAATAATAATAAACTTTAGTAGAATTATTTATTCAATAAATATAATACTAATAATTTCAACTAATTATATAATATAAATATGTAGATAATGCTAAAAGTGATAACAGTCAATACATGATATAAAGTTTTGGGAAGGTGGTCAGTCAAAGAAGATGAGTGACGATGACCCGATAGTTGGATTGATGTTGCACAATAGACTGGGTTGCTTGGGTAGGGGAAATATTTAATGTAAATATGTAGATAATGCTAAAAGTGATACAGTGAACACATGATATAATGTTTCGAGAAGGTGGTCAGTCAAACAAGAAGATGTGATGTCCTAATAGTTGGATTGTACAACAAACTGGATTGCTTGGATAGGGAGAAATGTTTATGATGTTATAGACTATACGTTGTTGAGTACTTTTATTGAGCATTGGTAATGAGACACAAACTTTCACATGCTATGAGATGAGATTCATCCTTTATGATGTCTATGAAATACTTGGTCTTTCAATTGACGATGAGCTTGTTTCTTTGATGTTAGAGATGCTGGAGTAAGAAAGACATTTTGAGTGATATGTTAAAGATCAGTACTGATAAAGTCATATAAGAGATTAAGTCTCGAGCCATTAAGTTTGAGGTGCTCCGAACCTGTCATACGAGTAAGAGATTGACACCTAAAAAGAAGATTGTATTATATTTAATGTATCAATTTAGGTGCATGTTCTATAAGGATAAATCGTAGAGAAAGAATGCCAATTATAATCATGCAACTATTAACTCATAATGTTTGAAGGATTGATAGTCATGCAAGTGCAACAATATTAGTTTACTTGTATAGGCAGTTGGAAAAAGCCTCATGGATTGAGGCATAACAAATGAGGGTGTATACTACTATAATTTAGATAGCAATTTGTTATTTATATTTACTAAAGTACTTTCATATAGTTTGTTTTTATAAACCAGTAACTCAATATTATATTGTATTTGTAGGCATAAATTTATGAATATTTTTCAACCTTTAGAGTTCGCATGTGATCATAATGGGTTAGTAGACAACCACGAGCAAGCAGAAGGAGATGGAAATTTTTTGTCATAGGCATTCTCTTACTCATCAACTTGTTTCGTATTATAAGCAATTAGATTTTACGGTGATAGATTAAGTAAGTTATCAAAATACAAATATCTATGTCATTTTTATTAAATACAATGATGTTATACATATATCATTTTTATATTTTCTTTTATGCAATATAGATTAACTGATAGGCATATGATTCTACAAAGTACTTGGACAACAAATGCATATATGTAGTCATAATGTTGAAGATGCATTCATTATTTCAATGTTCATACAAATAAAGTAATATTTGTGTATTAATTTTTATTGTCTATATTATTATTTTTTATGCTTATTCATATTGCACATTGTTGGATGATAATACTATTATTCAAAATTATTGTCCTCTTCCAACATTTTATAATCATACCCGACACAATAGCACCAGTTTTTCAACAATTAGAGTGAGTGACATATTCACTATCGAGTGACCCTGCTTCAATAGAGTTGATAGAGATATATAAGCACTATTACCAATGAACACATCATTTGACGATATTTGATCATACAATAGTACATGGTACTAAGGATTATGAGTTGGGGTTTTTGAAATGTATATAGGGTAATCAGTCAAACTTGTACATATTTCATACTATTTATTATATGTATATATATTTGTATGACATTTGAAATGAATGTTATTTTAGTTTAATCAGTCTTTGTCCTTAATATCATTAAACAAACAAATAAATTATAACCAAATTAAAATAATAAATTAATTTACAAACTATAAATAACAACTATCATCATTATCAATATCAAGTACAATGTCATTGCCTAATCCTCTCATTTGTATGTGCATCTCAATACGTGTATAGAACAGTCGATCCTAATTCAAGATGCATTTATATTGATATTGTTATCAAGATAGAAAGATAGATAGTATGGGACAGCCATCAGACATGCACATCTAAACAAATATATAAGACAAGATAAGTAATTACAAATTGGATATAATAAATATTAAATTAGATTTATCTAATAAAAAGATGATGTCATCATTGCTAGAAAATACCACATTGAATCATAGCACATATACCATATATCTCTCACAAGTGGTTGATAATCATCTAACACTAATGGCATAAATATTGTTGACCTTGTCTTAGAGAGGAATACCAATATTGTGCATTATTGAGTAACAATGACTGAACTCATATCCGACATCAACATCCAATGATCATGAGAACATGTATTGTCCATCATATATGCAATACAATAAATAGTAGCATTAGTGCCACTCTCTTTCAAGAAAATTCGTAAGTATAGGTCACGTCGACATGCAACTTCCTTTAAGTACTCTCTATGAGCTTCATGCCATAAGGCTTCTCCTTATACTAAAAGTTTACTAATGACTTTATACTTATAGTTTTCAACTCCAACAACATTCATCGACTTGTTCACAAATATACTCATAAGGAAGGTATCACTAACTCACATGATGGTTCAAATTCCAACTTTTTCCAAATGTTTTTGTCATGAGGAGACCCAATATAATAATAAGGGAAGTTAATATTGGAAAGAGGATCACACTTTCGACCATGTCCATGCCTTTCTCCTTGAAAAGCATTTCTCTCTACATTCTCTCACGTTGATAACTCTCATTTTATGGGTTTCTTAGATGCTTTTTCTTTAAGACAATAAATTGGTGGCTTTTATAGGGTAGTGTATTTAGGAATAAATTGCTCATCCAATATGTTAACCCATTTGTCTCAATTAGGGTATTACCTTAACTTTCAAATAATTGTCTCTATTATAACTATTGCTATTACGGCCTTATCGTTGTAATTAGTGATGTAGGGACATTTCCACCTTCATGTCAAGCTTCTTCTAAAAGGTATCAACTACTAATAATTGTATTGATTCACTATATTTTAAGAGAACATTGATCATGTGAGCACACAACAACCCATACAACATCACAATATACATTAACATATGGTTGGGTATGAATTTATTGTCTTGACATGATTGTACTCTTTTATAATAAACTCAAAAGTGTGTCATAACACTCTTCTCTATATATTTACAATGATATCTTGTATTATATCAATGTAATTCTTGGTAATAGTTTTGTGATTCCAAAAATAAATTCTTCAATTATGTAATCAATGTATATGTTTCCTAATTATATTGAATCTCCTAGTTGAATTGTCGAGAAACTCTTTCAACCTTGTGTGCACACTCTCCATTCTGTCTACCATTACATAACAATCGTTACAAGATTCAAAATTTATATACACATTGTAGACGTGAAATTTTTACTCTAAGCCTATGTAGAGAATTGGAATAAAACTCTCAACTCTACTTGATGCACGAGCATACCAGTTAGTTTTTTAAAAACTAGCAAAATTGAATATGACGGGCGATTATGGCTAAGTAGGCTCTTTTCGCTTTAAACCTTCTTCAACCAATGCTCAAGGGTCAGTCTAAGCGCTTAGGGATTCCAACTAAACAGGTGAGACTTCCAAATTCACGTGAAAAGCAAAGGTGTTGAGAATGAAAACATGCACACTTAACTCAAGTTTCAAAATGAACAAGTTCTGAAAAATAGAAAGTTCTGTTTTCAGGGCTTGTTTTTCGAATCTTTTTTAATGCCTTTTAGACCTCCTAAAATCATCCAAATTTTACAAGACAAAGCTTGAGATGTAGAGTATGGAGCATCTTTCACATTGTGATTCAGAGCTATGTTGTTGTAGAATTAAATCTGGAAAATGCCTCTGCTCAAGTATTCGGAACTGTTGTGTCACAGAAATACAGAGATTCAAAGATGAGCCTCTATCTCAGTACTAATAATTTCAAATTTAATGAATTTGATCTTAATAGAAAGTTATGGATGTTATCTTTCCAATAAATCAAAATTCATTGATTTTGGATATCTACAAATAGAGTTATGGGATAAATACCCAGGCTTTATTATGGGAAAACTAGTTTGACAGACAGTTTACAAAAACTTTTCTGATTTTGCATAATTTTAATTACGATGTTGGATGGCCCTAAAATTCTTGCATATTTTATCAGAAGTGGGTCTGTGTATGTAGAATAACTGTACAAAGTTTTGGAACAATTGGAGCAGAGGTTCGAGAATAAAAAATCAAGCGATTCACGTATAAAGAGATGATAAAATCCAGTTTTTAGAATCATACGTGATGCAAATTCACACGAATTAAAAAGCAACAACACAACATCACAAATTGAAATTTCTGAAGAAAAATGAATTGAAATATACTTAATAGCTTAAGCATAGAGGGGATTAGAGAATATAGAGTGTTTATATAATATAGAGAGGTAGAATCAAGAGATCAAACACATAGAGTGCATAATCAAAGAAAGGGAAAATTTAGCAACATCTACTTCTATTACATCATGGGAGGAGACAAAGCTCCCTTAATACATCCCCTTTTGAATTGAATTTGAAGAAGAGATGTAGAAGAATTAAAATGGAGTAGCACTTACCGGACTTACACAAGGAAATGTCTATCAAGGTAGTGGATGACTACCCATTTTCTTCACCCTTTCCCCTCTTAATCAAACACTCACCTCTCAAAAACATGATCTACCTTCTACACTCTCCTTTCCCTCTCTAGGCTATTCCCTAGCAGCTCTCACACCTCACAAAGCTCTTAAAGTGTTGGCCTCTCTCTCACTCCTCCAAGATCCTAAGATGTCTCACGCCCCCCCTACCCCCCCTTTGCCTCAATTTATAAGCCAAGGGGGGCTCTTCTAGGCCCTTCCTTGGGGCGGGTGACCCAAGGGTTCAAACCCAGTCCCAAGGCCCATCAAATCACATTGTCTTGGTGGTCCTTTGTGGTCAAATGTGGACCAACCCCATGTGGGTTGGTTTAGCCTTGAGTCCCATAACTTGGTCCTAGTCGATTGGACTTGAAGGCACTCGACTAGGCTTGTTTTAAGGCTTTAATCAACCTTGCTTGATGACTCTTCTTCAATTTGCTTGATTTGTGTTGATATGTGGGCTGAATATACATTTGATAAACCTTTGGAATCAGTCCCTAAGCTCAATCATTTTCAATTTGCATAAGAAGGCCAATCCTAATTCCAAGGTTGCATTTGATCCAAACGACTCCTTGATTTGAATCAATAACCAACTCGAGCTGCCTTGACGTTGGCCCATTTAATTTGATTTGTTGAGGAAGATATGCTTTTGACTTGATCCACTCCTTTGCTTCCGGGCTTGAGCTCAATCTTGGATTGAATTGGGCCCCACCTATTTGCCTGATTTGATCGAATCATTTGAGCTTTTTAACTTTAATTTAAAACCTTTAATTTGAAACATTTTAAAAAGATTTGAATTTTTCATTTAAAAAAGTTTTAAATCATTTGAATTTTCGAAATTGGTAGTGTTAGAAAAATTTTTGATTTAGGGTGTTTACACACATATGCCTTCAGAAACAACTTTACATATATGTTAGTTATGTGAGTATCATAATGAATAATTTATATATTCAACCCAAAATTATTTTCTTCTTATAGAGGTCTAACCACTATTCTTTATTATAAGAGAATAGAGCAGAAAGTTTTTTTCACTTGAAATCCATTACCCCTATTGCCTCCTTATGGTTACTCTTGTTTGATGACTCAATGACTTTCTTCCAACTCACACTAAATACAGTGGTCACATCTTTATTCCTTGTTAATTTGACAATAAATCTTTCAATATTTTTTGTAATATGTTATCTACACAGGAAATGTGATGCTTCTAAAAATATAATTTAAATCATTCATCAATATTAGACCACAATCACTATAAATTACACATGGAAAGTTATTTGAAGAACATAACTCCTTGACACACATCAACATCCAAACATAATTCTCTTCCTTTTCCATACTCATGAAAACAAACAATACAAAAAAATCTTGTTAATTGAGTTAAAAGCCGCAACTTCAAGGAAAAACATTTTATACCTACAAATTACATAGTATATATAAGTGTTAATGCTAGAAGCAACATTACACACATGGAAAAAACTCATATATTCTTGTCTTATATGTGTTGTTAAACACCAATACCTATGGAATACATGTAATAGTTATACTAAACGAGGATCTGCAAATATAATGTCACTAACAATACCTATATCTAGTATATTACTATACTATGTGTAGTATTCATGACAATCTAAATCATACAATAACTATTGCAAAATAGTTCGACAACCCCTCTCTTTTTTCTAAATTTTTATTATTGTATTATAAATATATCTTATCATACTAATATTTGACTCACTAACTAGCTTCAAATACGACAAAATATGCTTGGGTTTATAGTGACTTTTATTATGTTCTTTGTCATACATACTATACTCAAATTCACTCAAACTTCCTACAAATGCATGACTTTCAAGATACAAACCTAGAAGGTGATTATATATCCCATTGACCACATTCAACTTCCAATAATCATCGAATCCAATTTCTCCTATTAGCAAAAATGGACACTCTACCTTTTTACCATATGTCCACCTACTATTTTCAATATCAATATTTTTACTCTTATATTTAACACTTCTTTCACACATAAGTTATACCTTTTTTGCTACAACTTTATTTTCAAATGAAGAATAACAATAACAATATTATGCTTTCTCTTAATATGTTTGACATACTCAATGAGTTCATCATGATTGCAAACAATTTGTCTTCAAACTTCATCAACCAAATTGTCAAAAGATATATCATCTGGTACACCACAATCAAATCAAATCTCATTGTTTATGGTAGATCGAGACAACACTCTACTATAACAAATATTTTCAATTTTTGTTATATTTTGAAAATCTACTCCACTATAATAAATACTTTAGCTCGACTTCTTTGCCATTCTGCAATACATTGTAACATAGATATAAGGTACCAAACATTATATATATAATGGGTAATGTGGTACAACTGCATCTCCCCATTGAGAGAGATGCAGTTGTGTTGCATCTCCCTCATAGGGGAGATGCAGTTGTATTATGTCTATCTAAATGACCAAAGACTCGCAGTTACCAAGTCAATGGCTTTATATTATGGCAAAAAAAGAACAAATCCATGGTATGTACAAAAGCCCCTAAATTTCTATATGAATCAACTTTTTCCTCATCTTTTTTTCTTCTTCTTCTTTTATTTCTTCTTTTTTGGTGGGATTTAAATGAGTCTACTTGTGCATTATCTGGCTACACTGTAGCAACGATAAATAACACATGAATAAAATATCAGCCACTAGAGTGGAGAAAAGGGAATGTTGAAAGACAATATAGAGTGAAAAAAGAGTGTATTGGGGATAATTTTAGTATTTTTAGAAAAAAGGTTGAGGATAGTAAAAATGGTGTATAGATTACTATCCCTTTATATCTCAAGTTACATGTTTCGTTGATTCTATGTTCCTATATGTGGGATAAGGATAATTCATTATAACTAAAAACCAAAACTAAATTAATCATATTTTTGGAGGTTAAGCTTGGCATTTCATGCTTTGAATTCTTTCACCAGAAGAGCATTGAGACTCGTAGGAAGATTTAGCCACAATGTAGGCACATGTGGTCAACATTGGAGTTCCTGCTCATGCTTTGTCTAGTGGGCTAGTTTTTGGGTCATCCTATCAATTTAGTATTATGGGTCTAGTAGAGATCCAAATCCAAATTAGGGTTTTGTATGGATGGCCTCATTTATGTAAGAAAGCCTCCTAGAGTTATAAGGTAATATTATACTCTTGAAAGACAAGAAAGAAGCATGTAGTTTAGTATGGAGAGAGATAATCTTATCTTAGTTAAGGACTCATGATTAGGCAAGATTGAGTAACTTCCTACTCTCTAGTTTATGCACCTTAAGGGAGGAACTTTGACGTCCTACTCCATTTGAGAGAGTCAAGGAAGAGTCCTTTGTATGCAATTTTTTATTATATTGATTCTCTTTTTTATTTTATTTGCATTTATAGGTTAATCAATTTAGAGGATCAACACCATCACTGAGTGATTGATCATACTTGTTTTTTCGTGTGAAAAAGTCATAGTTCGATTGTTTGGTGATAAATTGGCATCAAAGCATGGTTTTAGAAGTTTACCATGAACTAGTTGACTTTTGATAATTGGAGTGGCAGGAAAGCAACGAGATTGCTTGTTTCTTGCTTGTTGTCAAAAATAAAAAAGTATTTTAGCTCCTCTTCTTCCACAAAATACTTGTGAGAGCAATTGATCTTTTGACCATCGATCAAGGGATATTGAGAGTGATCTAGTCAGCATTTTGGATAGACTAGTCGTCATTGTAAGACCACAAACATCACAGAGAAAACAATTTTCCCTTGCCATAATAGGTCATTAGAAAATGGGCAAGCCATTTTGTTTTTAGTGTGGGTTATTTCAGCATTCAAGAATTGGAGAGAGGTTGCTCTTGGCTTGTGGATGAAGGTGACAGGTCGAGCACAAGGTTATGTGGGTGGACCAGATCATTGTAGTTAGTTTATAAAGGTTGTTGATGCAAGAGTAGGACTTTGGGTAAATCTCTAGCATCAGAGTATGCTTAGTATTGATTCAAGTTAGACATGTTCGGTTCCGGTTTACTTGGACCCAGAATCGGAACCAAACCACTTCGAAACCATTATTTTTTCTTTTAAAAGGGCACCTAGTACCCTACATGGTTTGAACTCCCACCTTAGACTCAATGGTTGACCATTTCTACCGTTGAACTATGCCTCAACATCTATATATTTATGCATAATATATATATATATATATATATTATTTATTAACGTGTGGTTTAAAACCATTGGTTTCGGGCCAGTTTTTGAAAACTATGAACTATAACGGAATTGGGGGTACCCAAGTCTAGTTTGGTTGGTTCTAGTTTTGGTAGTCCCAAGGCTAGTTTGGTTCCGATTTGAATTGCTAGGCCCATTCTAAACTGTCCATATCTAATTCAAGTAGTTTCACTCGCTAGTAGGAACCACAACCATCCTTCAATTGTATAGATCACAACATGAGTGAGTTGTGAAGTATTTGATGTTTGATAGGAGCATCATTAAGCATTATTCATACACAAATCTTTCGTTGGTTAATTCTAGTTCTCCAACTAGAATTTTGACTTGATTTGTAGTAGTTGATTGCAAAAGAATCCAATCATAGGATCATCTTTGTTGCATACTTCTAAGAATGGAAGTAATTCTTCAATTTGTTGTCTAGTATTGTTGAGAGGCATGCAAATTGAATCTTTCCATTTATTTGGACATGGAGCAACTTTCTTTGATCATAAACTATGTTAAATTATGATTCCAATTTACATACAAGGAAGGTAGCAAGTGGTTTCCTTGGTTATTCGTGGGAGTTTATGATTAAGTGATTGCATTCCCAATTGTTAGTTTGTCAGTTTAAAGATGCTATATTTGCTCTCAATTTCTTTTTATCATTTCTTGATTTAAGGAAGGAAGGGTTTATTTGCTCTTCTAGATTTCGGTTTGTAAAACTCCCACAAGCCGACCTTCTCAAGATTATAGGGTACCTTTTCTTTTCGTATAACTCATACTAGTAGCTAGAGGAGTCAAATTCGGTCTAAAATAGATCCCTAGGACAATACTTAAGATTTCAGGTAGATGGCCATATTCAATAAAAAGATTAGAGCACAGACCACTCGCTTGGAGCTAGTTTAGGAGGCATAGCTACACCAACTACTTTGACCATCGATGGCCTCCTCAGTCACTAGGTTGGATGCCCTCAACACCTTATTGGGGTCTCTAATTGAGGAGACCATTAAGTGTGTCACTTCTCGCAGACTCAAACTTGCCCACCTTAAAACCTTGAATGGAGCTCATGATAGTAAGGTCTTGGAGAATTTCATTTTAGATCTTAAGATATATTTCTGAGTTATGAGGGTATTTGAGGGGAAGAGGTTAACTGTAGCTTCATGATTTCTCTCTAGTAATGCAAAGTAATAGTGATGCACAAAGCAATTGGTGGTAGATAACCAAGGCATATATATTGTTCTGACCTAGTTGTAGCTATTTGAGGAGTTGCTAAGAGTTCTTGTTAAACTTCATAGATTAATAGGTGTATGATCTGCTAATGTAGTTGATGCATACATAAAATAGTGCATGAGTGTTCGTTGTTTCTATAGAACTCTATTGGACATCTATAATATATTTGATGAAGATAAGAGTTTTTAATTCATGCAAGTTGCAGCCCTAGGGGTAGATAGAGATGTGTAGGCTAGCAACCGAGATTATGAAGTCACTAGCGAGAGTGGAGAATAAAGAAAGATTACTCACCTAAAGGTTTAGGTGTTGGGCTAAAAGGTAGGTGGGGAGGTCGTTAAGATAGTTGACAAGTTTATCAGGGTAGGGATATGAGATAGGAGGGATCCCTTGTACAACTACAACAACATCATCACTAGAAGGATTAGCCTACAGCGCATTGTGATACACAAGCCATAGAACGATATTAACACATAGACCATGAGTTACCTATGGTTGGATGTTATAAATAAAGTGGGTGTCATTAAAGAGATAATGCCCAAAAAAGGAGAAGCATGTTGTCCTTCTTGCTGAGGATGCACCTAGACCGATAATGGATGCATGTACTTGACCCCTCCCACTTCTCAACACATTGTGTATAAAGGAGCTCTATCAACCAGATATGGTGCACAATGAGGTGTGATGGTTAGAGATTGCTTGGTATGGGCATTGGTGGGCAATGGTATGACTTGCTTTAGCGTGGTGACAATTACATGCAAGGGTTGTGACTATGATCCATGACTTTATATAGGCAGATGAAGATCATGAATGTCATTGTAAGCAAGATTGGTAATATGGTCTATTAAACTTCGCATTGGATGTTGGAATGGCATGATGGATCTAATTGTCACAAATCTATATAACTTTGTAACGATCCAGTACGTGACTTACTTAATCAAGGAGAACACAATGGTATCTATACACTTGAAAGGTTTTATAGTGATGGATGAGACTCATCGTAGATTTCTTGCTAGATGAACCATGAAATCGAGTTGGTTCTTGGGTTAATGCTCTCATATCAAGCAACAGACTATATAAACAAATAAAATTATCCAAGATCCAGAGGTGGTTGAGGGAATTGATGGAAGTGTGTAAGATTAAGCCTTTCACGAGCCCCTATGAACTGTCACTCTTATTCTAAAGGGAGACTTATAGTTTGTTGAGGATGTACATGGGTTATTATGCTCTCAATAAGATCATACTCTGACACCAATATTCTCTTTCCTTGGCTTGAACTTATCTCATTGATTAAGTGGTGTGAAGTAGTTCCCCAAGCTAGATCTTCATAGTAGTTACTAGTGAGTGTGCATTGAACCTAAAGACAAGTAGTCATTTGGTCTCACCAACATCCCAACCACCTTCAGTTTTCTCACGAATGAGATATTACATGGGATACTAGATGTGTTTGTGATAATCTATCTCGAGGACATTGTGGTTTGCAACATCTCCATGGAGGAGTATGTTGTTCTAATACTATGGTTTACATAACACCACGTCAATACGATAATCACCATAGAGTAAAGCAAACTCTCATGTTGTTCTCTTGTAATTACTACTAACTATATATGAATAGAGATGATGGAGATTTTGTTTGGGCTTGTCTTACCAATAGGATAAAAACGAGTGAGTGAGAGCAACCAGCTTATTATAGCCTCTTCCCATTCCAAGCTAATTATAGGTATTAGTCACCATGGATTTCATAGTAGGTTTCCCACAAGGAGACAGTTCAAAACTATCTTTGATCAATTCTCAACATCTATAATATTTATACCAACTTCATGAGAATGTTTTGCCAAAGAGTTTGCATAGGTATTCTTGAAGGATCTCATGAAGCATTTTTGTGTGTCATAGGAGATCATCAGTTAATACCACAATTTCTATCGACATATTCAAAAGAATGATGTCAAAGAGGCTCTTAAATATATGAAAGGTGGTAAATCAGTAGGACCAGATAATATTCCTATAGAAGTTTAAAAAATACTAGGAGAAATAGGAATCACTTAGCTCACAAGACTATTTAATGAAATATGGAAGAACCAAAAGATGCCCAAGGAGTGAAAAGCAAGTACACTTATACCCATATATAAGAACAAGGGAGACATTCAAAATTGTATGAATTATCAAGCTATCAAGTTAATGAGCCATACTATGAAATTATGGGAAAGAATTATCGAACATATGTTAAGACAACTATCAAGTACAACAGAGAACCAATTTGGATTCTTGCCCGGCAGATCTACTATTGAAGTGATTCACCTTTTAAGACATCTTATGAAATATTTTAGAGCAAAAAAGAAAGACCTTCACATGATATTTATTGATCTAGAAAAAGCTTATGATAGAGTACCCAGGGTGGTTCTTTGAAGAACTTTGGTAAAAAGAGGTATCCCATTGACATACATTAACCTTATTAGAGACATGTATGATGGTGCAAAAACGTCTGTGAGGACTCATGAAGGAATGACAAACTTCTTTGAAGTTAATATTGGGTTACATCAAGGATCAACTTTAAGTCCATACATATTTATAATGGTGATTGATGAGTTAACAAAACATATTCAAGATGAAGTATCTTGGTGTATGTTATTTGCAGATGACATTGTATTAGTGGAGGAGTCTAAGGAAAAAGTTAATAGAAAATTGGAACTATGGAGAGAAACGTTAGAAAGCAAAGGCCTTTGACTTAGTAGAACAAAGATAAAATATATGGAATGTAAGTTTGATCATTTCGTTACCTCAGAGGACATAGAAATTAAAATTAGCACACATGGCATCCTCCAAACAGAAAGTTTTAAATACCTAGGGTCACTTTTTCAAAGTAATGGAAGAATTTATGGTGATGTTACACATAGAATTAATGCTGGTTGGTTAAAATGGAGAGGAGTAATGGGTATTCTTTGTGATAAGAAGATACCATTAAAGTTAAAAGGTAAATATTATAGAGCAACAATTAGATCTGTCATGTTTTATGGTTATGAGTGTTGGGCAGTTAACCATCAACATGTACAAAAGATGTCTATGGAGAAATGAAGATGTTGAGATGGATGAGTGGTCGTACAAGAAAAGACCATATACATAATGAGGTTATTAGAAACAAATTAGGAGTGGCACCAATAGAGGATAAAATGAGAGAATATCATTTAAGATGGTTTGGACATATAGAAAGAAGATCAAAAGAAGAACCTGTAAGAAGGTATGAAAAATTAAATTTGAAAAGTATTAAAAGAGGTAGAGGACGACCATAAAAGTGTTGGAAAGAAACAATAAAGAATGATCTAGCTTATTGTGAGTTAACTGCTAACATGGCACACGATAGGGATCTGTGAAAACAAAGAATCCATGTAGCCGACCCCATCTAGTATGGGAAAAGGCTTAGTTGTTGTTGTTGTTGTATAGGAGATCATTAGTGAGGCCACTTGCTTCACAAGCCACTTTTTAAGGGAGCTCTTTGCCATGATGAGCTTCAAGTTGTGGTTCTCCTTAATGAACCACCCCCAAACTAATGATCTGACTAAGAGGTTGAAGTATTGTTGGAGAATCTTCAACACTATGTTATTACAGCAGAACTAGGCCTGATTTGTTGTTGACTATAGGGAAGAGCCTATTCAAGATCTTAATGGGATGACAACCACTTTTTTCTTTTGAGTTGGCTTAGGGTCAATTGTGGAGGAGTTGCCCTGCTATATTATAGAGATACAACAATGAAAAATAATGCTTGTAGAAGTGCCATAGTCTAGAGATGGCATAAACGAAGATGACAACATATGTCAATCATTAATAGAAGCAACTTGGGTTTGAGGTTGGGGATATAGTCTTGTTGAAGATCCCTGATATTGTATTTTATAAACTTGTGATTATATAATATGTATTTTATTATATAAATGAAAAGCGATAATATGCATAGAAGAGGATTTATAGTAAGATGCACACTAGTGTGTGTTTTGAGTTGCTGTGAGAACTTATGTGGTCATGTATACTGTTATAATATGAGGTATTAAGATACAATTGCATGTACATGCAAGCATCTATTGATTTGAAAATGAATACTTCTTATTTTAGCATATAAAAGTTTCTAAAATATTACAAAATTATTTTGAATCAGGAACGAGGGTGAGAACCTTTGGTGAAATAATGGTTTGGATGGTATTAATATAAGTATATAGGTTCTTTATATGGTCAAAATGATAATAATAACAAGAAGAAGAAGAAGAAGAAAATATATTATAGTACCTTGTCAATAAATATTATAATATCTAATTATTATCATATATACATGTATAGGACAATTGAGGTATGTCAATAGATTGACATACCTCAATTTATATATATTCATATGTTGAGCTAACATACACCAAGAAAGGGTGTGAGTGGACCACTCTATAGATCATGTATGTATATATGAATACTAAGTAAATAGGATATGAATTCATATAAATGATACATATAAAGTATATACACATATAGGTGGTGGTCACACATATACTCATCATAATGTATGTTTGACGAGAAGAATGAGAGTATGGACATTATAGGGGCATGTATACATACAACCATTAGAAAATTCAAGCAGCTATTGGAGAACATATGCATAAGGTTATTAGCAATAATATGCATCATGAGTCAAAGGTCTTATCCATATATCAACAAAAAGGTACCATGGCTTGTGCATATAATAGCCTAATTTAGGTTGACTTTGGTGAAATTTGGTCACCCTAATGAATCATGATAACTTTTGAAGTTCAATACTACTTGTCAAGTTATCATGACAATAAGTGTAATTTATTAAGTGTATAATATCTAGTCTAGTTAGTGGCAAGGCTAGATGTTGTAGCATGATGTGGAATTACTCAAAAATAGATGTGCCAGTATATGGCCTTATAAGATTAATCCTGGAAGGGAAATTTGATAAGTATATGATTCATTGTAAGGATTTCTCAAAGGGTTGGTTAGAGTTGAGACAATGTTATGAGCATAAAATTAAAAACATCATGAAAAAATAATTTCTTTTAAATATGCACAACATTTGTAGTTGTTTGAGTAATTATTTTAACTTGAAATTTACCTACGGGCTTGGCGATGTCACCTAACAGGGTAGGCCATGTCGCATGAATCTTAACTAGTTTTGTATTAGCTCATGTTGGTACATTGATTTGATCTTTACCATTATTTTTGTTTTCATATGAATCTTGAGTACATGATGAATTATATTTTTTGATATATTTTGTAATATGTGATGGTGTAGGAGTATATTAACTAGTTTTGTATTTATTTATTTTTCATTACTTCATGTGATTGTTGCACGCGGGATAGAGGACTCCTATCCATGGAAATGCATCATGTTTAGAGTGTGACAAGAAATTTTATTAGTCTTAATTAAATATATTTTATTAACATGGTTTTTCATATGTTACTATTTATTATGAAATTCTATGGGATATATGACGTTGTTTCAGATTAAAAGAAGTAAAGCTGGTTATTGGTAGGTTGTGGTGGTAATGGTATTTATAGTAGTGAGACTGAGTCACGGTTATGACATGAAGATTGTTCTTATATTTTGATTAGCAATTTTAGGCTCAGCTAAAATAATTTCTTTCTAGCATATACAAAGAAACAAAGCACTAAGATGAGTGAGAAGGTCTTCGCAAGAAAAACCAGTCAAAAATTTTGAGGACAAAACTTTTATAAGGAGATAGAATGAGATACTCGGGTCGGGTTGGCTTAGCTTTGACCATAACCCAGACTTGACTTTCCTTGCTTAGGTGGTGCCCAACCTCAACCAATGTGAATGTTGGTGCTTGCCAACAAATGGAGAGAGAGAGAGAGAGGGAAAGAAGAGAGGGATTTCAAGAGAGATTTGAGCAAGTGATGCCATCTATGAATGAAGGAAAGCCAATGGAGGCAGAAAATCATGACGAATGATTGAGGAATCACTCGATTTTCTAGTTGGAACTTCAAGGTACACCTCTCCTCCATTTCACCATTTGTTTTTAACAAAAATGCTGTCCACTAACCTAAATATCAATAAACTTAGTGCAAAAGGGAGGAAGATGAACATTGTGAATTATTTTAGGGGTTTGTTATGCTCAAAATCACCATGAAACATGGATTTTTTGGCGAACTAAACTTATTGTTGAGTTTTTCATTTCTCATTTCTAAGAAGTCATCCAACATTGTTGTGGGTAGCTACCTTTGGTGGCGAAAGTCTAATCAGTAGATGCTACCGCTTGCCATACCTTGCTTATAGTGGATCACCACTAAAAATGAAAGATTTTGGCATGAAATCAATAGAAAACAATGATAGTATAAGAGTATCATGTCCTGGTTCCTCGAGTTATGTTGCATCGAATACAAGTAACTTATGCAGGAATAATGTGGGTCAAGCTCAATTAAAATGAGTCTAGTTCTTGAATACATCCAAACAGGTTAAAATGGACCCAATTGAGCTTTACACTGTTTTGGGTCAACTTAAATTCCTTTTTTAGTGTTGTTTGATACATTGATTTTTAATCGAAGAAACTTTAATATGAGAATATTTTTACCATTAGTTAGGGAACAAACAATTGATTTTATATTGTTAAAGTTGGATATAGGTTTTAAGATAGGATCTAATTAGGGTATCCTGCTAGAATAGGAGTTGTGGACATTGATTTGTGATTGGTTTTGAACCAATGTTTTTTATTAATTATTTTAGAATTTAATAATGGTTTTATGTTTGTGTAGATGCAAATTAAGGTGATTTGGAGATGATTTGTGTTTTGGGAATTGGACTTAAGTTGGGGTTCAAGCAGGTGAATGTGTTCCCTCTTTATATGAATACTAGGATAGTTTTGCTTGTTTTAGTGATGTATGTGATAAAATGCTTTGTTACTTTTTGGAATTATTATATATGTGGCTTATAGGTGTTTTAGAATGGTTTTGTTACTTGCATTAAGCATGGCATGAGTGTGCTTGAGTGGGAGTAAAACATTATCTTATATGGATCTACCATTTTTCTAGTGGTATGGAATGTTATCAAATGGCAGATAGACATACCAAGCAATGCTAACTCGTAGGTCTCCCTCCATGTATAGTGTGAAACATTAGTCAACGTGGAGTTGTTGCCCTTATCTTGGTTGTTTGTATAAGTGGTATTGTTTGGGGGATATGGATTATGAATGATCATGCCAGGTGATGAAAATGCATTGGATACTTTGTTAGTGGTACTGGTCTCATAGAGAACTCATGTTACATCCTATGACATACCTAAGTGGGGACATATGTGTTCGTTTGGTAAACTAGTGGGAATAGCAAGTGTTTGGGGATATATTCTATATAGGATATTTAATCTGTAAATATAATGAATGAAAATATGACCCAATGTGTGTATGTCTCTAAGGATCATTTTCCTTATAGACCTAAGAGCAGTGTATGATGAATCTATGTGATGGTTGTCAGGTACCATGTGGTTGATCACAAAGAGAGGTTAGGAGCTTTCTATAGTGTGGTAATGGTATTGGACATGGTAGGGGTTTTGCATCGAAACTAGAATTACATCATCGTTGAGTGTATAGTTATGCATTGCCTATTTACTATAAATTTTTATATTTAATTTGAACTTTAAGCTTTTTATATACATATACATAAGCACACATATATATACATGTCATGTTTGATTTGAAATATGCATATCTTTAATAGGCTTGCAATTGTAGGGAGATCACATCCACCTATAGTGCATGTGTAGTTGGTCACCCCTTATAATTATTATCTTTATTGGTTCTATTAAAGATGAGTTCTTGTTTGAGTTATATATGGAGATAGAACTATAATTGAGTTATGTCACCATGTCCATAAAAGGTTGACTTAATTTATTTATAATTTAAATTTTTTGAATTTCAAATCTCTAATTGGTTGTTTGTTGAACCCCGTTATACATTGACACATGAAATATTTGAATTTTACCTAAGGAAAGTTTGTTGTTTAGTCATTTGGGATTATGCTTTTTTTACCTAAGTCTCAAGGTTGAGAGACATATCAAATGGGTCAAAAGGAGTGCGGACCATCCACTAATGGCCATGCCTTGGGCATGACATATTTAAATTGTGGGGTTTATTGTAAGTTATTTGAAATTGTATGTGAAAAAGTTTGATAAGAATAATATCTTTTTTTAGTGTTAACACTAGAAGTTTATGGTTAAGATTGGGTAACCAAAAACATCTTTGTGTCAAATCATACTTGACCCATAACTTACTTGGTCATTGACAAATGCTCATAATGGCATTCTCGATCAAGCACTAAACATGGAGATAACACCCTTAGCATAAGGAAGACAATTAATCATCATGGAAGGTGAATCAATGAAAATTCAGGAAGGTTCTCTATGAGAAAATATGCAACAACATTTGCAAAAGGGAATGCCTCTTACACATGGAATTTAGAAAGACTCTTTGGAATGGCCTCAACAGATTCCATAAAGGGAGGGAAGAAAAAGGCCTCACCAATACCAATCAATCATTGAAGTTTTTCTTTGATTTCTTATAGCTTTCCTTTTCATTGTAGATCTAGTTTCATTAGTCAATAAAGTGAACCTTTCTTTTTCCTCACTTTTTTTCTTGTCTTAGTCATAATAGTAGCTCTAGTATAGAAGGGTAGAAGACCTAGACCAAAAATAGCTCTTCGAGTTTGCCGTAAGCAAGCCCACACAAAATCTTTGGGATACCTGGTATAAGAATTCCTAGGTGCCTATAGCTTGCATGCTCTGGAACATACCCAATATACCCTCACGAGGGTAGAGGTTAGGGCCTCCTTGCACACCCAAATCTTTGCATCCCTATCACAATTAACAAGTTGACTTAGGTGGAGACATCACATTCAATTAAGGTGCACTAACACCTCTTTTGGTATGCTCAATAAAACCTTCATGCTTGGGTGACTTTGTCAATCCCAATAATTACATGATCTTACAATAGAGAATATACAAGAAAGAATCTCCTTCTATTAACAATCCTTTCCAGTTAGATCTCAATACACTAATTTGAGGGACATATAAACCTGATCATGATAACTAGACTAGTAAGGAATCAACAACAAGGCAATGATATGCAAACGAAGATTACAATGGGATAGTAAACTGACCTTCTTTCTAGGAAGAAATCACGCTTGACCAAGTCAAGCCATCTTTTAGGACTGGTTTAATAATTTTGTAGAAAAAACACACAAGGTGACACTCCATATTATGAGAGAGATTATCTCCATGATGGCGGTTAATCATATGGCCACCATCTGATAATAAGAATGTCTTAGGAATAATGAAGGTTGGTTGATGAATCAACCACTTTCAATAGAATGTAAGGCATCCCAATGGGGGTCCCAACATTTAGTATGTTTCCCGGCAATGTGAATCCTCCCAATGCAAGCTTGACAAACTATCCTGATCTCTAGGATGGAATAGTTAATATGGCTCGAAGGCCAATCGATGCAACAAGAAATATTGACCATTTTCTTCTCCACCTCCTCCAATAATTCCATGAGGCTAACCTTCTTAACAATGATATGAAGTCCCTCTAATACCATACATCCTATGTCTACCACCCATCACCCTTGATTGCACTTGCAATTGGCATCAAAGTCTAGTATGTTATATGCAAAAAGTTGGTTTCTATCTTAGATGTTGTTTCCTACTTTTGGTGGCAATCAATATGTTCCTCCATTCCAACCAATTCCACCACACATGGACAATTGATAAAATTTATTTATATTAGTTTGATACTAATCTACACAATATTTACTTGGCTCAATCAATACCAAAGAACCTAATAAACCTCATACACCACTAGAGAGAGTCAACACAAGAGTTCTTGAAAATATTCTAGCAAATGATGGTTCCTTCACATATGCGATTTACTGATGCCCAATGTATAGCTCCGACTACAAAACTGCTTGCTGCCTCAAATCAAGGATTGCTTGGCTAATAATATTATCCAACTTTGGCACAATTAACTAATAGGGCTAGAATGGTCAAAGATATGTTAGCCTACATATTCCACATGAGTGGGCAATAGTACCATGAATGTAGAGGCTATCAATTATTTCATGTATTGAGGAAGTCATTGAGGATTGGAAACCAAAAGAATCACTTCATGGTAGTGAGCTTGTATGATGACCACAATACACTTGTTCGGATTTGAAACCTCTAAGGGACAAGAAAAGGATGTTGTTATATGTACACCCCTTTTACTATACACACGCCGAATTTTGTAAATACTCAAAATATCCCTGATTGAATTTCTCTCTCCTCTCCACATCAAAATCATAACTCTTCTCTACTCTTTTGTCAATCGATTTTTATTGATTTTTATTGATTGTTTAGTGCTATATGATTTTTAAAACCAACCATCATCGATTAATTAGTTACGAACCTAGTTTGAATCAAACGAATAAAAAAACAACAACAACGAAAAAAAAATGAAGAGATGATTGATCCACCATTATCTCAAGTTTTTCCAATTTTGGAAGGTTGGTTTTACTAAGATCATTGTATTTTCATTGCTTTACTTGAAATATTCTGATTTTTAAAATGTTTGAAATTTTTTTTTTTGGGGTGAAACCAGAGTTCTCATTGGAACAGTGGATGTGGTTTCAATGTGATCGTGCACATCTCTTTACTTAAGAGAGATGTGGTTCCAACGTTTCTCCTTCCTTAAGGGAGATACGATACAATCACATCACCTTTCCTAATGGCGATGAGCCTACGTCACTTCTACTTCAATCGAATAGTCTATGTCTTTTTTGTTTTTGCTTGATATTTCTTAGTTTTTTTTATAAAATGACAAACAAATTAAACAAAAGCTTTTATATTGAAAGCAATTCAGAGAAGACATTAACTGAGTGCGGTACTTATCATACAATGACTGAATATCATGGTAGTAGTTTCATTGCACTAGATGATGCATTTAGTGATTGGTTGACAAAAGAAGTAGAGGATGAACTTGTTAATTGCGAGGATGATGGTCTATACTATTCACTTGTATACTTGTTTTTGTGACTTACGATATGTTCGGGAGTCATAATGAATTTATTGACTATAAAGACTAGTAGGGATAAAGCATAACATTTTTATGGTTATTATTCGTTTGAAGAGCAAATGCCTAATAAGCAAGGTATGACTTGGTTGTGAAAGGAGTGAAAAGTAAAGAAAAGATCAAAATATTAATGTTGAAAGTACTAGATGGACGAACACTAAGAAGGTTGGTTTTTCCTTTTTATTAAGAGACGAGTAGAGTGGATCAAAACAACATGAGGATTGATCTTCTCATGTCGCATCATGTGACTCGTATTGTACCTTATATACATGTGGCTTCACTGACTTTTTTGCAATGGAAGGTCTTATCATTATTATCGAGATACTTTAATGTCAACCAAACTAATGAACCACATGATTTGGCACATAAGGCTCGACAACATCTATGCAATGAATGCATTCATGATATCTCGATAACTTGTATGCATTACAATCCAAATATTTTGCAAAACTGTATGAGATTGTCAATCGATATGCATTACAGAAAATAACATGAAGCATAGATAACATTTGAATATAACATATGAATATATTTCTTACAAAATATCTCATCTACACTCATCAAGTCTATCTGTTTATGATAATGAGTTAGCCGATCAATAGGAGATTGCTTGTGACACACACTACCTATCTATCAGCTTACTCGTGGTTCTTTGACTTACCATTTCGGTTACATAGCGACTCTGAAAGCTAGGAAGTACTCATAAATGCATGCCTAAAAGTAAAGCATATAGCTTGTTAATTTTTGAACAGAAACAAGGTTTAAATAATAGTAAAAAGTAATTAAAGCTAAGAATAGGTATGTCCACTAAGTTGTTTTGCTTCAATCCAAGATGCCTTCCCTAGTTGTCTATATAAATACGGTAATGTAACTGCACCTTACATATAACTATCAACCTTTTTGCAATTATGTGTCAGTAGATTCACAAGCATTATGGACAATCTCTCTAAACTTATCATGATATAAAGTAAATCCTAACTGATACAATAAATAACATAGTTTTTAATTTTATTACTCACTCTCCTCCTTTCAAAATTAGTTTGAAGCACTTGAAACATAATAGCTCTGGACTTAATCCTAGAAACAACTTCATCAATACACATTCTCAACATATCACCTAGAATTTCTTCTTTGCTTCTAACCATTAACTCCTTTGTTAAGGCAACTAATTGTGCTCTCATTGGAAGACCAGATAACTCGTGGACATTGTGAAGTGTGATAGTCATCTCACCCCATGGTATATTGAAGTTGTTTATGTATGGTTGCCATCACTCAATAAAAGCAGTTAGCAATGCATGATCTATTACCTTGTACAGTAACTCTGCTTATCCAATCAACCCGTTGTAGTTTATGAGTTTAACCCAATTTTTAGGCCTCACATTCATACTCTTCATTGGCCAAACTCTACCAATAGTGTAACGTGTATGAGTTGTTATCACTTTTCGTATTATCTATAATTAAATATTTATGTAATATATTAAAATAGAGAATATTGATATAAGTACGTGTATATAGAAGACATCTCAAATCTTATATAAACTTTCACTGAAGGTTCATCCCAAATCTTATATACAATATAACCTTCAAAGCTCAAGAATAATCCCAACAGATGAGGACATCTCTCATCCTCGCTATCTGCAATATCGATTTCAGTATTAGAGGATGATACATCCTCCTCATAACGTGAATGTCCAACTTCATCTTCCCCTCATTATCATCTACGGGAGCGTCTTCCATATGTCACCATATTGCATCTCCTAAAAGAAGCGATGGTATTATGCCCTCGTACTCTTCTTCCATATCTGTATATTAAAAAATAATTAATAAAGTTGTACTCAAAGTGGGAGACACACCTGAGATGAGTCTCCCAAAAACACAACAAAAAACTTGGGTTTTTTCAACACCCAAAATCATCAGCAAATTTTAAAATAAAAATTGATAGTATACAAAATCAACAACATACCTTGATAAATTGACGAATTTACTTCAAATCGGCTCTAGAAATCACAAAAACCCTTTTTCTCTTTTATTTTCGATTCTTTCAAAATCATCCAAAAACAAATTTTAATCCATTTTTTGATAGAAATTATCGTAGATCTTCTACATGACTACAAAAACACGGAACAAAGATCAATAAAAAAGCAAAAGATGTACACGCAAGAGGATAGAGAATTTTCTACTTTTTGCTAGGACAATTTCATAAATATAAAAAATGTACTAGAATATTTTTTAAAAAGCAAAAAATTTAGAGTGTGTATATTAAAAAGGTGTGCACATATCAATTACGCAAGAAAAAGATGTCGAGTAGCAAAGACTAATATTTGTTCAACATCTCAAAGGCAAACCAAATATTTGATATCCTCCTCAGGGATCAGTAGATAAAATTACCTAAAGACACGAGACTACCAAATAAGGACAGTTTTTCCAGATCACTAGACCGACCAGAGAAAAACTTTCCAGTCCCCTTTGCATAGAAGTTTTCTCAAATTTTCGCAAAACATGTTTTCGTTTGGATCATGGGGTGAATATGCCAACTTTTCTATATATATATATATGAATAAGCCATTTCAAACAAAAGATTAGAAGGAACATAGAACACCAAGAAAAGGATTGCAATTTTAGGACCGAAAAAATATACGCAAGAGTAAAAACCAATACATCTCATCTCAGAGAAAATTGTGTGAGATTTATAAAAGCCAGAAACGAGGTTCACCTAAAAAACACCATTTGGTTCCTTCATGTTAGCATGGTAGAGTTATTTTTACATTCCCAAAACCAAACATGCTGACTCTAATTCGGCAGCGAAAAAATATTCATGCAAAAAGCCAAAGTTCCAATAGCAAACTTATTTGATCTCCATCCTGCAAAAGAGATTCAAACTGCCATCTCCCAACAAATTCAAGGCTTCAGAACCAAGGATAGACCAACTTTTGCAATCTTCTTGATCGCCCTTGTGTCGACCTCACCGGAGATTGTGAAAAGTGACTTTGCCCTCCACTCGTGTTGGATAAGTGCATTTGCATTGCCATAGTTGTTCAACCGAGCCTTCACCAGTGTCAGAGGGTCCGTGCATGCTGAGTGCCGATTGTTAGAGTGTTCTCATTGCTAGAGAAGCTGCGAGAAAGTTCAACTCCTACAGCTGTGCTTGTTAGAGGGCTTACACTGTGATAATAGGAAGCAGTCAAGGTATCCCCCTTGTCATTCCTGCAACATTATCACACACGCCATTATAGGTACAATTCTTGAGGACAGCAGCAGTAGCAGCATTTATTTTGCGAGAGGAACAAATGAAAGTGAAGAACGATAGCAGTTATATCGTTCAAGGAAAGAATGATTTCAGGAATTCGAGGTTGTGATAGTGTTCCTAAAAAAGCTTTGCAACTCAAGCAGTCTATCTTTACAGAAAATCAAACCTAGCACATATGCCCTTCCCCTGAACAAACAGGAAACATAAGCAAACCCCAAGCGGTTAACAAACCCAATATAACGAACATAGAGAGGTGGGGGCACCAGAAGAAGCATGAGGTATACCTTGACATCAAAAGGATTTGAAATTTTGAAACAGAGATATCAAGCATAGATACTCGTGAGCTAGAAAAAGTTCTGACTAGGTGCATGTCCGGGTCTCGGTTGATACACAACTTTAATGCAGTATGAACATCCATTGAAACAGAAAAAAATGACAGAGAACAAAAAGTACTGACTTGCATATGCCATGTTAGTCTAAGTATCCAACTTATTTACGACCAACATTATGTCACTCACCCAGATCAATCATTTAAGGTTGATAATGCAGCCAGCAAGCGCACTTGTTGGAACATATGATTACACATTGACAAAGTGAAGCATGAGTCGTCTATGGAAAACGGAATACATCTTAATCGAGAAGCAACGTAGTTGCTGAGAACTGCCAGTTTTCTGTGTAACCATCTCACAAGGCCATTCACGAAGCTCAATCGCCAACCTTGTAGCTAAATTAAATAAAGCAGAAAGCCAAACCTCTCAGCTTACGGCACCTGAAACTATCTTGTACCGACTTTAATCTAACTTAAGACAAGCATGCAGCATTTACAATACTCAGTGGTTACATAAAAGCACCTGGCTCTCCCTATAAGTTAAAGGGCTTATAGAGATGTATGCATCAACGTGCAATTAGTGAGCAGATCTAATATGCAACATACACAGTGAGCACCATAGTTTGGCTGCAGTACGGCATCACAGCCCTGTATTCTACGTGATCCTATCTTGTATCAAAAGAACTCTCAGCACTTATTGGAGATGCACCCTACAGTGACCCTTGCCACTAAAGACCCAACCATTCAAGATTCACTTGGGCTACTTATATTTCATTGAGAGGTACAACAACCACTCACTTATTTCTCCAGCTGCTAGATTCAAAAGCGAGGGTATCCATGTCATTGGTGGGCTTTCCTAGCAAGATGCATAATTTCATCTCTTGTAATAGGAATTTTGATGCTGTCAATGTGTTTGACAAAGATTCCGGAAACTGATACTCATTGTTTGGTAAGCGTTTCAGACTACCATTCAGACGTGTTACTCTTATCAAATGTAGAGAAGGAAGTATCATTGTGAAATGCATTAGCGGACAAAGAGAAAAACTTACAAGGTCAAGGAAGCAGTGAGATCAGCACTAGAAGAGCTCAATCCAGCATTAGACTTGGTGACATTCCCACTTGCAGTGTCAAATGCAAGATCATCCCCAATAGAAAGAGCATTAGTTCCAACAAAAGCAGATTCTCAATCTCCGTATGATGCTTGAACATGGTAGTGCGGTACTTCAATTAAGAGAAGAAAAATGAAAATAACTTGTAATTTTTTTGAGAAAGTCATGAGTAGCAGAGTTTTTCAATTAAAACATCACTTCGTAAGAACTACGAAAAAAGTTGTTCCTTATACAGGGAGAATTAGGAGAGTGACAAAAGCCATTAAATAGGCTATCTTTATGAAACTATGGATAGGGCTAAGGAGGCTATCAGTTTTCATGTTCAAGGATTTGTGATAATTGCTTTTATTTTCAGGTTTTTTAAGATTCAAGAAGATAAATTTAGATGTCAAGAAGAGGTTCACATTCTCAATCTCGGTACGATGCTTGAACATGGTAGTGGGGTACTTCAATTAAGAGAAGCAGATTGAGAAAAACATATAATTTTTGTGAGAAAGTCGTGAGTTGTGAAGTTTCTCGATTGAAACATCACCTCACAGAAACTAAAAAAGTTCTTTATAGAGGCAGAATTAGGAGAGTGATAGAAGTCATTAAATGGGCTATCTTTATGAAACTATGGATAGGGCTAAGGAGGCTATCAGGAGCAACTTTAATTGAAGAAAGAGAAATTATGTGCCTTTATGAAAAATTATTGATAATAGATGGAATAGACAATTACATCAGTTGATTCATGTGGCAGCCTACTACCTAAATCTAACATTTAGGTACCCTATAACATTTAAAAGAGACATTGAGATCAATAGAGGTATCATTGAGTGGATGGATATATGATATCTAATGAAAGTAGAGCAGATGCTATACATCACGAGATGGAGATCGACAATAATTTTTTTACTTGATGGGCTTGTCTATAGCTATTTGTAATCGTAATTATATGTGCCCAGGTAAACAAATGAATCTTTTATCTTCATATATGTTTTTTAAATCTTATATTTTTAATAGAATAGATCTTTATATTTGTATTTTTTGTTAGATGTTAAGTGCATTAGGTTTGGAAGTAATTTTTCGAACTTGAGAGATTTTACAAATAAGAGTTTTGAGTCAAACCTCTAGTGCAAATGATTATGAAAGGACATAGAGTGCTTTTGAAGACATCCATACAAAGAAGCGTAACACGTTAAAACATAAGCGACTTAATGATCTAGTATTCATAGATTGCAATGTGCGGCTATAAGAAAGGTAATTAATGAATTAGTTAAGTATTCAATTTATGTTTTTATTCTTAAACTTTTAGTTTTGAGAAAAAAATTGATCTAATAAGTATTTACTTATCATTTTTGCAGACAATTAAGAAAGTTATCCTCAAGTAAGTATGAGAACGAATTTGATTCAATAAGTCTTGATAATTTAGATGTTTTAGAGAAGTGGATTATGAAAGATGGTGAAACAAATGCACTCCTAACTAAAAAAGACATTTAGTGGATCAATTTGGAAGGAGCACACAAGAACCTCTCTTAGTACCCTATCGTAAGCTTTTTTTAGATCAATAAATATCATGTGAAGATCTTTCTTTTTTGCTCTAAAATGTCCCATAAGATATCTCAAAAGGTGAATCACTTCAATAGTAGATGTGCCTAACATGAATTCAAATTGGTTCTCTATTATACTTGATACTTGTCTTAACCTATGTTCAATATTTTTTTCTCACAATTTCATAGTATGGCTCATTAACTTGATATCTCGATAATTCGCACAATTCTAAATGTCTCCCTTGTTCTTATATATGGGTATAAGTGTACTAGTTCTCCATTCCTCGAGCATCTTTTAGTTTCTCCATATTTTATTAAATAGTCTTATGAGTCAAGTGATTCCTATTTCTCTTAGTATTTTCCAAACTTCTATAAGAATATTGTTTGGTCCTATCGATTTACCACCCTTCAAATGTTTAAGAGCCTCTTTGACTTCATTCTTTCGAATATGTCAGTAGAAATTATGGTTTATATACTTTTTTTATTTGGTTAACTCTCTTAAGCTAATACTAACATCTTTATTTTCATTAAAAAACTTATAAAAATAGTTTTCCATCTATTTCTTATATTATCATTTGCCACTAGAATTTTTTCATCCTCGTCTTTGATGTATTTAACATAATTAAGATCTTTAGTTTTCTTATCTCTAGCCCTAGCTATCCTAAAAATATCTCTTTCACCCTCTTTTGAGTTGAGTTTTTTATATAAATCCTCTCAAATTTTAGCTTTTGCTTCACTAACGGCCTTTTTCACTTCCTTCTTTGCTTTGTAATAAGCATCTAAAGTTTTACTAGTTTTTTTAGCATAATGTAATTTATAACATGCCCTCTTTGCCTTGATTTTATTTTGCACTACTTCACTCCACCACCAAGCTTCTTTTTGTGCCAGTACACCTCCCTTAGATATACCTAACACATCTTTCGTCACTTTTCTAATATGTATAGCCATATTGTTCTACATATCTCAAGGTGTACCAACATAATTTCAAACATCTCTTTGAAGGACTTTCTGTTTAAATATATCTTCTTTCTCACTTTTGAGGTTCCACCATTTAGTCTGAATAACTCGATGCACTCTTTTCTTCTTTGTCTATTTTTTTATTTGTAAATCCATAACTAAAAGTTGATGTTAGATGGTTAAGCTTTCTCTTGGAATTACCATGCAATCTTTACAAAATACTCTATCTTTTTTTTACAAATAAAATAATCAATTTATGTTTGTGATAAGCCACCCATATAAGTAATTAAATGTTCATCTCATTTTTTGAAGATAGTATTGACTATAAAGAGATCAAATGCCATAGCAAAATTTAAAATCTCCCTACCTTCCTCATTTATATCTCCAAAACCAAAGTTTCCATGTATACCTTCATATCCTGATGGATCTTTATTAATATGTCCATTTAAGTCTCCTCCTAAACAAATCATTTCCCTTTGTGAAATCCTTTGAATCACCTTATCTAACTCTTCCCAAAAAGTTGTCTTTATACTGTCTTCTAGTCCTACTTGGGATGCGTAAGCACAAACTATATTCAAAACCTCTCCTCCTAATACTAATTTTAACGTCATGATTCGATCACCATAACATTGTATGTCTATTACACTATCCTTTAAATCTTTATTTATGATAATACCAATTCTGTTTCAGACATTTTTCTTACCTGAGTACCATAATTTAAAACTTGTATCCTCTATCTCCTTTGCTTTTTCTCCAACCCACTTTGTCTCTTATAAGCATAGAATATGAATATTTCTCCGAATCATAGTATCTACCACCTCCATTAGCTTACCGGATAATATTCTGATATTCTAAGAACCAATATGAATCTTATTATCTAGGACTAGCTTCCTTACCCCCGCATTCGTCCATATTGAAAATATGAAGACCTTCTTTGTGAATTATTCACTACATTCGGGCAGCAATGTAGTGGGACTAACTTCTTTATCCACACACATCCATGATGCGGGAACCCTCTCTGCAATTGATTCACTATATCTGAGCAAAAATGTAGTGGCACTTGCTTACTTATCACTGCATTCAGGCTATGCAGCGCATCGCTAGGTAGGAACGTCCCAAAGCAATGCTTATAATTTGTATAATCTATGGTATAAAAATTCGATAAAGGTTTACACTGATTGTCGGAAGCCTAAAACAACCCTCCTCTTTTATCTAGGCTTGGGACCGGCAATGCAAGGATGATCCCTTACATGAGCGGAGTTGTGGAGTATTAAAAGATGTAGAGGACGACCATAAAAGTGTTGGAAAGAAATAATAAAGAATGATCTAGTTTATTGTGAGTTAATTGCTAACATGGCACATGATAGGGCTACGTGGAAATAAAGAATCCATGTAGTCGAGCCTGTCTAGTACGAGAAAAGGCTTACTTGTTGTTGTTTGTTGTATTTAAGCCTCAAAAGTTTTCCCCTTATTTCTCATCTCATTGATCTTATTTTTCATCCCTTCTTATCTTTCTATCTAGTTTTAGTTTAATATCCTTTAATTGGTCCTCTATCTTTGTTAATGTGCATCGATTGGCTTTATGTTGATAAGGATCTTTGGGATCAAATATTTGATGAACTATCGATAGTAGTCCACTACACCCAACACGCTCCTAACTCCATCACTGAGTCGGGTGCCTTGAAATCTACTATCCCCTTCACCTTTCTTGAATCTATGCATAGCTCACCACCACTAATGATGTGGTCAAGAAAAGTGATCTACTTGTATGTAAACTCACATTTCTCTCTCTTAATATAGAGAAAGTGCTTTTGCAACCTACTGAACTATCAAGTGTCTCATGTGGTCCTACAAACTACCATTTTATACTACGATGTCATCCAAATTGTAACAAATGTCTCGTTCATTAACCAATAAAGAGTAGTGGGTGCATTGATTAGTCCAAATAGCATAATCAAAAATTCAAATGCACTATGCCATGTAACCATAACAATCTTTACCTCATCCCCAATTTACTGAGCCACAATGTGCCACTAAGTTGATTAAATAAATCTGCTACTAATGGTAGTGGGTACCTATCACAAACATAATATTCTTCATTCCAAAATGATGCATTTGCCTTCTTCTATAAGAGAACGGGTGAACTAAAAAGGTATTTAGATGATCGAACCATCCCCGCCTCAAGTAACTCACATAACCTCAAAGCTCCTCCAACTCTAGAGGACTCATCCAATAAGTTGGCCAATTAGGAGCTTTCACTCTCAACGTCAAGATAATCACATGATCTGTATCTTTATGAGATGGGAGCTTCTTAGGAAGCTCGAGAGGCATAGCATCTCAAAATTCCTCTAGTACCACCTCAATCTCTAAAGGAATGGATGCCTTTACCAATTGCTTCTCCTCCTTCAACACGGCAAGAAGAGTAGAATGACCCTACCTAAGCCCATCTTTCAACATCATGATGAAAGGATTATAGCTCTACACAAGCTCGATTAGAAGCTTTCCTAGGATCACACTAGTGTACAAATCTGGGTTGCCTCATTCACTATATCAGCCCGCCAATGTGAGGAGCTAGCATCATCTTGGTAGCTTGAAAGAAATTGCATCCAAGTATGATTATGAAGTTATCAATGGACATCGCAATGAAGTTCAATGTTCTGAACCAACAACCAACTTTCACTCTATAAGTGGATGCAATTCTCATGACCTTATTCGCTTTTGTATTCATGTTGTTGAGCCTCTACTTAGATGCTATGACTTTGAGCCTATGCTCTTTACAATAATAAGAGAGATAATAGAATGAGATACACCTGAATCAGTAAGCGCTCTCACAAATTTGCTACCTAAGAATACCTCCATGAATATGAGATCTCTCAATTTGTCACTCAATTGCATGGTGTTCAGCAATTAGAAGCTTGTTGCCTGTACATTACCCAAACAACTTGTGTCTACTATACTCTACATATCATCGACAAAGAAGGCAACCAACTTGGGCCGTTTTGGAGAGAATTGCATTATGTGAGGTCCCCTATAGATGTTGTAGGGTCATAAAACTATTTTTATTGAAATTTTGTGACTTACCACCACTATTGCGAACGCGGAGTGCATAACAACAAGAAAATGTTATGTTTATTAAAAATATTCAGCAATCCAATTTCAACGATTCTTCTTCCCATTTTTCCCGCTCGTGCGATCCATTGGAAGGTCTAGAAACATCGCTTCTTCTTCACAACTTCATTGTCCTGCTATTTACTAGCTTGAAGATCTACAAAAAAAACTCCACAACAACAATCGCCTCTAACAAGGATGTCCTATTTTTGTAGCTCTACCTGAGCTCACGCTTGCGAATCATCTTCAAATTGATATAGTTTGTCAATTTTAGACATACTTTGGACCTTGAGGATGATTGTGTTGAATCGCTTCACATAATTGGGAAGTGATCCACTATATTTTAGCTAGGCATAACTGATCCCTCGCACGCCGAAATATATTATGTGCACAATTCTACGTGCAGTTATATCCAAGATTGAGTGCCTTCTCATTTATGCTTCATCACCTCGATTTGAATGGTTTGCTGCCAAAATTTGGTATCACCACTCAAATACATCGTAGCCACCTACAATTGTTTATAAGTGGGAACATCAAGCGCGTTGAAATACTGTTGTAGATCCCAAATAAAATTTTCCATTTGCAATTTATCTTGCGAACCCATGAAGACCTTTGGTTAAGGTACTATTTTGAGTTTTGATTTGCTACAGTGATTGTTGTTACTAAGAGCTAAACAGCTCGGCCCAACAGTTTCATTGCTCTTTACTCGCCTCGACAACAGTTTTGCTTTGAGTCTTGCAAATCTTTGTTGATCGCTACTGAGTAGAGAAATTCTGCATCATTTGAGCATTCAATTCTTCGATTGCTTCAAGCCTTTCCATAATGCTTGGTTCAGTAGCTTGATTACTCTCAATAAGGGCTTTTCCCTTCATCATTTTACTCTTTCACAATCAAATTTTATCAAATAATTGCTGAACTCAACAAATATTAGCACAAAACTTTACTGTAGATAGAAACTCGTTGTTTTGATTTAACGATCACAACAACAGGACGATTCAGCCTTAGCGATTCACTTAACAGTCTCAAACACAGTCAACTCAATCAATTTACCAAAGAATAGCACTTCACTTCATCTAATTCAATCGCATAATTTCACAAGCATTAATACAACCACAGTTCACTTACTCCGTTTTGCAATTTTACATAATCAACTTGCGGAAATTATGTTCTCTAATGTAATTCACTGAAATCTCATCTGATTTCTGCTAGATATCAGGTAGAGTTTTCCATTGTCAATACAACACTCTAAATACCAACACAACACTTATCTACAGTAATTCAACACTAAAACTCATTGTCAAACCTTAGAACACTAAAAAGTTATGCATAAAACAATGAAATATCACAAAACATTTCAACCTCACGTACGATTCTCTTCAAATCGGTTATGTTCCTCGTAATTCACTCGGTGTTGGATAACAGATCACGATCTATAGGTCCAATATCAAATTGAAGAGAGCTACGTAGATCAGATTCAATCGAACCAACCAAACAACAATTTACCATTGAAATTCAGTAATTCACCGTCTCTTCCTCAGATCGACGCCCTTGCTGAAATTTCGAAGAATATTCTCTTAGCTTCTCTTCCAAACTCAATTCTCGAATTGATTGCTTTGTTTCTCCATGGGTCTAATAATTTTAAAACAAGAGATCGCATTTCACTTACTGAATTACATAATCCATGCAGATCTGATTGGAATAATAGTAGATCTACACAAAAACAAAACGAACTCAAATCGTGCGGTGATTGCAACGATCTTCCTCCTCAACTCAGAACACCGATCTTCCTCCTAAACTTCCGATATACTTCTCACCAATCAACCACATCCAATTCGATGATCAAACCACTCTGATACTATTTTATCATCGGATTGTTTCATGTTCTCCGAATAGGAACGAATATAACTCAGATCATGTGGTGATCGCAACAGAAAACTCTCTTGTGGCTCGCAAGGGTGTTCACTCAGTTAATCTGGATGAAGTCTCACAGTCTCTTACTCGCTTGCCGATGAGACTCACTCACTCACACTTTGGTAGAGCGCGGACAACAAAAACGATAGAGAGGGACAATAGGGAATGAATCTTTCTATCCAAGTGAAAGATATTGAATACAATATAGATTATATGCATATGTCTACTACCCACACTCGACTCGAGTTGCTTACAATCACACGCATATAAAATTAGGTACATGTATGAAACAAAATATAATACAAGTAACAAAAGAGAAAATGGATGCTCGATAAGAGTGGCATAAAAAAAAAAGAAGAGGAAGGATGGTCTTGCATTGGTGATACCATGCAAGGGAGTCCTCCTTCGCCCTAGTCTCCACCACGTGCGTTCCTCTTGGATGAGTTCCCGTCATCATTCTAGGAACTTCTCGATTCCACCACACCCTTGGCAATGGTCAGAGTGATTGCACGCCCACAAGATTGTAGCGCTTTATCTCAATTTGTGCTCGTGGTTGAAGATCGTGAAAGAAAAGAAAGAGTTAGCCTATTGCGGATCTCTAAGACAGCGGTTGAAAACTTTCGCACGTATTCCTGAACATTCCCTGTGTGTTTAAGTTGGAGGAGTGATCCTTGTGCTTGTGGATTCGTGTAAGATGGGACGAAATTATCGTCAAATCTCTTGTTTTAACTAGTCCCACAAAGAAATCATCAATCAAGGAGAGTTGTTATCAAATCCGGAGCGGCACCCAAGTGGTATACGTAAAGACCTTGGAATTGAGTCCAAGTTGGTTTAGCCGGGCGTGAGAAGGTTTACTGCATAGAGAAGATTCGGTCCTGGTTTTGTAACCAGATTTAGTGCATTTCTTGGGGTGTTCTTGTTGCGGTGTCATGGTAGCATCCCTAAATGCACATGCTCATTGATCTATAAGAGGGAGTTATATGGGATTTCTAGGGGTTTGACATTTGAGAGCTAGAGAGAACTGTGATACCGGGTCGGATCAGACCATACTAGGCTCGACCGGACCCCCGACCTGCACGGGACCCGACCCCAAATCCCTGCTAGGGAGTTACCATTGTGGCTTCATCACCTGGCTAGAGACAACCACAGTAATGCGGTGGCTAGCTGACTGCAACAACAACAATGGTGTTGAAAGGGAGAGAAAGGAGAGAGAGAGAGAGAGAGAGAGAGAGAGAGAGAGAGAGAGAGAGAGAGAGAAAGAGCCGGAAAGAGAGACAAGGAGAAAAAGAGAGAGAGTGAGAGCCAAAAAAGAATGGGAGAAAGAAGAGGAAGAAGGGAGTGAGTAGGTGTTATGCATCGAGGGCATGCCAAAATAGTTGGAAAGAAGATGAGAAACAAAGGGATTGATTAGATTTGAGGTAAAATAGGGTGTTTCTTTTCATTCTGAGTTTCTGACAAACCATCGCAACGTTGGTAGCGGTTCTTTGAGAGAAAATTATGGCCAAGGAATCTAGTTCCTGGTCATATCCTTTGTGGGCTAGAAAGGATGCCAGAAACAGTAGATTTTAGCTCAAAACATGCGATTATTTGTGGCCCGGGTAGGACGTCGTGTAAGGCCATATTAGACACTATTGTGTTCTATTTATGTGTTGTGGGGCAACACGGTTTGGATCTGGGTCAGTTCTAGATGATCTATAACATAATAATAAAAACTGGACCCAGATCTTTAATCAGATCTTCACAAATCCAGATTGAGTTTTTGGGTCATTCCAAGTTTGTTTGAAGTCCGATTTCGATGTAATTTAAATCGTTGAATCTTTAGTCAAATATAGAATATTAATGTTATATTTTTATCATGGTATAGAGACTAAATAAATGTGATTTAAAGGAAAACGTATTGGGAGATTTGGATCTGCATAGAAGTGATAGGTAAATGAATGCTAGAGATAGTTTTATTGTTTTAGATAATAAATAAGATTATTAAATATTTGTTAATGCTTTGAAATGATTATATATGTAGTTTATTGGATGTGATTGGGAATTACTTTCTTTATTTGGATTGATGCATTGTATGAATGTATCCGAGTGCTAGTGAACATTATTGGATATAGATCCACTCTTGGTAGTAGTATGGGACACCATCGAAGGGAGGATGATCGTATCTACTAGTGCTAACTCTTGGCTCTCAATCAGTGTGAATGAACCATCAATCGGCATGAATATGTAATCCATAATCCTAACTGTCAGGAAGTGTTGCATTGTGTGACCAAAGTTAAGAAGAAACTAGCTTGCTTTTGACTTTGACTTGGATTGGATTGTCTCGAACATATACATGTAGAAAGGATGTCCTCGACATTGTTTGACGTCTTAGATTCTTGATGTCCCAAATTGGATCTATTTAATGCTCCTTTTTTCATTAGAGCTGAAAATCTCAAAATTTCATATACTTGGCATTTTCATGAATTTTTCAAATTATCCCAGTTTTTCAAACAAAAATTTGAAGTGTTTACAATCACATATTATTCATCCAAGATTTCTCAAGGAATTCATAAAGTACGATTACAGCATATATATATATATATATATATATATATATATATATATATATATATATATATATATATATATATATATATATATATATATATATAAACACAATTATAATGGTAACTCACAAAAGCATTTGCTCATAAGTATAACATCATACTCTATATGAATGAAAAATCAACATACATCAGTTATCAATAAAGCATCACGAATCATGCACCAATCACATAACACATGCATGTTTAAAACCAAAAGTCCTAGCATGGATCTAGGGAGAAAGATAAATTCACGTACATTAATGCTCCCAAGACCCATTGTAGATTAACTTGGATCCAATTCTAGCCACCAAACCACCTTTATTTTACCATTGAAACAGCATACAAAAAATTATGATACTAAAATTTATTCAATAAGAAACCCAACAGTCACACCTAATGAAGGTTCAAACGGCTCCAAAATCACTGATTCACTAAATTGGATCAAACTAAAAGCCCTTAGATGTAACCTTTTTCACTAAATACATATTAGTTTAATTCTTAACTAAGAATAAAAGTATAACCTACTCAGTTACGAGTTCGATGGTTCAATCTAACCTCGAATAAGGGTCAAGACCACTCTTGGATGGTGAAAATAACAAATCAAGTCCTGACTGAACCCGGCCCACAGATCCAAATCAACCAGGAGTCGAACAGTGGCAGTAGGTTTCAAACGTGCTTTTCTGTTGTGGCCGATTTCATCACCAAATAGCTCACGTGATATAACAAAAGCTTCGTCTCGACCACAATACAACTACGTAATGGTAACAATATAAATATCGGCACTGGTCGATAACCAGATCGCCATTTTCTTCAACACCGAAGGAGGAGGTTGACGGATAAAGTGCTCCGCCGCTGCTTTGCGGCTGGTTTCGACCATATCCGGGCATGAGTGGCCGCCCGAACAGATTCGTCTGATCCAAGGCTACAAAAGTCCTATGGTTGCCGATCCCGTTGGCCGGCAATTAACTTGAAGAGTTAAATAAAACAGCAAAAGAATGCATACCTTCAACGAAAGTCCGTGGACTTCATGATTTCGCCATCGATTCTGGCCACCAATGAATCATTTATGCTCTTGCAAGAGACGCCCAGGGCCCTCGATTTCCTTCCTTTTATTGGTGAGAATGAGTCTTGAAGACGAGGATGCTTACCAAAAATGTCGAAGGAAACCCTTATCGTCTATCGGTATCTTGATTCTCAGGTATTATTACACCTTTTTTACCCATATACACTTAAATCAGGAGAATAACAATATACATGAAAAGTATTTTCAGCAGCATATTACGAATCGGTTTCACGGAATGGAATCAGTCTCTGTACAGATCATAAAGAACGGAGAGAGAATGTATATTGATTTACACCACAATCGTTTCGTAAATTTCTGATTCAGAATCCCTTCCATGTATTCAGAATTTCTTCAAATATCTCACTGATCACTTCCCTATCAGCATTTTGCAGGAAGACCTTTAGATCTTCACGAATGTCGAATATCTTGCCAAAGTTTATCAAGTAGATGATGCAGCTTCTTTTGAGCGTTGGTAACTGATACAGATAAGAATCTTGGAGCCTGCCAAGGACATTTTTTGTGTCAATGTCTTCAAGTAGGCTCTCCTCACATAGGTCTTTCAGGTCGCAGACATCATATTTGTCGGCAACTCGAAGCAAAGCAGATCTGTGAGTCATGAAGTCTTCGATTGGGATCTTTCCATACATATAGCTCAGGAAGGCTTGGCAAACATCAATGGTCATGTCACTGATCTGAACTCTAGATAGTTCCTTTTCTTTAAGGTCATGAGCAAACATGCTGCGGAATACTGGTGATCTGCTCGCCAAAATGGCTCGATGTGCACCAATACTCCCATTAGAAGAATCGATTGTGACATCAGTATGTATGCCTTCAGAGAACATCCTGTGAAGGCTACATAAGGCTGTAAGGCTTGACTTGTCTTGAGTTGCTTCTTTGAAAGACCAGATTGAGCACGGCTCGCCACCCTGGATTAGTCAGCTCAAAAGAATCAGCAGAACGATGACTGCTGTAATAGCGAAAGGGAATTTGCAATCTTATTAGTTACAAGTGCTACTGTTGCATATATGGTCACGTTTATGCAATAATTTTGGAACTTATTGTTTTTAAATTTCCTCTCTTAAGATTGGTGTTTGATAGTTACTAGCTGATCATCTCCAATCTGGCTGTTTTTTATTTGTATCTTTTTGGTATTCTAGAAATAAGAGAAACCATGGATTGGGAGATAGGGACATCAAAATGATGGTGGAAATGTTTTCTGTTCACATGTACGGTTTTCTTTGGCGGTGGTAGTTGTGAAATTGCAGATTTTTTTTGGATGTTCGAGACCGCAACTCATGACGAATAAACACCTGGTTGTGAATGGAGCGTTGGCATTTAGATTTCAATAATTTAAGATCATACAGCCAGCCACTCAGCAGGTTACTGGTGATTCCATGAAAAAAAATATTGCATCTGTATCCAAAACCCTGAAATCGAACTGAAGAGAGAAATTTTGACAGGGTTACTCATGAATCAGGGGATCTGAAATCATACATCAGGTGGTAGGATCTTCAAGTCGAGGAACTCCACGTCGATTATGAATTTCCCTGAGATTGAAAAATCAAGCGGCCACACGAAATCTTCACTGCTCCTAAGCAACTTGTCACTGATTTCTAAAAGCACAACACAGTGAATTACGTGTCAAGTTAGATACGATTCAGAAGCACACAAACTATCACATAAAAATGGTTCTTAGAAAGAGCAACTCGAAGAGGAAAAGGGGAAGAAGAAAGACCACAAGGATTACGTGGTTCAGTCTGAAATGCCTACTCCACAAGAAAGACCAGAAAGAAGATTTTAGCTGTGATAAAGGGCGGCGTACAATCAAAATGACCTCAAAAACTCTCACTCTCCAACCTGAGCACATCCCTTTTATACGCCCTCTTCCATACAAAAGAAAGTTTCCTTGGAAACCTATCAGCTCATACGCTCTGCAACCAAAACGAGCCTCTAGTTTTTGTGCTCAATTCAGGTCGATCGCAAGGTTCACAAACCAAACCATAATTCATATGTTCATCCCAAATTTTTTATGATCAAATCATAATACATGTGCCGATCACAAATTCAACCCACATCAACAAAAAACTTATCTCAAGAATCACATTGCTTTCTTCAGTACACTTCTGCACGTATAAATCAGAGATATAGCATTCTTTCTTGTAATGACATTTGGCTCACCTCATTGAAACATTGAAGATAGTTTTTATTCAAAAGATGACAACAAAACAACATTTGCAAGAAGATTTCACTTTCAATCGTTTATAATGAAGCAGATGATCCAATATGCTTGGAAACAACACTTTGGCGAAAATGTTCACTCAAACCTCATGCTTCCTTGGAATAACTCTCCAATCAGTGTATCGGAAATTTAAAGCAGCCAAGGAAAATAGTTGAAAAGGATCATGAACCAACATGCTGCTCTTTATGATATGGAGTCTAAGTTATCAAATTACCAGGATAAACAAGAGTTTTACGGTTCCCCTTAGAACAGAGGATCCTAATGATGAATGATGCGATCGGAGCTGGTTCCCTGGATACCTTCCCAAGCTCCGGAAACAGCCTTATATGCAACGCCCTACTCCTCTCAACTGATATGTACCTGTATTTTCCATCCAACTTTCCTCAGTTCCTCATGGCCACAAGGATAAATATAAATTGTAGCTGTTCTGCCATCAAATTTCACAGACAAATCATGTAAAAGGAAACCAGAAATTATGGATAAAAGAAGGGTAACAGTTTTGAATGAAAAACAACTCCTTCAAGATAGTATCGGAATCAGAGATTGAGCGACCATACGGCTACATACACCCTCCTTCCCCCCTCCCCCTCCAATGTGTGTGTGCACGCACTCATGCGTGTAAATTTAGGCAGCATGAAGACTACCTGAAGCAAGGGAAACTCCTCTACTGCATCCCAATTCCCAAGTGATTCTCAGCTACGTCAGTAAAGGAACAAAAAGAAGAGGGGAAGTATAAAAGCATCCGGGAGTACAAGCAAAGTTTGTCTCCTCCACATATCCTAAGCGGGCCTGAAGTTATAAAGCCAAAATTCAGGAGTTGAAGATGCCTGAAAAGTAGTCAAGACAAACCAAAATTTCTGTACACAACACCATTCATCACTCACCAAAAACACCGAACCCAAAAGGGCTGGAAAAACACGAGGAGTTAGAGCGTCATAAAAGTACTAAAAAGCGGACCAAAGATTGTTCAGAGTTTACCACAGCATTAAGAGTCACAAAAGTACCTAAGCGGGCCTGAAGTTATAAAGCCAAAGTTCAGGAGTTGAAGATGCCTGAAAAGTAGTCAAGACAAACCAAAATTTCTGTACACACCTTTCATCACTCACCAAAAACACCGAACCCAAAAGGGCTGGAAAAACACGAGGAGTTAGAGAGTCATAAAAGTACTAAAAAGCGGACCGAAAGCTTGTTCAGAGTTTACCACAGCATTCATCGTTCATGGCCAAAACCAGATACCAAAAGGTGGCTTGAGTCCATGAGCATAGAAAAGAAATTAAGAACATGAGGTAAATACATCCACAAGTTTGGGAAGGACTAAAAGCACTGAAAACTACAAATCCGTTTCACTTGACCGATGAGAGGAACAGATGAGTTTGAACACTCACCAGCACCACCTACCGATCCGGAAGGGGTCCGATTTTCTGTAGGTGCAGGTGGAGAAATTGTCGATCTTCCACTGAGCGAGGCGAGTTGTGGTTTCCACGCGGTAGGTGCAATCGCTCATCCTGGCGGACGCTAGAAAAGCGGTAAGCTCAGTCACACAATCCAGGATTCCTTCCAGCAATTCTCCGGGCTTCCCCAGATTGGCTTAACACTCTTTCAACACGAGGATGTTTTCTTTGTGATCATGGAAGGGAACTCTTAAGAGCTTCTCGGTTAGCATGAAAAGTTTTCAGATTTCAAACTTTCTTTTCACTCAATACCATGGTTGGATCTCCCTTTACGCTAACATTACCATGTTTGTCATGTAGAGAGAGTGCGGGAGAGAGAAACTACCGCCAAGGACGAGGTCGCTTAAGACAGAAGGGGAGGGAGCGTCAACAGTTTTGGTCTGAGCAAACAATTATTGGGTAGGCTCTCTTCAAGACTCAATAATTCGGCCGGTTAAACAAGGGTTTGGGATTTTGTTGAGAATGATTGGAATCTTTCTGTCGCCAGGAAGCGTGAGGATTGGAAACTGGTATCTTTGTGGGGGCACTACACTTGGAATCTTGGTGGGGAGGGGGGACGAAGCAACCGATCCCTCTCCCTTGCTTTTGCTTGTCTTTTATCAATCAATTCATTAATTATGAATGTCGATCGGTTAGGTTATAGCGGCCGAGTGCACTAGCTGCTGATGTGAGATTGCAAGAAGATCGCCATGACGTTACTCAATTGATTTTCATATATTTTATCTCACAGGTGGTTCCAATTCAACAGCCTTTGTTACAGTGAATATATTGTTTGGCCGCCTCAAATGCAAAATTTCCGGCCAGGAACTAGCTAGCTTGTTTTCTCATGTAGCAGGTTCCGGTGCTTTTGAGCTGCTTCTTGCATTCGAAATGGAGATTACTAAACACACATCCTTTTTACTGCTAAATGCACATCTCTTAAACTAAAACAATTCCAAATTATACTTTTACTGAACTGCTCGTGTGCCACACGGTGAAATAGAATAAACACAATTCAGACGTGTCTATTCTTTTATGTCTCTCCTTGGACAGAATATACCTTTAAATGTCTCTTTTAAAGAGAGTCATATATTTCCTCTTAATCTCTATTGAAGAAGGGATGTATGTCTAGAGTTCAGGGTTAACAGGAGGAGAAAAGAAGGTCTTTTCATAGCGATGGGTAAGACGGGAAGAGTGCTGGCAAGCGTGACGGCCCATATGAGAGAGGGGAACAGAGAGCCGTAATGAGGACACGAGAGAGAGTGTGCAGGAGAGAGGCAAGAGCATAGATAAAAACGAGAGGAGAGAGAATGATGTGTGTAAACACGAGTAAAATGAGAAAAAAGGTATGCACTTAGTAATTAGGGGTATGTGATTAGTAAGTATCTTCGAAATTTGTTTAAGGTGGGGCAAATAGGTTGTGAGTCTGTTTAAGGTGGGGCAACCTATGTATTATACACATCTGTTCAACTTAGTTTACACTTTATCTTTACACTTATCCTAATGTACCATACAATCTAGTTAACATAATAAAGCTTTATTTTCGTTACTGACTCTCCTTAAAAAATTAGTTTACAGCATCTCAAACTTAATGACTCTGAACTTAATCTCTAACACTACATCGATGCGCATTTCCAACATATCACTCAAAATGTCTTTCTTGCTTATAATCATCATCTCTTATGTCAAGGCAATAAGTTGTTTTTTCATTAGAAGACCAAGTATTCTGTGGACGTTATGAAGTGTGATAGTCATTTCATCTCATGGCATGTGGAAGTTATTTATGTACACTTGATAAAAGCAACCAACAAAGCATGATCTATAATTTCATATAGCAAAAGGCATCCCAATTACATCGATAAGACCCTCCATTGCAAATAGACCTATAAAGTCCATGCGTATAAGGTGTGGTATCAGCCATGTGACTCTATTTAAGAGGCACATCACTCATATTTTTGAGCTTGAGCACTTTGGTGTCCTAGCACTATATCCTCATGAGTGTAACAAGTTGTAGATGAAGTGGTACATTCCTCGAATGTATTGATTTATTTTGAAAGATTCTATTAATCAATTGCATCCAACTCATCTGACTTCAGCTAGGTAACACGATTATTCTTCATGTAGATAAATGAATAATTGCATATATGTTAGTAGCATTTTTTAACTTTATTTTGCTTTGATTATAATACTAGCTTTTGTCATAATTAGTTTCTTATATCAACGTTTCATCGTGATGTGACCCACTTGGACCAATTTTAGTACATTTAGAGCATGTACTATGGCTATTATAAGGTGACCCTATATTATTGGAGTTGTTAGAGTCATATGGACAATGTTGCTACCAAGCACACCGATTGACCATATATGAGGATGATAGTGAGGATTTGTAATATTTTGGGATAAGATTGTATTTGAGATGTTCTTTTGTGTCATTATCTATATCGAGGATACAATATCACTTATAGTATCTATATCGAGGATTTTACGATGTCTTGTATGATATTGATGTACATCTATAGTAGTTGTTGTAGAACACTTTGAGAACTCTTCTTTCATGATCTCCATATGCAAGGCTACCCTAAATGGGAGGATGTTGAGGCCTTCGCCTCCAACTACAAGACACCTAGAGATAGATATGTCATTAACATTCATCCCTTTATATATAAGACATGATCGCGTGGGAGTGGACAAGTATTTGAAGGTTAAGAGTGTTTGTGTTAGGATGACTAAGGCATGATCGTGTGGGAGAGTTTCGATAGACAAGCCATGAAATCAGAGCCCCTTTGATGACTTTTCTAAGCCTATGTGATGCACGGAGTCGGTAGCTCTTGTTAAACCACATTCTTCAAGAGCCTCGTTAAATTTTGTATGCTAGTCAGGATCTCCCTCTGCCTATTCGCCCATAAGGAAACTGAACTACGTTCTAATCGACAATGACAAACCACGGTCTATTTGTCTCCTATCATGATCCCCATAATGTCGACCTCCTTTTCTTGCCCTGCCTGCACTAGGCCAAGACCATCATCAAGAATGGTGTGTTAGGGCCTTTGTAGATGAAGAATCTCTTTCCCTCGTTAAGTTTGAAATAAGTTTTTCCTAGCTGTTTCATATCCTCCAAGCAGTCTTCCTTCAAGTGGAGTCTTGGGGTCACGAACCACAATTGCCAAGCTACAGACTCTTGCATGCCTTGTCAAATTCTCTATACTAGGCTCTGGTATATCTTTCCCACTGCATTCATTGGTGTTCTGCTATAGCAGATCCGCATCTAGAACCATACAATTATGATGGATTTTCTAGACAAGTTCGCGGGAAAGCAGAACGCTCATGGGACTACACCCATCGCCACTAACTTTCCACCCAAGAAATGTGCTAAGATGTAGAAGGATTCTTGCCAGAGGCTCAGATGAATGTCCATTAGCCAAATCCAGACGGGGGTTTTGAAGGTCACCTCCAGTCTCCCTGGCTTCCCCAAGTGCCATTTGTTAATAAGTAGAGTGACGACCGACTAGTTTCCAGACTGCTCGCAGCACCTCATTCATGGCTTCTTCCAATGGGAATCGAATGAGGAATAGGTCGTCCCTCCCTGCTATAAACTTCACCTCCCCCAAATGATGCCACGTCCTGTTAAGGTTGTCGAAAATAAAGCGGAATCCCATCCAGTTAAACCGCTTCTCACCAGAGAATTCGGCTATCAAGGTCCATCATGTAGACAACATCGAAGAGTCGTACGTCTCCCATGGAATCGTCAGGAAGTGTTGGTCGTCTGCTCCCAAGAATTTGATTCCGGCATCGTTCGGTATTCTTCATTGTTCTGGCTTACAACCACCTGGGACCAGGTGCGAACTACCTGTGAAGGTCTGTCTTCGTTGATTCCCGCCATCGGCAGGAGGGGATGCCCAGTATCTGGGTGACTCCATCATTGAATAGCTTCAACCGGATGTGTGCTCTTCTTGATGCAAAGCATCAAATATTTGGGGTGCAAAGAAGGTAATAAAACCCTCTATGACGCATGCCTACATTGACTAAAACTTTGAAAAGGGAAAGGATGAGAGAAATGAATATTGGTTCCAGATTCATTTTAAAAATAATGCAGCGAAATAAATAGCAAGAAAGACCTTTTCTCAATGAAAATCTATCTTGAGAAGGCATACAGACAGCTCAGATGGAGTTTTATTAAACAGGCACATATTGAGCTAGGACCACTTGATCCAAGTCATCATAGCATGCATAATATGTTGCATTGTATAAAGACAATTTCTTTCTACCGTGTAGAGGGCTTTAGATTCGCAAAAGGAGGACCTAGGTAACTCACCTCCTATTTACATCATTTATTTATTTCTTGGTGAGGCATGAGAGGAACAAACTTAATGCACCATGAAGGTCCTAACTGCTTTCTACAAACTTTCTAGGCATGAAGTAATCGGGCTGCACTCACGGTGATAGGGCATCTCACGGAGCTCTCAACTTGTGTGTTGTAGAGTGCAAGTTCAATTCCGATGGTATATCGACCTCCTGTTGTACCAAAAAAATATACGGACAAACAAATATTGTCATACCCCAAGTTCAGAGAACAGGATTCCACAAGTTGAAGAATTTGGAGAAATACTTCATCCGTTTCTTAATGGATGGTTAAGAAAGAAAGACTACTCTTACATTATTGGACAAAATCAAGAACAGATTAGCTTCATGGCTTACCAAATTTTTTAGTATGACCACGAGATCACCCTCACACAAATCTATTCTTGGTACAATCCCCTGTGCTGAAAATGAAAAATGCAGCCCAACTTTATTTGGGGCTATGAAACTGGGGGAAGAAGAATTCACCCACTTCAATGGGCTACCATGTATATGGAGGTATTGGTTAAAAATTTTAAGAGTAATGAACGGCGCATTACTTCTCAAGCTTGCATGGAGAATTAAGCAAAAAGAGGAAGCACTATGAGTTAAGATTTTACAAGTTAAATATAACAAAGGCCATAAGGCCAAGTTCGCCCTCCTACTCCAAGACGGAGCTCACCAGCCCTTTCACGTGCTCTTGGGGATCAACCAAAATGTTTTGAGATAACCACAAATTTTGAAATTTGAAATGGAAAAGCCACAATTTTTGCATGATGAATAGGGTGCAAGTTGAGAGGGTGAAAACCTACGTGTTGAAGACAACAATATGATAAGCTCTTTACCGATGAAGCATGAGATTGGGTATGGCACAGGTTTGATCTCATCACGAGAGTCGGCCTGCAAAATTAGAGCCTTACCACCACATAGTGGGTATGCATCGATCATGGGGAAGCAATTCTATCAGCCAGCGTCGTTTTTGAATTTGATCTAGATACTGTCGGGCCCGAATGCGTTAGGAATCTCCTTGGATGACGGCGCTTAACCAGTTACGTACCTCCAAACTTCACAGTAAATGAGCGGACGGAGCATCACCAGCGTGTTATTATTGCAGAACTCAGTAACGGCAATGCATGAGCTCAGAGATTGTCCAAGAACCACAGCAATTTGGTGCCTTCCAGTTCCCCCGACTGCGACATGGTTCTTCATTATGAATTTAACGTATTGGATAGCAAGGGACTTGCAGGGCCACTACTGCACGAAGAGGGAAGAGCGAATGTCGCATTGAATTCGGTGTTGGCTGTTGGAAATAGAGAAATGAGTCTCTTCAAGCAAAAAACGATTTCCAAAATATCCCCTCAACGATAGTGACAACGTTCCTAATTTACTAATGCAGGTAATATTTGGCTTACTAAAATCAGCAATATGAACAACCAACTGCGGAAGATCAACTGGAGACCACCGGAGGAGGGTTGGATGAAGCTTAGTTGTGATGACACATCCCAAAGAAACCCAGGGTCGGCCGGTTGCGGGGGATTGCTGCATGAATGCAACGGGAGATGGCTTATGTAACTCGCAAGAAACTTGGAATGGTGTACATCCTTCCAAGCGCAAGCACGGGTTGCACTGATCGATCAGGTTGGAGTTGGCCTAAAACAATCGCTAAGGACGCATTATTCTGGAATTGGGATTCCCAAAGCCTTTGTTCACCTGCTGAAAACCGCAGAGCACCAATCCATTGCCCAAAGAATCGGACAAGTCCAAAAGCGATGGACAGCGAAAATACAGCATACCTTGCAAGAGGCTTGGGCGGACTGGCAGCAACAAGCGTCCAACTTCCCTTTCGAATGCAGCAGTGGCACCATACTCCATCACTTGTTAGCCTCACCTTCCTAGCAGACCAAATGGGAGCCTTGTCCCCTTGGAGGATTCTGATCCTCCACCTTCCAGAACCCTTACCCCTCCCTTGTACTCCAAAAGAAAACAATGCAGGTATGATTACACAAAACACACTCGAGCTTCCATTCTAACACTATCTGCTGCAAACTGAAATGAAGTTCGGCAGGCCTTTGGCGGAATGCTGTGTGTGTGTGTGTGTGTCTAAACGTATACACACGAGAAAATACTTCCACTGAAACCTTCAATCTTTTTCCACGTCATAATTTATTTGATTGAATCAGAATAAACCCAAAAGCAATTTTTTTCTGTCAACAATTTTCAAGTGGATTGACTGTATTGTTCACTTGCACGTCATTGCTATAAAACGCTTCTTCACGTTCATTGTGTATATGCACAAGTATACAGAAGTGAAGAACATACACATTTACAGGGATGGACATATTCCGTGGAAAGTTGAGGAAAATGGTACTGAGAAAGCAAACTGAGAACACAATAAGCATCAAGTGATGACTAGAAAGAAAAAGAAGCAACCAAACCAGAACCAACATCATTTTCAAGATCAAAGAGTACGATGCCACTTTTTCAAGGATTAGAAGAAGATGCTTGAAGAAGGCCATCTCTGATCTGGGTCGCGACATCTCTAATGGCTCCAGGCCCATGTGGAATGAAGACAGCAGAAGATTTGGATGCAGCTCCAATTTCCTTCATTGTGTCGAAGTATTGGGTGACCAACACCATGTCCATAATATCTTTAGCTGTAGTACCAGGCACATTCTCAGAAAAGCCCAGAACACTGTCCCTTAGGCCATCAACAATGGCTTGCCGCTGCCGAGCAATTCCAAGTCCTGCTAGGTACTTAGATTCAGCTTCTCCTTCTGCTCGCTTAATTTGCAAAATTTTCTCAGCCTCTGCCTTTTCACTTGTTGCCAACCTAAGCCTTGCAGCTGAATACAATTTTAACAGTGTAAGAAAAAAAACTTCAATCAATTTGTCACGCATAACTCACCCACCATAAGCACACATCTATTGGACTTTTTAACAAATTTTAGGCTTCAATTGAGAAAAGGAGAGCATGTAGAAGCAGTTTCAAGCCATACAATTAGGTGCTTAGATGAAGTTTTAAAAGACATTTCTGTTTACAGAAAGCGTATAAGATGGTTTTAGCAATACAAAATGATTGCTAATGCAAGATTTCAACACCTATGTAGAGGTAGTTGATGTTCAAAAACCAATAAGACACTTGAGCATATTCTGACTTTGGCACCCATCCTTGCATTCCCAAACGCAGACACAAAAGTAGTTTTATTACAACAGGATTTTGGAGAAACTATAAATACAGCATCTCTTTGTGTGTGTGTGTGCGTGAGAGAGAGAGAGAGAGAGAGAAAGACCTGCATTTATTTCATTCATTGCTCGCTTAACATTTACATCTGGTTCTATATCAATAATGAGTGTCTGCACAATCTCATATCCGTATGCTGACATTGCCTGTAGAATTAGCAATAGAAGATGAGATTTGGAAGATAATCCTATCAAGTGAACTACAATACTACAATTAGCTAACAGCAGCCTTCTCGAGACACCATCCAGAGATGCATTACCTGCCATGTTCCAGGAATATTTTGAAACTAAACACAGATTAGTGGAAAAAAACTTGAAAATGCTTACACATGGCTGGCAACTGTGCAGAAATTTTCAGGAAAGTCTACATTCTATCTCATTGATAATCTCAACCAAAACAATAATTGGGAGTTCCTCAATACTTTTACAGATTAAGACGGTACCTTCTCAAGTTCCACCTCTACAGCTTTTGCAATCTCATCCTTCTGTTCAAAGGCATCATCCAAATTAAGCCTTGGAACGCTAGCTCTAATCACTGAAATAGGAAAACCAGCTAAAGTAATTTACTTTATGCCCCTATGCATGTAAACCTACAAAAGAGAGGTGATTTCTGAGATTTACCATCGAAGACATATGCTTGTATCTGAGATTTTGTGTTTGTCAGTTTATAAAATGCGTCACTTGCTTTACCTGCCAGGGCACGATATTGAATAGAAGCAACAACGTTCACAAACACATTGTCCTGCAGACATTAAGAAAGTTAGAAAGGGATGTGTGACAAGTTACTGAAAACATGTTAAAACCCTAATAACATGATTTGAGATTTTTACCAGATCGACACATTTATCTGTCATATATTATGGCCAGACACATTTGAATTGTCTGAGCAATTCAGAAATTGTAATATATAGCGCAGACCATCAACATCACTTGCTGCCACCTTTACTATCATCACCTACTCCTGTCACTTTCACCACCACTACCCACAGCGGCCACCTTCACCACCACCATCCAGTCTTCACCCCTACTACCCTTCACTGCCATTGTCACTAAAGTGAGTTCCTCCCTATGATTATTCTTTCTTTTATTTTTAAAATAAATTCTTATTAACATAACTTGTTTTGGCTGGTTATTAGCATTTCAAAATACACCTAAGTAGGCTTTTAAATATTTTCCACGATAAATTATGACAGTCAAAAAGCCTATATGACATGATTTTGAAATCAATAAAATTTAGAGATGATAGTTTAATTAAACCATCAAAAGGCACTCACGAAAAGGTCACAAGATGAGAAGAAAATGTGCTTGCTTCTTCACCATATGCGCATACGAACATTTATCTGCCAGTTGTATGTCTGTATAAGTAAAAATCATAGTTCTCGCACAATCACCACGGTTAAGAATCTTAAGATATATTGGTGTCTCAAACACTATAGAAATTGGAAGTAATATCAAGGCAGTTTGATGTTACAAGCACCATCTATGTCAATAGTGAGCCATTAATACTTAGGACTTTTTGCATTATGGTGACCATTGTCGGCTAATTTAGAACAGTCGAAGTACTTACAAAATAATGTGAAATAATCTAATAACTTGGGTGAAAATTTTGACTGTCAACCAGCTCCGATGACTTGACTATTCAAGTCAGGTGGAAGTTATCAGGTAACTACAAGACAACTGCAAAGTGCCAAATATAAAAAGCTGGGTAAACCAAAAATAAGTTGCACTGAACGCTCCTATGAGAAAAAATGTGAAAGATAAAATTAATAAAATCGTACTGGGAATAAGTTAGAGAGGACACAAATTGCAACCATGAAATATACCCTTGAACTGGAGCAAGAAAATTAGAAGTATCTTAGACGTACGGAACATTGTTGTCCATGAATACAACACATTTCAAACCCAACAGAGAATGAACTACATGACTATGATATGGAAGATAAATAAAATCATTATACCTTAGTCTTAGTTTCACAGCGAACTTCGAGTTGTTGCAACCTAAGGGTGAGCGCTCCAGCAACTTGTATACCAAGAAACCAAGGTACGCAGTGACATCCCGGATCTAGTATGTCTTCAAATTTTCCAAATCTCTCTGTGATAACTACACTTGATTGCTTAACTTGCGTGCAACAACAAAGATAGTTTCCCATGGTTTACTTTCTGCAAATGACACAAAGTCATAAGAGTATAGAAACACAGAGGTGCATACATCAAAATCTTCTTAGAGACATTACCTATACCAATAGTAAAGCAAAACTTGAAAGTTGAATTTTTCCAGTTAAGTTGTTAAAGAGAATAAAACTATGTAAGGTTTAACGGTGTTCTGTTCATACTAGAATCATAATGTCGTACATAAGCAAGCAACAGAACCACAGAGGATCAAATAACTCTTTAAGTAAACTCTCATGAAAAAGAGATATCCTTATATTTATCAAATAGTGATCATTTGTTACTCTGTTGGTGATAATAACCTAAGGAAATTAAAGATTTCTTCCAATTTTATGAGATGTCAAAATATAAAATAATACATATAATTTTTTTATTACACACAATAATACATACAGCTAAAACATATACAATGTTGTTATTTATATAAAACAGTATTGTCTCACGCGTATCGTATCATGTATCGCTGGGCTCCACGATAAGGGCGTATCGTATTGTATCATACTTTAATATTAAAATAATGTAAAAATTAATTAAAATTCAATAAAAAAATTGAAAAAAAATCAAGAAAAATCTGATAATTGCTTTAAATTCATATAATATAAGTTTAGTATAGATTGAGCATTCAACATTGAATAATTGCATCCAAATTTACATATTTTGAATCCAAAAAATAAAATACAGACACAGTTTACACTACAGTTACATACAATGTTACATTTTACAAATTATAATCAGGATCATCAACTAAATAATCTTCATCTTCTCCTTGTTGCAAATCCTCATCATCATCATCAGCCATGCCCATACCTTCTTCTTCAAAATCAAATTCTTCATCTCCATAATGTTGTTGCGCTCCTTCCAAATTAATCCAGGCAACGTCTTCTTCTGTTAGGAGGGCATTTTCTTCAGTGTCTTCCATAACCCAATCTTTTAATATATCAAAATTATCCAAACTTATTATTGGATTGAACTGACTTTCTTCTCTATTTACTTTTTTTAATTGCCTACGACACAAACAAAGATAAACAATTAGTAAGTAATTTAACAATTAAAAACTAAAGTTAAACAATATTGAATTGAAAATTTGAAAGTAATAGTAATACAACATTACCTTTCACGAAGGCGCATGTTACAACGAATATAAACCAAATCATTAAGCCTTTTGTGTTCCAACCTGTTGCGCTTTTTTGTATGGATGTGTTCAAAAACACTCCAATTTCTTTCACAACCTGTTGCACTATAGGTTTGGCTTAAGACTCAGACTGCAAAATCTCTAAGGTTTAGTCAATCACTTCCAAACCTGTTCCACCAAACATCTGTAAAAAAATACAAACATTAGACATAATAATCCACAGTAATGTAAGATGCAACTTAAATATGAAAATAAACAATTTACCTGGACGCATCGTAGTGCGGTTGCGAATTGTAACAGGCAAACCCATAAAGTGAAGAGCATTATCATATATCTCCATCTCTTGATGTATCGCATCTGCTATGCTCTCATCAGGGACTAATCTGTCGATACAATCAATGATTCCTCGATTAACCTCACCGTCCCTTTTGAAGGTTCCTGAGTACGTGAATGATGGGTTTAGATAATATGTTGCTGCATGAATAGGCTGATGCAATTGTTTATTCTATCTACTATCAATTATTTTCCACACGAGCACATAATCTCTCTTTTTTCCATTAAAATTATTTCTGATGGCTTCTGTTGCCCTGTCCATGGCTTCATAAAGGTAACCCATAGATGGTTTCTCCTCGCTATCAGCCAATCTCAAAACTTTCGCTAAAGGACAAGTAATTTTCAATAATCTGACACATGCATTCCAAAATGAACTTCTAAAAATTGTTTCTGCAATCTCATTCAACTTTCTATTTATTCTATTTTAAGGCAACTCTGCAAATTGTTATCACTCATCGGAGGAGAACATTCTCTTCAAAGCTTGCTTCTGTCTCACAATACTCTGTACATATAAGAAGTTTATTGCGAACCGAGTTACAGTTGTGCGAAGAAGCTCTACACCTTCTGTATATCTCCTCATCATACACAAAACAAATGCATGATTGTAAATGAATTTTGTAATATCTTGGCAATACTCAGTTGTTGCCTTTATTTCATCCATCTCACCAGTGTCCTCGAGGATGAGATCTAAACAATGGGCTGCACATGGTGTCCAGTAGAAAGTCCCATAAATATCAGTCAACTCCTTCCCAGCTGCTTTGTAGTTAGTTGCATTATCTGTAATCAATTGGACCATATTCTATAGCCCAACCTCCTGTATAATCTTATCAAATTCTTCTCGTAGGATCTCTGCAGTGTGTCTCTCCTCTAACATGTCTAGAGATCTCAAAAACATGAGTCCTTTAGGACAATATACAAGAAAGTTTAGCAATGTCCTTTCTCGCCTATCGGTCCATCCATCTGCCATAATAGTGCATCATGTTTCCTTCCACGACTATCTCAAAGTCGAACAGTATTGCTGCACTTCAATGACGGTCTGATCTAATATCTTCCCTCTCAACTTCTGATAAGAGGGCATCTTGTATCCTGGACCAATATTTACAATTGCATCTGCCATTACTTGAAAATGAAAACTGTTTGCTGCACTAAATGGAATGCATGCATCATAAAACCATCTTCCCACTGCAAGGTTTGCCTGATCATGCAATTGTTCTGAAGTCATAGCAGCACGAATTCCTGGTTGAGCACCAGGTATAGTGGAAGGAGGAAAGAACGAATGTATGCTAGAAGAAGAAGCTCTTCCTCTACTCCTTCCTAATCTTCCTATTCTGCCACCTCCAAAGTCTTCAGCTGCAACCCTCTTTCCTCTAGTAGGTGCTCGTGAACTACTACTACAAATCTCTATTCTAGTATCTGAAGGCAAACTATCAGTGAATCCAAATCCAGTGGCAGTAGCATCATCAGCTTCTTCGTACGTCTGAAAATCATCCTTTTGTTGTCTTTGTTCTTGTATGTTCTCAATCATCTGCAGGCATTATCATTTAATACCTTCTGGAAAACTTCTAACTCTGCCTGTATATGGAGCAACTTCTTTCCTAATTCCTACTAGGTGGTGTTTCAATCATGAAATTCCACCACTAACCACCTTTTCACAAGATAAGCATCTGATTTTTAACCTTGAACCCTCAACTGGTATACTCCACTGCTATGTCGGATCATCAGACTTTGAATGAGAGTCTCTACCACCCCTTCTTGCCAATCTAAATGGAATACTTTAATTCAAACAAAAACCTGAAAATAAAAGCACTTCGTAAATCCCCCAATCTTCAAATAACACTCAAATCGAGTGTCTCCCACTTCATGAATGCAATAAAAATCGTATACACACTTAATAACTTCATATTTTGTCATTCAAAAAAAATGAAATAACACAAAAAACAACAAATATAAAGGAAAAAAATGGAAAAAACATTAAAAATATACCAAAATTCGAGTTTGGAGGCTTGCACGGATACCGTAGGGCACGATTTTGGAGCTTTGAACACTAAGGAGGCGAAAATCGGCTCTTAGGGAGCTTGAGGAACCCAAGAAGAGAGAGGAAACCCGTGAAAAATCACGGGTTTCGATCGGCCAGGGACTCTTTATAAGGGTTCCAAGGCATATCGCCTGTATCGTACGATACAAGCGATACGGCCCGTATCGTATGATACGGTGCGATACTCTGTCAATTGCGATACACCTCCCGTATCGTATCATGGTGGACCACAATACGATACGTCGGTGCGATACGGATAACACTATTATAAAATGGAATATGTATCCCTGTACTCAAGATTAATGAAATTGCAGTGTCCCGCAACCACATCCTTGTGACAGTTTTCTTCTCCAACAATGATCTACACTTCTGCCTACTATTACTTGGACACTTCATGTTGCAGACAATCTGTATGCCGAACTAGCAAACCTAGATTTGGCCTCTATTATGGTTAAGAATGCTTACAGCCATGTTGTTCCTTTCTATTTTCTGGCATCATCTTTAAAATCGAGAACATCGTGTGTGAAGACTCATGAAGGAATGACATACTTCATTGAAGTTAATATTGGGTTACATCAAGAATCAACTTTAAGTTCATACTTATTTATAATGGTGATTGATGAGTTAACAAAACATATTCAAGATGAAGTACCTTAGTGTATGTTATTTGCATATGACATTGTGTTAGTGGAGGAGTCTGAGAAAAAAGTTAGAAAATTGGAACTATGGAGAGGAACATTAGAAAGTGGCTTCTGACTTAGTAGAACAAAGACAGAATATATGGAATGTACAACTAAGCCTTTTCCCATACTAGATAGGGTCGGCTACATGGATTCTTTATTTTTTATAGAACCCGTATTAATTCTGACAAAGTTTTATGCTGGCTATCGGAAGTCTAACGCAACCCTCCTCCTTTATCCAGGCTTGGGCCTGGCCATGCAAGGATGACCCCTTACATGGGCGGAGTTTATTTGGTTACTTCACAGGATATAAAAGTTAAAATTGGCACACATCACATCCTGAAAAGGGAAGTTTTAAATACCTAGGGTCAATTTTTCATAGTGATGGAAGAATTGATGGAGATGTTACGCATAGGTGAGGAGCATCAGGTATTCTTTGTAACAAGAAGATACCATTAAAGTTAAAAGGTAAATATTATAGAGCAACAATTAGACTTACCATATTTTATGGTTTTGAGTGTTGGGCAGTTAATCATCAACATGTAGAAAAGATGTATGTGGTAGAAATGAAGATGTTGAGATGGATGAGTGGTCGTACAAGGAAAGACAGTATACATAACGAGATTATTAAAAACAAATTGGAAGTGGCACCAATAGAGGATAAAATGAGAGAGTATCATTTAAGATGATTTGGACATATAAAAAGAAGATTAAAAGAAATGCCTGTAAGAAGGTAAGAAAAACTAGATTTTAAAAGTATTAAAAGAGGTAGAGGACAACGACAAAAGTGTTGGAAAGAAACAATAAAGAATGATCTAGTTTATGTTGAGTTAACTACTAGCATGGCACATGATAGGGCTCAGTGGAAACAAAGAATCCATGTAGCCAACCCCGTCTAGTATGGGAAAAGGCTTATAGTTGTTGTTGTTGCATCTTTAATATCAGGAAGTTTTCATATAACCAGAAATAACTAACTTCCCTTCATTTGGCATTCACTACCATATTAAAATTGTAAAAATAAAAGACTAATGAATTTGTTATGCGTAGGCCTGATCTAAGACACTAACCTGGCAGAGAAAAAAAAACTGCACTATATATAAATATCATAATCCACAACCAAATCGGGTCAAAAATAGAAACTGTGAAACATCCACAAAAGCTAGACAAATACAAGGTTGATAATCTTGAACGCTTGAGCCTTTCGGTGCATGTGAGTTGTGTTTAACAAACTGAGTGCCTCAATGTCAACAAAGAACAACGAACTAACCTAGTAACCTATTAACAGAAAGAAAATATGCAGCATGAACAGCTTCAGGAATAGAATACGGCCCAGAAAAGAAGAGAAACCATAACTCCTTTCTCAAAACCACAAAATACAGTTTAATATTTTAAGAGATTGGTTTGCTTGACAACACTAACTAGGACAAGTAAAACCAGTAATCAGAGTTTGGAAGGCTCCATTGAGAAAAGTTCAGAAATAGAAAAGTAAAATATCTCAACCTTGAGCAGTTTACAATTACAAAAGATGTTGATTAACATCCATGGCCACTGATTGAAGTATCAACCTAAAAACTTTTCATTGACACTATTTTGAAACATACACTATATTTAATAGGCATTCAGACCACTAACCACAATCCTTCAGCAGCCCTACGAGCACAGGATAATCCTATCAGATCCCCATTCTCTGTCCACATAGAAACCTTTCAGATGATAACACAGGCAAATGCATTTATAGCTACAATATGAAAAATACCTTAGCAAACAGCCCTTAGAACAGTTAACCCCTTGGCTAAAGACTTATTGTCTAGCTGTCTTCTCTGAAATGTATGAAGAAGTCGTTAGCCTATATATAAAGAATGTATTATGAAGTAAACATTTACCAAAAGAAATGGATGAGAGCACCAAAAAAAGAGGCATGCATCTTCTTGTTTGGAAGTCAAGGATCAGATATTGACAATAAACTATGCAACCATTGAAGCCGGGAATGAACATGGCAATCTTAGGAAGCAAGAAATAAATAGTCGAAAATGGCATAAAATAATTGATTTTTGAAGAAACACGTCTGCACCGATCCATGAAAGACCTGCGCCCAATTTTCCACAGCTCAATTTCTACGGTATCGCCAAAACAGCGATATAAATATCCAAATCAACGAACGAAAGTCCCTTTCAGACCGAATGTCTCATGAAACCCACCTCCTTCTTGTGGTAAGCTGAAAAGGAAATCACTAAAACACAAGAAAGTGTGGTTGTCAAGTAATCAAATGTTCACTGAATTTCAGATGGGCCTAAAAAAAATTCCACTCTCTCAAACTATATGACTCAATTAACAAAAACCCGACTGGACCAGCTAAGTTAGAGAGAAGACTTTTATAAAATTGACTTCTCCTTGTTCTTAAATCTCATTGCCTAAGGAGAAAGTTATCCCAACTAAAACCGCGAGAAATTCCCCATGAAGTGACTCACAATCTCGTCAGCAAATTTCCTTGCGCCCATCGAGAGTTAGATGACAACATCCCCAGTTGATTACTCTCTCTCTCTCTCTCTCTCTCTCTCTTGCACACACACATACACAAACAAAGAGCTTAAGCCGATATGAGCCAGACAAGGACGACCCGAACTATGAGCGGCTCCGCTCATTTGCATCGACGAGAATGTACCTGTAAAGCAGCCATCCATCTTTACAGACTTCAAAGGTTTAAACATTTTTTTTACAACACGAAAGTGGGGAACGGATTCTGGCCGTCAGAAAACCCCACTGCCCACAGACTTCAAAGGTTAACCATCGAATGGAACGTCTTACCAGCAAAGGAAAGATGTTTGCATGGAGGATATCGATGCGAGGTATTTCCTTCCCTTACTTTTTGAAGTTCGCAAGGTTATTGGCTACGTTTGTGAGATCTGTATCCTTTGTTATCAAGTTGAATAAGGGAGAAGACTTATTGGTTGGGAGTAATTTCTCTCTTCGTTACTGAGTTGCGCACCTCAGTGTTTCTTCAAGGTGAGCCTCGCTCTTCATTTTTCATGTTATTTTAGACCATCCTCTGAACGCAAGCTGAACACCATGATGGTATGTTAAGCTGCGTTTGGATTGTGAAAGCTCATAATTTTTTGAATTTTGCATTGTCTCAATGTAGTAATTCTGTTAGGTTATTTAAGTTAAAAGAAGGATAATTTTTTAGATTCACGTTAGTACCATGTGATCAAACATGATCTACGTTCATATCGTGGGGTAATTTCTTAACCTATCAACGTTACCTCGATTGCTTTGTTGAGCTAGTTTGTAGAGAGAGAAATGTTGCATGACTCAAACACAACATACTCGTCGCCGTTAACTTTTGGGAGACAGAGTATAATAAGTCCTTTATATTTTCTAAACACTTGTATCATGTTTTGGTAAGGGTATTTTTAAGTAGGTCATGTAAGTTTTAAAACAATGGGAAGATTGATGAGCATATTACACGTACAATTTACACGAGCGAGGTAAAATAGAGAAGTGCTAGAGGTATTTTGTGTGATAAGAAGATACTTTTAGGTAAATATTATAAGATATTAGTTAATTTGGAAACATCATATTATGTTGAGTGTTGACAATCAATTACTAATACTTGCAAAAAGTATCTATAGCATAAATGAAAATATTGAAGTGGATGTATGAACCTAGTAAGAAAGACCTTACCGTTAGTAAGGTTATTGGAGAAAAAAATGGAATAGGACAAATAGAAAATGAGATGAAAAAGACATGTTTAAGATAAGATAGTTTAGTCATGTAAAGAGGTGTTTGAAAGAAGTTATGGCAAAAAGATAGAAGAAATTATATAGTGAACATTTTAAAAGAAGAAGAAAATATTTCAAAAAATATTGAAAATAAATTATTAAACTTTTATGTATGACTTCAAAGAGTCCACGTAGGTGACTCCACCTAATGTGAGAAAAGACTTTATTCCTATTTTTGTACCCTTATAATTTTTCTAAAGCTCATGCACCCAAAAGTGAAGGATGAATAAGAGTATGCATTGTCAAAAGTGACAGTATATATATAATATCATAGAGAGAGTGTATGCCTTAATCTCTACATTCAAGCAGGTGACAGTCTATTTACACTGGTGTATATGGTTCAAGTCAGGTTTGGTTAGATGAATGGATCCACACTTGAAGTTTTGGACTTCGAATTTGGATAGATATGGTTTAGTGTAGATCATGCCAGCGGATATTGGGATCAGGGACAAGTGGATTTCATAATTTTCCTAGGATACTTTGTAATTTAGTTAAATAAAGATACTACCATTCTTTTTCCTTTTCTTTTTTTCCACAACAGGACAGGTATGCACATCCTACGAATCAAACTCACAACCCTTGCCAAGTGAGCTAACACTCTTTTGCTCAAGATTGTCATGATTTTACTTACAATGGGAACGGAAGGCCGAAGCCGCATATGTGCGGCCTGTAGTTGGATTCAGGGCCAACATAACTCGAGTGGAAAGCCCTGTTAGGTAGACATGGACTGTTTTTAATCTGATTTCAACTGGAACCGAACCAAGCCAAGAACCGGCTAAACTCAAAACAGGTGAAACTGGAACCGAAACAGGATAAAATCAGAATCGGAACCAAAACAGAACAGACGGTCCCAAACCGTCTATTCTAGTACTTTAAAAAAATCTTATAAATTTTAATTTTTTAATAAAATTACTGGTTTCAAGATTCTAGAGGTCTTAGTTTCATATGATGACTTATACCTATTCAAAGGGAATAAAGGCGATGGCAAATTACATTAAAGTTGATGAGCTGCTATGACCCACATGCATAGTCCAATGAAGGGAAAGAAGACTTGAATGCAACGAGATATTTTTCCTCATCGTTATCGACAAGGGATGCCCTTTATGCAGCAGAGATGCATGAAGAAGATGCAGCTCCTAGCATTATGCCCTGCCCATAAGATTCACATGACATTTCTCCCCCCCACGATGGACTTCAAGTTAGAAGCTCGCAGATTTATAAGACCACCCTTGAAACAATAACACTAGCTCAACATAAATTGTAGTTTCAAGTTTTATTATACATCAAACAAGAAACCTGACATATATTTGTGATTACATAAGTCTTATTTGAATAAAAGACTTCATCACTAAGAGAAAGGTGTCACATAGGAATTAGACCCCAAGAGGTTTGCACGAAAACCCAAGTATCCCTTTTCTCGTGTTGCTATCTTGTTTTATACAGAAATAGAAACTCAAGCATAATGAAAACCATATCATATCATATCTGGATTATCCAATTCCGATTCCAGTTGTGGTTCAACGGGCTTGGTATCATATCTGGATTCACGGTGGTTTAGGTCCACCTTTAGTTTCAGTTTGGTCTTCGATTCAGGTTCCAGTTTGCTTCCGATTCCAAGTTGGTTTTGTTTATGTTCCTAACCGTAATGAAAACCACTTCCAACTACTACCAAATTATATTGTGAGGAAAAGCGTATTATACACGAATTAATTAGTTTTAGATATTCAAAATCAATTTGGGTAAATGACAGACTTTTAAACACAATGGAAAGAAACTCAAGGCATGTTATCGCTCTTATCCCTTGACCCGAGACTGAGACTGAAACCTGACACTAGATTCTTTACCATATCAATTGTTCTCATCATGATCTAATTGGGTCGTCCTAGATCAAATACATTTTCGCCTTCTCAAAGAAAAAAGATGGCTCAATTCCAGGTAAACTTAAGCTTCACATGTATATGAGAAAGAAAAAAGAAATGGTACATACACAACTACACATCAAAAACATGTTCACAGCTGAAAGCCAAAACACAAATTTGACACGAAACCAATAATCAATTTACCACTGTGACCAATTTCACCTATACCTAGTGCAAAGGCTCCTGCTTTATTTATATAACTCCATTGTCATCAGAACCTTAAGGGTTTCCCTTTAATGTGGAGTAGCTTGAAGCAGCCCATCCCTGATCTGAGAAGCGACGTCGCGCACCACACCTGGTCCATGAGGAATGAACACAGACGATGCCTTGGATGATGCACCAATCTCCTTCATGGTGTCGAAGTATTGAGTGACCAACACCATGTCCATTACATCCTTGGCAGTGGTCCCTGGAACACTAACTGAAAATGCAAGCACACTGTCTCTCAAACCATCGACGATTGCCTGCCTTTGACGAGCAATACCAAGCCCAGCCAGATACTTGGATTCCGCGTCTCCCTCGGCACGCTTGATCTGCAGTATTTTCTCTGCTTCAGCCTTCTCATTAGTTGCCACCCTCATTCTTGCAGCTGTATGATTTCAAAATGCAAATCAGACAGAGAAATGTTTCCCGAAAGCAGACACCACGTAGCAATTGAAGCTTCAGTTTCATGCATTTGTCGAGAAAGCTGAATGGAAGATAAATGGCTCGGATGAATTTGCTAACTCATGGCTCAATGGTTAACATGCTAGAGAAAAATGAATTCTTTGGGTGATTTGGATGCAAAACATTCCAAACCAAAACTGAGTCTTCTCCCACACTAAGTGAGGTCTGTTATATGAATTCTTTCTTCCAATTTAGCTTGATCTTGTTTTATTATCATTTAACTCCAAAAAGAGCAAAAATCATGTTTTTTCAATTTTTCCATTGAAAATGTTCAGATTGTTAAATTTTCAATAGGTGAATTCAAATCGTACCTGCATTTATCTCATTCATTGCATGCTTTACATGTTCATCCGGGTTGATATCAACAATAAGAGTTTGGACTATCTCAAAGCCATATGCTGACATTGCCTACATTGATACGGTAGGAAAAAAGAATTGTAATGCAAAGTACATTGTACTCAATACACCACATAGAACGAAACCCTACCTTCTCAAGTTCATCTTCAACCGCTCTTGCAATCTCGTTCTTCTGCTCAAAAGTGTCATCCAAGTTCAACTTTGGAACACTAGCTCTGATGACTGTAATGTTGGACAAAAAAGAGCTACGTTTTAATAATGACCACTCATGATACTAAAAGATCACATTGATAACACTCATAATGGAGCAAATTCTGGAGAACTAACAATTCTAAACACGTTTCTGTGGGAGACATATCTATCAGCCTTTTCTAGCATTTACAACATTTGAAATTTAGCTCATAACAACAAGAGTTCCATTTTTACATGGTAACACTCGTAATGGTGCAAATTCTGGAGAACTAACAATTCTAAACACGTTTCTGTGGGAGACAACTCTATCAGCCTTTTCTAGCATTTATAACATTTGAAATTGCTCACAACAACAAGAGTTACATTTTTACATGGATGCGGAAAAAACTCACATAAGTCCGTGGTTCTTGACATAAGAACATTGGACAAGTTTGAAATTTGATATGATCATGTGCACTGGCAAGCATTCACATCAGTATCTCACAAAATGAGTTCAAATTTGCAAGCAACCATTCACATCAGTATCTTGTAAAATGAGTCCAAGTTAGAATCCAAACAATATTTCAGGTCCATCGGATGCCAATATTCATAAGAACCACCAATAGAATGAACAAGCACCAGCATGTGCTTGTCTCCTCTTCTGAATAAGCCTATCACAATTGCCTATTACTCACACCATTAAACAAAATAATTCATCTATTCTGACATTAATATACATAGAACATTGTTTTTAACATTAGCCGACCCCGTCTAGTATGGGAAAAGGCTTAGTTGTTGTTGTTATTGTTTTTAACATGTACCATAGGTGCTGGCCTATGTGCCAGCACGGAAAAGGTAGAGAGCTTACAAGGTAACAAAAATGATTTTTCCTAGGAAATGCACATAATACCAACACGAAGGCACAGGTCAGTCAAAAGCCTACAGAAGTCATGAGCTGCATAGCCAAATAGAATCAATAATTAGTAATTACACCTAATCTGCAAAAGAAGTGTACTTTAGTTTCACATACCATCAAAAACGTAAGCTTGGATCTGCTCACGTGGATTGCTAAGCTTGTAAAAAGCATCAGCAGCTTTATCTGCCAAGGCACGATACTGAATAGATGCGACAACAGTGACAAACACATTATCCTGCAAATGACGGAAAAGTAAGCTGCCCATCAACTACTCGTAGCACATGTAAGAGAGAGTATCATTCATAAAGGACGTCCAAAATCATGATCTTCTACACTTATCCAACATGCCCAACTATGGCAACTATTGTTGGTTAGTCAACAAGGGTCGCAGTTGGAGTTGAACTTTATTCAAGTAAATAGGTCCAGTGGAAGACTGAACCTCAACCAGGACGTAGAACATGAAATTAAAGGATCAACAGTCCCCAAAAACAAAAGGGAAAATATAGAATGGAGGGAAATGCACAAACAAGACATTGAAAAGGTAAGTTCTGCACGCATCCAAAGCTTAATTAAACTAGGTCCTGATTCATATGAACAGCCAGCCAACCACCAAATCTTCTATCACAGTTCTAACTGCCGCATTATGCAAATACTGCATGAATAAAATAGAAGCAGAGATACCCCAAAAACAAAGTAGAAGATAGAATCATCACAGGATCTTCTTTTAAGATGAAGAAGGATAGAATCTAATAATTATAAACTAATGATAGAAAGCTAAGAACCTTCGTTTTTGTTTCACAGTGGACATCAAGCTGCTGCACTCTCAAAGAAAGATAGCCCGCTACTTGACTTCCCAAAAACCAAGGCAAACAGTGGCAACCTGGCTCTAGCACCTCATCAAACCGTCCAAATTGCTCCCTAATAGCAACTTTTGACTGGTCGACTTGCAAGCAGCAAAACAATTGCCCCATTGATCTAGCTCCTAGAAAAGAGAAAGATTAGTCAAAAACAAAATACCAAACCATACAGAAACAAGTAAACTATTTTCCCCAGCAATTTTAAAGGAAGGAAGTTAAACAACCCCAAAAAATACAGTTCACAAATTGATAGAATGACCCATGAAAATCATTTGTTTAGAATAATAACTACTGCAAACAGTATTTATGGCACTGTAAGACCAATCACTTGAAAAGTATGACTACATATATCCAACACACGAGAACCAAACAACACATCCCAACAGCTTCAGTTATTTTCAGATTCGCATGTTATGAAGAAAGGCAGAAATAACTTGCAACTTGAAAAATGAACACTCGATTCCTGACTGAGCTTTCTTACGTCTAAAGGACAGAATGATCTAATAGGATGACACGGAGAAACAAACTAGGAAAGTTAATAGCAGCTGGAAAAAGATGCAGATTCATATTAGCAAAAGTAATTGGAGAACCATACAAAAACAAATCAATGTGCATCAACCTACAAGTTGCCAATGTCTTCAAGAGCCAACTATTGAAACCAACTAGATAGATGGATTACAAATAAAGATTCCAAAGTAACAGCAAGTCCCGGGAAAGGCAGCAAGTGGCACCAACAATTTATGCTCACAAGTAAACGATCTTCATAGACATTTCCAGTCGATCAAGGGCTTATCCAGAAAACAAGTTCTTGTCCCCACGGCATGCCAAGAATCTCGAGAATATCCAAGTCACAATTCAATATTAATAGTCAAGTCAAATATGATTAGATAGAAAGACTACAACCACAAAAGAGCAATCTTGACTTTTTGAAGTTTACGTTGTCATCCCTAACGCATAGCAGTTTACAGATCAATACCTGGATCCCGGAACTTTTCATATTACTGCCGGATGTTTTCAGGTATTACACAGATCACTACCTGAGAAATTAAATGTTACTCTTCACGTTTTACTTTAAGTATAATTATATGTTATTTAACAACCTTTCACCTTTCACAAATCCAAAATGGACATAGTTGTATTTTCAGCTAAGAAGCAACCACGGTGCAGGAGAACTGATCCATGCAATACAAGGTACACGGTAAAATGAAAGTTCAGCAATCCAGGTGGTGGTCTGTAAGCTCGCCATAAGTTAAGAGGCTAAACATAATTTTGACTTTTCCACCAAGTTAAATGCATGTAAGCAATTCACATCATGACGTGCAATCATGTTCATGAAATTTCCAACAATCCTGCTCCACAAAGATTAGCAGATCGTAGAGCCTCCACATTGGCATTGAGACTTCGTCCTTTTAGAGGATGTATTCGTATGTATTCTTTGGAAAATAAAATGAACAAAAAAGATGGTTTTGGCCGAAGGGGTAAAGAAAAAAATTCAACAGGCATGCGAACCAATAAATTAAGAAAATTAATTCAATAGTGCAGATGAATAATCAAACAAAAAGGAAGACGCCTTACCTAGAGAAGGCACTTGCTTCATGGTCAAGTAGAAATAAACAAATGCAATAGACTTATAATTGCAGTAGGCAGTTGACCTAAATAACTTAGAATAATATAAATCGTAATAAGACAAATGATGCAAATAACTAATAATGCCTCTTCTGCCACTTCTCACAATTCTTCCTCACAAATAATCAAAGCCTCAAGTGGGCATTTACTCAGCTCGGAGGGAAGTTTTACACAAGGAAAGTTCCATCACAGTTGTCAACGATATTTCTTTGCCAACCAAGGCCAGCAATGCGTCCACTCAGCCCCATATGCGCCTACTGAACCAAATCACAGTCTAGACATGCTGACTTTAGCTCCTTTCAGCCGAATATAAATGAAGGAAGCTGGGTTCAGGCAGACCCTACCAGCCGAATACAGATAATCAAAGCCACGCATGCCGAATACAAATAAAACGGAAGTGATAAGATGCACTCAACAAGTAATCTGCTGACACTGAGATGCTTTTTCTTTCAGTAAGATCTCAATCAACATACACCAAACCTGAAACGAAACTCTTGACTTACTCTAAGGTGGGAATGCTTGATCTTATTCGCTGCCAGTCAGACCTGTTGGCGACTTTGCTGAAAATACAACAACAGCAACAACTAAGCCTTTTCCTATACTAGACGGGGTCAGCTACATGGATTCTTTGTTTCCACATAGCTCTATCATGTGCCATGTTAGCAGTTAACTCACAATAAGTTAGATCATTCTTTATTGTTTCTTTCCAACACTTTTGGGGTCGTCCTCCACCTTTCCAAATTTAGTTTTTTATACTTCTTAGAGGTTCTTCTTACGATCTTCTTTCTATATGTCTAAACCATCTTAAACGATATTCTCTCATTTTATCCTCTATTGGTGTCACTCCTAATTTGTTTATAATAACCTCATTATGTATAAACCAAAATACTTTCTCTTCGAGGCGTGCAGAGCACTATCCTTTAAGCTATTTTGTTGCCCCCAAATTTCACTTTTCCGAATGCAAAGGACACCGACAAATGCCTTGAAGATACAACGAAGAACTTTCAACTTACCTTACATAAGTTGAACCAAGTCTTTGACAACACCAATACTCCAAGATAATACCATGAGGTTTTCTAGGGCCCAAGAAACCTCGCTCGTTTAAAGAAACTCTCTTGACTCAAAGAACATAGGTGAGGAAAGTCACGAGGCTATAAGGGATGCTTCCGAATGTGGGTTCTCTCTGTTTGACCATAGACCAAGTGCCCTTTTATAGGCATCCAAATGGCTTTTCAAATGCCCACTATCATGGCTCTAACTACTGACTTTATGAGCCATCATGCCCATTCAGCCCATGTAGTGCTGAAACCTTTCTTCATTTAATTCAAGAGATAGGTAGTGGGTATTATTTTCCAGATTTAAAGGTAAGTAGGCAACCTTTGAGCAGTCCAACTCTCTAATTGTAACTGCAATGCAGTTTTATACAATTTTAATTGCATTTACAACCACTTTCACCATTATAATTTCTAAATTTCTGCAATATTCTCCCAACAATTTACAAATACACTTTTCGAAAACACTATCTTGAAAACCTTATAGTTTCAGTATAAGAGTATGGGGATTGAACCTATACCTTAGTAAGAGGTGGGTTCCCACTCATCCGATTTGAAATGGTAGACAAGCTTTAAGCCATCTAAGTGCCCTTTTATAGGCATCCAAATGGCTTTTCAAATGCCCACTATCATGGCTCTAACTACTGGCTTTATGAGCCATCATGCCCATTCAGCCCATGTAGTGCTGAAACCTTTCTTCATTTAATTCAAGAGATAGGTAGTTGGTATTATTTTCCAGATTTAAAGGTAAGTAGGCAACCTTTGAGCAGTCCAACTCTCTAATTGTAACTGCAATGTAGTTTTATACAATTTTAATTGCATTTACAACCACTTTCACCATTATAATTTCTAAATTTCTGCAATATTCTCCCACCAATTTACAAATACACTTTTCGAAAACACTATCTTGAAAACCTTATAGTTTCAGTATAAGAGTATGGGGATTGAACCTATACCTTAGTAAGAGGTGGGTTCCCACTCATCCGATTTGAAATGGTAGACAAGCTTTAAGCCATCCAAGTGCCCTTTTATAGGCATCCAAATGGCTTTTCAAATGCCCACTATCATGGCTCTAACTACTGGCTTTATGAGCCATCATGCCCATTCAGCCCATGTAGTGCTGAAACCTTTCTTCATTTAATTCAAGAGATAGGTAGTTGGTATTATTTTCCAGATTTAAAGGTAAGTAGGCAACCTTTGAGCAGTCCAACTCTCTAATTGTAACTGCAATGTAGTTTTATACAATTTTAATTGCATTTACAACCACTTTCACCATTATAATTTCTAAATTTCTGCAATATTCTCCCACCAATTTACAAATACACTTTTCGAAAACACTATCTTGAAAACCTTATAGTTTAAGTATAAGAGTATGGGGATTGAACCTATACCTTAGTAAGAGGTGGGTTCCCACTCATCCGATTTGAAATGGTAGACAAGCTTTAAACCATCCAATTCATTTCAGTATTGTTCGACGTGTATCGTATCGTGTATCGTTTTGGTTCATGATATGATATTGTATCGTAGTATATCATAATTTAATACTAAAAAATTAGTAAAAATTCAAAAAAAAAATCTGATAATTACAAAGAATTCATATAATACAAAGTTTAGTACATATTGATCATTCATCATTCAACAATTGAAAAAAAATTACATATTTTGAAGCAAAAGATGAAATACATTTACATTTACATATTGTAATCAGAATCATCAACTAAATAATCTTCATCTTCTCCTTGTTGAAGATCCTCACCACGTTGTGCTTCAAAATCAAAATCTTCTCTTTGATGATGTCGTTGCGCGCCTTCCAAATTAATCCATGCAATGTCTTCTTCGGTTAGAAGTGCATTTTTTTGTTATCTTCCATAATTCAATCCTCTAATATATCAAAATTATCCAAACTTATTGGATCAAATTGGCTTTCTTCTCTATTTACCTTTTTTAATTGCCTACAAGAAAGAAAGATAAGTAATTAATAAATAACATTAACAATTAAAGTCAAACAAAATATTGAATTGAATTTTTTAGTAACTAATACAAAATTACCTTTAGCGAAGCCGCATATTACAACGGATGAAAACTAAGTCATTGAGCTGCTTATGTTCCAACCTGTTACGCTTTTCTGTGTGGATATGTTCAAAAGACACTTTAATTCCTTTCGTAACACATTGCACTACAGGTTTGACTCAGAACTCTTACTACAAGATCTCTAAGGTTTGGGCAATCACTTCTAAACATATTCTATCAAACATCTATAGAAAAAGACAATCATCAGGGACTTAATACATAATAATATAAGATTTAAGAAACTTAAATACGAAGATAAACAATTTACCTAGGTGCATATTAGTGCAGTTGCGAATTGCTACAGGCAAACCCATCAAGTGAAGAGTGTTATCATAGATCTTCATCTCTCTCTCGATGTATAGTATCTGCTCTACTCTCATTAGGAACTAATTTATCTATAAAATCAATTATGCATCGATTGACCTCATCGTCCCTTTTCAAGCTTGTTGAGTACTTGAATGTTGGGTTTAGGTAATATGTTGCTACATGAATAGGCTGATGCAATTATTTGTTCCATATATTATCTATAATGTTCCACACGGGCACATAATCCCTCTTTCTTCCAACGTTGTCTAATGAGTAACGTACCGTATCGTATCGCCTGTATCGTACTTTAATATTAAAATAATACAAAAATTATTTAAAAAATCAAGAAAAATTAGTAAAAATTCGAAAAAAAATCAAGAAAATACTGGAAAAAACTGGTAATCGCTTTAAATTCATATAATACAAAGTTTAGTAAAGATTGAGCATTCAACATTGAACAATTGCATCCAAATTTACATATTTTGAATCAAAAAAATAAAATACATTTACATTTTATAAATTATAATCAGGATCATCAACTAAATAATCTTCATCTTCTCCTTGTTGAAGATCCTCATCATCATCATCAGCAACACCTTCTGCTTGAAAATCAAATTCTTATCTCCTTGATATTTTTGTTGCGCTCCTTCCAAATTAATCCATGTAATGTCTTCTTTAGTTAGGAGGGCATTTTCTTCAATATCTTCTATAATCCAGTCTTCTAATATATCAAAATTATCCAAACTTATTAGATCAAATTGGCTTTCTTGTCTATTTATTTTTTTTAATTGCCTACAACAAATAAAGATAAGCAATTAGTAAATAATATTAACAATTGAAGTCAAACAATTTATTGAATTGAACATTTAAGTAATACAATATTACCTGTCATGAAGGCGCATGTTACAACGAATAAAAACTAAATCATTCAGTCTCTTATGTTCCAACCTGTTGCACTTTTTTGTATGGATATGTTCAAAGACACTCCAATTCCTTTTACAACCCGTTGCACTACAGGTTAGGCTCAGAACTATCACTGCAAAATCCCTAAGGTTTGGACAATCAATTCCAAACCTATTCCACCAAACATCTATATAAAAAGACAAACATTAGAGACATAATCCACAATAATATAAGATGTATTGATTTAAGAAACTTAAATACGAAGATAAACAATTTACCTTGACATATAGTAGTGCGGTTGTGAATTGCTACAAGCAAACCCATCAAGTGAAGAGCATTATCATAGATCTCCATCTCTCGATGTATAGCATCTGTTATGCTCTCATTAGGGACTAATCTATCAATACAATCAATGATGCCTCGATTAACCTCACTGTCCCTTTTGAAGGTTGTTGAGTACATAAATGATGGGTTTAGATAATATGTTGCTGCATGAATAAGCTGATGCAATTGTTTATTCCATCTGTTATCAATGATTTTCCATACGGACACATAATCTCTCTTTTTTCCATTAAAATTATTTCCAATGACTTTTTTTGCCCTATCCATGGCTTCATAAAGGTAGCCCATAGATGGTTTCTCTCACTATCTGTCAATCTCAAAACCTTTACTAATGAACATATAATCCTCAACAGTCTAACACATGCATTCCAAAATGTACTCCTGAAGGCTGTCTCGAAAATCTCATTCAACTTTATGTTTCTTCTGTTCTGAGGCAACTTTACAAATTGTTGTCACTCATCTAAGAAGAACAATCTCTTTAATGCTTACTTCTGTCTCACAATACTCTATTCAAATAAGAAGTTTGTTGCAAACCGAGTTGCAGCTTTTCGAAGAAGCTCTCCACCTTCTGTATATCTCCTCATCATACACAAAATAAATGCATGGTTGTAAATGAATTTTGTGATATCTTAGCAACACTCAGTTGCTGCCTTTATTTCATCCATCTCACCAACGTCCTCAATGATGAGATCTAAACAATGAGTTGCACATGGTGTCCAGTAGAAAGTCCCATAAATATCAACTAACTCCTTCCCAACTGCTTTGTAGTTGCATTATCTGTAATCAATTAGACTACATTCTCTAACCCAACCTCTTTTATAACCTTATCAAATTCTTGTCGTAGGATATCTGCATTGTGTCTGACGTGTCTAGAGATCTTAAAACATAAGTCATTTAGGACAGTAGACAAGAAAGTTTAGCAAGGTCCTTCCTCGCTTATATGTCCATCCATCTGCCATGATAGTGCAACCTTTCTCCTTCCATGACTCTCTCAATATCGAACAATATTCTTATACTTCAATGACGGTCTTATCTAAGATCTTTCCTCTCAACTTCTAATAGGAGGGCATCTTATATCCTAGACCGATGTTAGCAATTGCATCTTTCATTGCTTGAAAATGAAAACTGTTTGCTGCATTGAATAGAATGCATGTATTATAAAACCATCTGCCCACTATAAAGTCTGCCTGATCATGCAACTGTTCTGAAGCCATAACAGCACGAATTCCAGGTTGAGCATCAAATGTAGTAGTAGAAGGAAAAAATGAATGTATGCTAGAAGCAGTTCTTCCTCGACTCCTTGAACTTCCTCTTCTACCGCCTCTAAAGTCTTTAGCAACCCTCTTTCCATTGTTAGGTGCTCGTGAACTGGTTTTACCCATCTCTGTTATGGCATCTGAAGGCAAACTGTCAGTGAATCCAAATCCAATATCATCATTATCTTCTTCAAACCTCTCAAAATCATCATTTTGTTGTCTCTTCTCTTGTATTCACTCTAATATGAAGACATTGCCATTTAATATCTTCTAGCAAACTTCTAACTATGCATGTACAATGAGCAACTTCTTTCCTAGGCCCTGCTAAGTGGTGTTTCAACCATAAAATTCCACCACTAACCACCCTCTCACAAAATCTTTAATATGGAACCCTCAACTGGTATACCCCACTGCTATGCCGGATCATCATACTTAAAATGGGAGTCTCTACCACCTCTTCCTTCCATCTCAATTGAGTACTTTAATTCAAACAAAAACCTAAAAATAAAAGCACTTCGTAAATCCCCAATCGTCAAATAACACTCAAATAGAGTGTCTCCCACTACATGAATGCAATAAAAATCATATTCACACACTTAATAACTTCATATTTTGTCATTCAAAAAAAAAGAAAAATACAAATATAACAAAAAAAACAACAAATATAAAGGAAAAAATGAAGAAAAATACTAAAAATATACCTAAATCCGAGATAGAGACTTGCACGGACACCGTAGAACACGTTTTTGGAGCCTTGAACACCAAGGAGGCGAAGAACCATGCTAGGGGAGCTCTGAAGAAAGAGAGGAAACCCACAAAAATGCGGGTTTCCGTTCGGCCAAGAACCCTTTATAAGAGTCCCTAAGCGTATCGCACGATACGGTGCGATAACTTAGAAATGGAGCTCACGATAACGATAACACTGCTTTCTTCTATTAAAATTACTTTTAACGGCTTCTTTTGTCCTATCCATGGCTTCATAAAGGTAGCCCATAGATGGTTTCTTTTCACTATCAGTCAATCTCAAAACCTTCACTAAAAGACATGTAATCATCAACAGTCTAACACATACATTCCAAAATATACTCCTCAAGAATGTCTTTGAAATCTCATTTAAATTTTTGTTTCTTTTATTTTGAGGCAATTCTGCAAATTGTTGCCACTCATCTGAGGAAAATATTCTCTTAGAACATTTACTTTAAAGCTTGCTTGTATCGCAAAATACTCTGTATTGATAATAAATTAGCTGCAAACCGAGTTACAGTTGTACGAAAAAGCTTTACACCATATGTATATCTCCTCATTATACACAATACAAAAGCATTCAATAACAACAACAACTAAACCTTTTCCCGCTACATGGATTCTTTGTTTCCACATGGCTCTATCATGTGTCATGTTAGCAGTTAACTCCCAATAAGCTAGATCATTCTTTATTGTTTCCTTCCAACACTTTTGTGGTCATCCTCCACCTCTTTTAATACTTTCAAATTTTAGTTTTTCATACATTCTTAGAGGTTCTTCTTCTGATCTTCTTTCTATATGTCCAAACCATCTTAAACGATATTCTCTCATTTTATCCTCTATTGGTGTCACTCCTAATTTGTTTCTAATAACCTCATTATGTATACGGTCTTTTCTTGTACGACCACTCATCCATCTCAACATCTTCATTTCTGCATAGACATCTTTTGTACATGTTGATGGTTAACTGCCCAACACTCATAACCATAAAACATGACAGGTCTAATTGTTGCTCTATAATATTTACCTTTTAACTTTAATGGTATCTTATTATTACAAAGAATACTTGATGCTCCTCTCCATTTTAACCAATCAGCATTAATTCTATGCATAACATCTCCATCAATTCTTCCATCACTCTGAAAAATTGACCTTAGGTATTTAAAACTTTTCTTTTGGGGGATGCAATGTGTGCTAATTTTAATTTATATATCCTCTAAAGTAACCAAATGATCAAACTTACATTTCATATATTCTGTCTTTGTTCTACTAAGTTGGAGGCCTTTGCTTTCTAATGCTTCTCTCCATAGTTCCAATTTTCTATTAACTTTTTCCTTAGACTCTTCCACTAACACAATGTCATATGCAAATAACATACACCAAGGCACTTCATCTTGAATATGTTTTGTTAACACATCAATCACCATTATAAATAAGTATGGACTGAAAGTTGATCATTAGTGTAACCCAATATTAATTTCAAAGAAGTCTGCCATTCTTTCATGAGTCCTGACACGTGGTTTTGCATCATCGTACATGTCTCTTATAAGGTTAATGTATGTCAATGGGATAGCTCTTTTTTCCAAGGTTCTCCAAAGAACCTCCCTCGGTCCCTATCATAAGCTTTTTCTAGATCAATAAATATCATGTGAAGGTCTTTCTTTTTTTGCTCTAAAATGTTCCATAAAATGTACACAATACAAAGGAATGATTGTAGATAAATTTGGTGATATCTTGACAACACTCAGTTGCTGCCTTTATCTCATCCATCTCACCAATATCCTCAAGGATGAGATCTAAATAATGGGTTGAAATGGTATCTAATAGAAAGTCCCATAAGTATCTGCTAACTCCTTCGCACCTACTTTATAGTTAGTTGCATTATCTGTAATGAATTATACTACATTGTCTTGCCCAATCTCACATATCACCTTATTAAACTCTTGCTTAAAAATCTCTGCACTATATCTCTCCTCTCACATGTCTAGAGATCTCAAAAACATAAGTCCTTCAGGACAGTAGATAAGAAAGTTTAACAAAGTCCTTCCTCACCTATTTATTTATTCGTCTGCCATGATAGTGCATCTTGTATCCTTCCATGACTCTCTTAAAGTCAAACAATATTCTTGCACTTCAAGGACAGTCTTATCTAATAACTTTTCTCTTAACTTCACATAAAAGGGCCTCTTGTATCCTGGACTAATATTAGCAATTGCATCTGCCATTACTTGAAAATGAAAATTGTTTGTTGCATTAAATAGAATGCATGCAGCATAAAACCATCTGCCCACTACAACGTCTACCTGATCATGCAATTGTTCTGAAGCCATAACAGCATGAATTCCAAGTTGAGCGTCATGTGTAGTGCTAGGAGGAAAAATAAATGTATGCCTGAAGCTCTTCCTCTACTCTTTTTCCTGGTTGATGGTTGAGAACTACTGCTACCAACCTCTGTTCTACCATCTGAAGGAATACTATCAGTCAATCCAATAGCATCATCATCATCTTCCTTAAACATCCCTAAATCATCCTTCTATTGTCTCCTCTTATGTATGCTCTCAATCACCTAAAGACATTACAATTTAATGGCTTCTGGCAAACTTCCAACTTTACCCGTGCAAGAAGCAACTTCTTTTCTAGTCCCTGTTAGGTGGTGTTTCAATCGTTAAATTCCACTACTAACCACCTTCTCACAAAACAAACATTTGATCTTCAATCTCGAACCCTCAACTATTGCACCCCACTACCATGTCGGATCATCAGACCGAGATTGTGAGTCTCTAACACCCCTTCCTACCATCTCAATTAAGCACTTCAATTCAATAAAAAACCTGAAAATAAAACCTCATAAATCCTCAATCTTCATATAACACTCAATAGAGTGTCTCCCACTTCACGAATGCAATAAAAATAATATTCATGTACTTTATAATATCATATTTTGTCATTTAAAAAAATACAAATAATACCAAAAAAATAACAAATACAAAGAAAAAATCTCCAAAAAACACAAAAGGTATACCACAATACGAGTTGGGGGGCTTCCACGGACGTCGTAAAGCACTTTCTTTCAAGCTTTGAACACTAAGGACGAGGGAGAGTGCGTTGGAGAGTTGTGAACGCATGCGAACAGAAGCCAAGAGAAGCGAGAAACCTACAAATTGTGGCTTTCTGTTTGGCTAGGGACCCTTTAAAATGATCCCTAGCTGTATCGCCCGTATCGTACGATACGACACGATAACTTAAGTAGTGTGATACAGTGAATTGTATCGTATGATCCAGTACGATATAGATAACTATGAATTCCATTTGAATAAGTGTGCTTGGGTTTATAACTTTACGTACCAATAGAGTCATTATATACGTTTGATACAATTATAAAGGCCTTGTGTCAAGATATCCTCTTCCATGAGTGCTATTGGAGTCTAAGCCCAAGATTCTTAGAAGCGGTCATACTTCACACTCATATAGGTAGACTCCATCAAGAATGCCTCCCATAAGAGCATCCTAGCATAAATATGCTATGGGTCTATTAAGAATTTAAGAGCATAACTCAACCTGTTCCTTTACTTTATGGGACCAAATACCTTTATCTTGGGATGGTTAGAGGTAGGTACTTGTAATCACACTAATAATATATTTTAACCCATTGAACTCACAACTTGATATTACTTTTAGCACCAAGTCCCTTGTCAAACCCCCTTGTTAAGGAATCTGCAAGATTGAATTCTGGCCTTAAGAAATAGATATGATTTCATTCTTAATAAGATCTTTTACATAACCATGCCTCACACCAATATGTTTGGATTTCCTTTTATACACATGGCTATAAGCCTTGGATAACATACTTCAACTATCACAGTTCATCGATATTGGAGCCAATGGCTTCAACAACCGGAATGTCATAAATAAGTTTTTAAGTCATTCAACTTCCTTACTTGCTACTGTAAGGGTTATAAATTCAACAACCATGGTGGAATCATCTATACAAGTTTGTATCTTTGAGGCCCAAGAGACCGCACCCCTACCAATTGTGAAGACCCATCCACTTGTAGAAGCATGGTCTTCTACACAAGTAACCCAACTAGCGTCCGCATAACCTTCTAAAACCGAAGGACTTCTATTATAAAACAAACTATAATGGAGAGTTCCTTTTAGATATTTTAAAACTCTTCGGATTGCAAACCAGTGGCCCCTACTTGGTTCACTAGTGTATTGACTTAGATGACCAACCACATATGAAATATTCGGCCTAGTGCTAGTCATCATATACATTAAACAACCAATTAGCCTAGCATATTCCAATTATGAAATCAGACAACCATTATTTGGTATCAATTTTGAATTTGGATCAAATAGAGTTGAAATAGGCGCATAATCAAAAGCATTAAACTTTTTTAATACCTTTTCGATATAATGAGATTGAGACAGCCCAATTTCATCTCCTTTTCTAAGGATTTTGATTCCCAAAATTACCTCAACAATTCTTAAATTTTTATGTCAAAATTCTTTGAAAGAAAACCTTTTACTTTTCCAACTTCATTTAAATCGGTACCAAATATAAGCATATCATCAACATACAAATAAATGATCATACCTTTGTCATCATGGAATTTGCTATACACACATTTATCTGCTTCATTTATTTAAAAACCATTGACAAGCACTACTTCATCAAAAAAAAATTATGTCATTGCTTAAGGGTTTGTTTTAAACCACATAAGGATTTGACTAATTTGCAAACTTTATGTTCTTTGGCACGTATAACAAAACCCTCGGGTTGCTTCATATACACCTCTTCGTCTAATTCACCATTTAAAAGGCCGTTTTAACATCCATTTGGTGAATAACAAGTTTATGAATTGATACAAGTGCTATCAACACTCTGATCATAGTTTTTCTAGCTATTGGTGCATATGTATCAAAATAGTTAAGTTCCTCCTTTTCAGTAAAGCCCCTAGCAACTAACTTTGCATTAACTTTTCAATGGTTCTATCAACTTTCATCTTTTTCTTAAAAAGCCACTTACAACTGATAGCTTTTGAGTCATCCTTCATCTTAACAATCCCTAGCTCAATCTCTTAGTAGTGTTATATACCTATATTAGTTAGGTCAATACATCTTTTGCATAATCCTTAGCATCTTAGCTCTTTAAAGTCATTGCATCACATAGCCGCATAAATGCCTCTTTTGCATCCATATTAGTTGCATCACGATCCCTAATTCTTGCATCTTGATAATTAATCTTACACCTTAGCTAGTCCATTGCATATATTAATTTCTGCAGATATAGATACATATTTATGCAAGTGGCACATGCATACTTAGGATTGCAACATATTTAGAATTTATGTATGGTTAGACAAATTTGCGCATCTTGATAATTTCCAGATATATAATCTCTATTATTTAGAGTTTGGAGATGTAGAGCTATTGTTAAACTCCTCGAACCTAAAAGAAAGAAATTAGGTGAAAGAGGAATTAAGTGTATTTTCTTGGGGTATGCTGAAAATAGTAAAACATACCGATTTATGGTTATAGAATCAAATGACTCGTATCCAGTCACTACAGTTATTGAATCGAGAGATGTTATTTTTCAAGAAAATATATTTAATTCAAGCTAAAGATCAAAGAATGGTTTTAAATTTAAAAATGAGATTTTCAAAAGCCTTGAGCCTAAGAAAAGTAAGAGGCAAAGAATTGAAAAGACTTTTTTGACCCGATTTTCAAATGTTTTTAGTAGAAGGCAATTGTGATTCTATTTTAAACTCTATTCCATGGTGTTTAAATGTCGAAAATAATCCTGAGACTTTTGATGAAGCTATGAGGTCTCATGACTCTACATTTTGAAAGGAAGTCATTCAAGATTAAATGGATTCAATACTTTTAAATAAAATTTGGAATACAAAGGAGAGAATCATACGAAGGTGGTGGAGGTAATACACATTTTATGTGTAAATTTTGCAACATAGTTTTACAAGATTGTATACTAGAGTGAAGGCACATCTTTTAAAATTATCAAAACATGGTATAAGAGCATGTCCAAATGTGGATGAGGATTTACGAAGACAATTAATGAAAAAGCAAGATGAGTATGAAAAGAAGAACGAAAAGAGTGAAAAATGAACAAATATTTCATTATTTGGTGGATACAAAGAAGATGCAGAAAGAAAAAAAGAAAGTTAATGCAAAGTGAGTTTAAAGGTTTTAGAGGAGGAGCAATTGAAAAATCATTTAATGTAGTTGGAAGGGAGATGGATAGAAAGGTTGGAAGATTTTTCTTTTCAAGTTCACTTCCTTTTAGTGTAGCAAGAAATTTATATTGGAAATATCAATTTACATGGTTATGTTCCTCCAAGTTCTGAAAAATTGCGAACTATGATTCTTAAAGAAGAAAAAGCTAATATTGAAAGACTTTTAAAACATAAGAAGTTTTCATGGGAAATTAATGGTGTTTCTATTGTTTCTAATGGATGGAGTGATATTTAAATGCATTCACTCATTAATTTCATTCCTTATTCAATTAGTGGGCCAATATTTTTGAAGCCCGTTGATGCATTTGGAGAAATTAAAACTGCAGGCTACTTGAAAGATTTATTTATAGAAGTTATTAAGAGTGTTGGACCAAATAATGATGTACAAATAATCATTGATAATGCAGTTAATTATAAAAGTGTAGGGTTAAGTTTGGAAGGTGATTATCCACACATTTTTTGGACACGCTCACAATTTAAATTTGGCACTTTCTCATATATGTAAGCTATCAGAAGCTAAAGATAATCTTCGTGCATATGAATTGTGTTCATGGATTGAAGATATGGCATCAGATTGTATAAAGATAAGAAATTTTGTAATGAACCACCATTTAATTTCAGCCATATTCAATAAACATTCTCATTTAAAGTTGTTAAAGGTTGCAAAAACATGTTTTGCTTCTTTGATTATGATGGTAAAAAGATTCAACACAATAAAGACATTATTGGTTCATATGGTTACTGATCCAAGCTGGGATTTATACCATGGTAACAAGGTTCAAGATCAAGCAAAGGGCCCAAGCAGTGAAGATTATTATTCTTAATGATTTATGGTAGGGCAATGTATCATATTTTCTTGAATTCACGTAACCTATTTAGGAGATATTGAGAGAAGTTGATAAAGATTAACCAATGCTTCATAAAGTTTATGAAATGTAGGACACCATGATTGAAAAAGTTGAGTCAATAATTTTGAAGCATAAGGAAAAAGAACTTCATGAGACATCATCGTTTTATCATCATATTCATTCTACATTAGTTTCAAGATGGGACAAAAGCAATACTCCCTTGCATTGTTTAGCACATTCTTTAAATCCAAGATATTATGAGAAGAAATGGTTATATGAGAGCATTGGGTGTACTCCTAATCAAGATCCTGAAATAGCAAAGAATAGGCAAATGTGTTTGGGAAGGATTTATCGTGACTCATACCTACTTAGGCAAGTAAATTCTGAATATGAAAAGTTTTCTTGTGCGATACTTGATCCACAAGAAGCACTAGAAGCAAGAGATTATCAAGATCCACTAGATTGGTGGGCATGTTATGGATTTGAGATGCCTCTTCTTCAAAAGCCCACATCAAAATTATTATCTCAACCATCTACTTCATCTTGTTGTGAAAGGAATTGCAGTACATATTCTCAAATTCACAATATCAAAAGGAACAATCTCTAAGTATTCGTACTACAGACTTGGTTTATGTCCATTCAAATCTAAGATTGGTTTCACGATCTAATGCTGAGTATAGGTAACTAATTACTAATCTTTTAAAATTATTTTCTTTTATATTAATTATGATGATTATATTTGATCTTTTCTTGTTATTTATTTGAATATATTGCAGTGAAGGAGCATCAAAATATTGGGATGCAAACCCGGAGGAATATCACTTAGATGATAGCCAAGATTTGTATACCCTTAATATGGAACTCACTTATCCAATAGTCCCTTCAATTGATACTATTATTGATAGTGAAGATCTATAATTTATCAAGTATATGTTCATTTCATTTATCAAACATTAATATTCTTATTTTCTTTTGATTGATTTATGTATTATGATGAAATTAGTTGTTCTTGTTTACTTGTTTTGCTTTAATACAAAGTTGTGTACTTACTATTATAGTCATATACTTATGTTAATTGATGTCTCACTTGTTCTAACTTGAATATTATATATAATATTATATACCCTAGCTTAGCTGTGTCACAGCACCTAAAAATTTTGAAATTTGCCATATCCCATACCCGTGTGACATAGTTTACACCCACTTCACCACTATCATTTGTAAATTTCAGCAACAAGACCTCTGTCTTTTCGAAGATGTTGTGAACAACCATTAGTTATGGGATTAATATTCACAGATTTGGGTAATCAGGTTAACCAGCTAGTTTCTTGTACCCATACTATCGCCACGGGAACTCGCATCGCCCCAATATTGCAGTGGCTGGGTCGAACTAAACTTGGCTTGGAGCAAGGTTGACGCTCAGCGTTGTGGAGTTGGCAAGTTTCTGTTGTACCTTGTCTAAGCCACCACCTTAAAGGTATCCATTCCACATGAAATCCTACAAGCCCATCATAAGTGAATTTTGGCAGGGAACAAATCCTAATCGTCCAATTTTGCATCCGAACTGTCGATATCAGATGGAAGAGCATAGCGTTGAACGCGTCGCCCGGAGCCGAGTATGGCTCAGAGAGAGAGAGAGAGAGAGATCAAATGGAAATTCTCTCGAAAAAAAAGAATCATAAAGCCGGATTACTGCAGTTAGAACAATAGCAATCAAGAAAATTTCATGGAAATAAAAACAGAGAAACAAAAGTTTCTGCTTTCGTGTTTGCGTCCAATTCTCAAAAGAATAAGCATCAGAGATCAGAACAAATAACGATTCTACGAAGTTCGGATCAAGAAAATCCTCATGTTCTATGAATTGAACAAAATCACAAAATCAAGACAAAAGAAATTATCAGACGGTTCCCAAATTTCTCTGTTTGCTCCAAATCGCGAAACAACAATAAATCCACGTAAATAACCAAAAGGTCGAAAACTTTTCGACTTCGTAGTTTCCAAGTGGGGTTTTCTTCCTCCGAAGAAGAGGGATTTTGAACAAAACACTCAAGTCGTAGGTCTCGATCGGCTTCCCAGAGTTCCCTCCGAAGGAGGCAAAGAAAGAAGAAAATTCTCCCGAGAAACGGGAAGAATCGGAAATTCTCTCTATCAGCGAACTAATTCCAGACAGACAGAGAGAGAGAGAACCAGGAAACTACCGCTCCTCTTCGGTTTCCTCGATCGTCTCGCTGTCCCGCGTCTGAACGAATATCTCTCAAAGAGTTTTACCCTCCGTGAGCAAGCCGAACGGAACAAAGAAGAGAGAGAGAGAGAGAGAGAGAGAGAGAGAGAGAAGCAGGTCAAAATACACGAAACCTTTTAAGAAAGATAGGATCATACATGACCCGGTCCCAATCCAGAAAGCATCGCAAGCAGCTGAACACCATCCGGATCCCAAGTAGGTTGGGATCGGAAGATAAACACAAAAACTGAAAAAGATATAAAAAGATAGAAAAGAACCTTGTAAAAAAAATAAGAACCGCCACGAACCGAGGCGTCCGTAGTCAGTGCAATTCTAGTTCAGGTCAATCTTTGAACGAAAATTTATGGGTAGGATCGGGTAACCAAAACTCTTTCGTGTCAAATTGTACTAAACCCATAACTTACCCTATAACCCAACGAACATTGAGATAACACCTAGAGCACGATTAATCATCATGGAAGGTGAATCAATGGGAATCAGAGAAGGTCCTCTAATAAGAGGAAATGTATCAAGAAGATGCAATGATGCATTCGTGAGAAGAGGAATTGGCTGGAATTTAGAAAGACTACATGAAACAGCCTCAGCCGAGTCTATAGAAGGAAAAAATACTGAGTAATAAAAACCCCTAATTGTTTGACATGTAAAATACATATAGACCAAATCTCTGACGTATTTCTCAAGGATCTGTTGACGCCAGTACGTAGTAAGAGGCGAAAAGTTTCAAAAAAAAAAAAAGAACAAAGGTTCGTGAAGGATTACAATTTTGAGATAGGCTTATTACCTCGATTTGATTTTACTCGCCATGAGGTCACTTGACGTACTTCAATAAGCATGATAACAAAAAACATGATATGAACAGAGAAGCAAAAAGTTATTGAGGATCATATCTGAAAAACTTGACATGATATTTTGTTGTTTATACGAAAATCTATAAATAGGCATGTGTAATCAAAGACAACCATCTAGAAAACAATTATTGAATCATATTTCTTTTTTTTTACTTTTTCTAGGAGTAGAAGTAATGTTACCATTTTACTTCCTAACCATGTCGAGTGTTTCATTTGTCTATACAACCCCGTTCGACAATTGAGATACGCATAGTCATAATCTCGAAAACCTATTTCATTGCATAATACCTTGTTTGGTCTCATTTCCTCTTTAGAATGAGGGTTACAGTTCTCTAATACCATTTTTCTTCTTTCATGCTACTTGCATATATTGTGTTTTGTCATTCATGCAAAGTTGTCACTTTAGATGACAATGCACCTTTGATACCGCCAATAAAACATAAACACTTACTTATGGGATTGCCTAGTTTATGCGGACTCGATGATCGACTTTATTGGATGGCATCTTTTAGCACATATGTTGACAACTCATCATGCATGACACTAGAGATGTAAAAATGGGCCCGGCCCTGGAAAAATGCAGGTTCAGGCTGGCCCATAGGGTCACAGGCCTGTTGGATATTGGATCAGGCCTATAAGACTTGATCCTAAGTTGTTTGAAATTCAATTCCAACCTTAGTATTTCAAGTTTCAACAAGACATATACACATCTAATAAAAGAACCATATGTATATATATGTAGATACATATACATATATAAGCATACATGTAATAAAAATTTATTTATATATATAGTGTGTGCATACATTTAGTGAAAACTAACACACACATACATATATATATATAGCATATATATACAATATATATACATGTAATTGAAAAACTATACATATATATATGTGTATATATATAAGCCATATATACTATATTATATATATTTATATTAAAATGTAACTGAAAAAACTATACATACATATAGTGTATATATACATGTAATCGAAAAACTATATATATTATATATATGTGATATATATTTTAATATGTGGACCCTGTCAATACTTTAGCGACCCATATAAAATGTGGGTTGGTCCGGCCTGGCCCAACTCACATTTTTGCCCATATTGACATCCCTATATAATACTCAATTGCTAGTCTCAAACAATCTAGTGAAACATTTCATCCTATCAAAAAGAGACTACATCACTTATATATTATGTACAATTGAATGAAGATATTATTTTCGAACATCTCTTACCATCAGTTAATGATTGGTTATAGGAGTACTTTGGGGATCTCTAAAGGCGGTGTTCTATTAGATGTGACTACTATGATTGTTAATCAACTAGCTACTATCCAAGATCGGAATTTGCTGACAGATTTACAAAGGTAAACTACAAAAATTACCACTCAAATGATATTTCAGTGAGTACTGATGTTCCACGAAACCAAAACATCCTAAGCGATCACCCTAGCTCTTTTATTTCAGTTTCGTCTTTTCAAACAACTACTACTAATGAACCTGTTGTATGGGATGAGGAAGCTCTATTGCATTTCGTTTCATATATATCTGTATTGAACCAGAGTTCAATGGTGTAAAGAAACGAAATGCCTTAGTTTGTAATATTCACCATCACCAGGCTTTCTGCATTCTAGGGTGAATCTAATTAGATGTTCTTGTTCTCATGAATACTACCTTCACATCCCAACCAAGAAAGTTGTGAACTTTGCTTTGAAACTTGTAGGGATTGAGACGATTCCGTCCAACCCGTCGGGTTGTGGCCTTTGGTCAACCTCAAATTAGGAGACCGAAGCTCTATGCGAAACGCGTTATAGACAAGGTTGATTATCCCCTTCCCGTTCAAAGGAATACCCAAGGGATGAAGGGCTGGCTGGGTCGTCGACAGGATCCCCGACTAATGCTGGTTACCTAGCCGAAATTGTCTCATTGGACTCAAAGGGGCTGGCTAATTGCTATTGACTAGATAGATGGGATGGGCTGGCTGATGCCAGAACGCTTGCGGGCTAAGCTTAGCAAGGGCACGTATCACATTTGAATGCCATCACCTATACCTAGTTGTGTGGCAGGATAGAACAGTTGCTTGATGGGAGCTACCGTGGAAATGAGGAAGGACCAACATGTCTCAATGAGTCTACAATGTTTACATGGCCATAACGGAGATCCGAATCTCGATTGGTTGTCGACTTTGAAGTCGCAGAACTCCTGATATACGTTTGGAATGTTGGCCACTGAACTTGGGCAGGCATCTCAATTGCTTTCCTTTTCCTCTTGCAGATAGCAACTCTTGTTCTCGTATTACTGTTAGCTAATCCGTGATCGTTGTCGGCATGGCTCCTTCATGAGCCGAAAAAGAGATCCTTATAAGTCATACGTCTACACATGAAGCCAGACTTGAATATATATGGCTTCAACCATTTGAAAACCAACTCATCTTCAATAGGAGGCAGAGTTGGATGGCCCGGTCTCATATTGTGCCTGTTAGGATAAGAGGTTGAGGACTAGGCAAACGGATCGTCTAAAACTGGTATATGGGTGTTGTAGTGGAATACTCCCGACTAAATCAGGTTCACATATAACGATCAACCTTTGGATTGGGTGTGCGAAAACAATTGTTGTCAGTGAGGACGACTCAATCTGAATGGCACTCATGTGATCTCACTGGATGATATTTGGGGAGTGTGTGGTCTGCTGGAGAACGTTAACTTTCGTTCTCGGAGGATTCAGATACGGCTCAGGTAATGGTTGTGAGACTGGGAATCCAACTGAGTCTAGCACAGTGCCTTCGGTACTAAGAGCCGAAGTGGATCATGATTTGATTGGCAAAGAGAGCAACAAGATAGAAATCTTGAAGGTAAATAGACCCAATACCCTTCTTTGTGCTAGTTGTCGATAATCGTCCCAAAGCACCTTGGTTTCTCTCCTTATAACTGATCAGCTTGCATCCGATATCGGGGATACTAACACATTGCCTCAATTTTCGGTGTCAACGTGTGTATAAGGTTACTGTGAAGGATTATAAACTAGGTGACACCCCAGTAAGCACAGGTATGTATGTACATGGTAGAACATTGCATATATTGTTGGGATCCACTGTGGATCATTACACAACAGCCAAACGGCTTATGCATTACCTACAGAGAATATAGCATCTCTATACCCACTTAAAAGGAAATCATGTCAGTTGGAGATCGTTCAGTTCTAAATCTGATTCTAGTAAATACCATTATCGTTGCAGATCCAGATTAGGGTATGTGTATCTGCTAGCAAAAGGATCTATTTGGTGTTAGAGTGCTTAGCAAACACTCACAACAACTACCTCTACTATGGAAGCAAATTTGCATGGCTTATGGTGAGGCAGGCATCCAAGTCATTTTATAAGTCCAAACTTTTGTTCTGTCCATGCATTGCAAAACATCATGATCGTTAATCTCAAATTTTGAGATGTGCATCATCACACATATCTCGAGAACTGTTGAAACGAGTGGCTACTACACTTTGCAAGCATGGTTCGACCTGCCCTCAGAGCATTATTAGCTCATCAGGCAGGGGACTCGGCTCACAAGATGAAGGTTGTGCCTCTGATACCTAGGGTATGTACTGTACTCCGCCTGCCCACTGTACACCACCCAATTGTAACCCAAAAAAGAAAAAACTTCGCCCATGCAGTTGGTGCTACATAGAAAGTGGCATCATTTCAAATAAGCTTCCTATTCAGAGGAACTGTAAGCTTTACAGAAGTGGCCAAGTTCAGTTAACATGACAGCTATTTGACATTTGGTGTCAGGCTCCATCTAGTTGCGAGCTACGCTCAACTCCCAAACATATTGGCTCCAAACTAATGACAGCTAACTGATCTCTTTTCACATTAAACGGTCTCTCTCTCTCCACGCACACACAAAAAAAGACGCAGAGAGAGAGAAGTAACACGATTATGATATAGCATAGTATAGAATATTAATAATATGTATCATATAATACAGATATAGCAATAATAATATCATAACATTATTACATTATAATCCTATATGATAGTATAATAATATTAATGATAATGTAGTACACTAATATTATAATAATAAAATGTTATTATTATAATAATATAAGGAAAACTTTAGATTGACACCTTGGTAGTTTACCAAAAATCTACTTCAGTACCTTAAACTTTACTTCCTCAAAACTTAAAGGGCTTAAGTTTGAAAAAATCCTTGTTTTGGTACCCTAAGGATGATGTTGTTAGTGACCATTCGATGTGGCAGTTAGGAGGTGTGTATGTCATTGAAATGGATACACTCTTCTCCCAACGGGCCTTTGTCTTCTAACCAACTGTGAGCATCACCATCATCAATTTGGTACAATACCCAATGGAATGATGGTTTTCACTTTAGTATATTATACTTTGTTATTATGTTAATACCAAGTGGTATTATAATATTATACTTTGTCTCCTATGATATTTTTATCCAGGTGTTGGCTAGAAGAAATAACAAAGACATATTGTATATTTGTTAGAGGTTTTTTTTCCATGTACGATTATTGAGAAGATTATCAAAGCCAAATAAGCAGTTAAAAAAGATTGTGTATTGTTCATTTTAATATAAAGACAATACAAAGGTGTTATTTAGAAGATTCATTGAAGAAAAATCATGGTGTGATAAGTTTTCTACTTAAGTTTATACCAAATGTCAAAGCTCAATAGACATCTAAATTTCTAAATGTTTATAGACAATCAGACACCATTCTTTTTACTATTTAAACAATGTTAGTGTTATCAAAATTATGTCTTGTTATATTTGCTTTGAAATATGTTACATACATGAGCCACTAATGTAAAAAAGCAACAATAAGTTATGTTGGTCAAATTGAAGATATTTCCATAGACAAACTCTATCGAAGATCAGAAGTATGAAAGATGTGTTGCACTCAAGATAAAACTTCAGAAAATGAGGAAAGAGTGAGACCTTGTAATAGAGAAATGTATAATGTATAAGGGTGTATTAACTATGAAGAAAAAGTTGCACATTGAAAGATGTTGAATGTAGCCTGTTATAGTGCAAAGGACATTCAATCACCTTTTGTTTGAAAATAATGTATGAAACACCTTGAAGCATTTCACTTATGACACCTGCATTGCACCTATCACACTTATGAGTATTCACTTATCGTACCAACATTTTAATTATCACTCATGCAAGCATTTTCTACATCAATATGAAACACCATACATCCTATAGAAATTGTTGAAATATGAGTTACAAGCATTGCACAAATACTAAATAATGTGAAACATCATACATCTCACAAATACACCATCACACAAAAACTGTTGAAATATGACTTGTGAGTATCACAAATATAAAACACCATACATCCCATGGTAATATATCTACAAAAACTGCTAAAATATGAGTTGTGAGCATTTCAAAACATCCCACAACAATATGAAATATCCAATCATTTCTCACATAAATTGTTGAAATATGAAATGCAAGCATTTCATAAATACGATAGAATATGAAACATCATACCTCAATATGGAACACAAGGTATCACATCAATATGAAAACAATTTTTAACAACACAAATATGATTGATACACTTTATTTAATGACATCAAACCTATAACTATTCATCATTCTTGAGTCATGCATAAAACAATAACATATTACATGGTTTGGTACACTTTATTCCGTTATATAGTTCAATCAAACAAAAAAAAATGTCCACAACATAGTACATTCCATAGAAAATATTGAAATTGAATAAATGATATCATTATTTAGTTATGCATAAAATGATAACACAATACATGATTTCATACACTTATCGAGGTGCCAACAAAATAAAACAAAACAAAACAAATCTATATCACAACTTCTGTGGTGGTGGTTGTAGATCTCTTGTTCATAAGCTTGCTTCTCCCTTGACTCATTCTGTGAGGTGATGAGCTTGCTTCTCCTTCGTTTCTTGCCTGCATATGGTGGTGGAGTAACTAATGTTACTTGTGCAATGGATGTGTGTGGTGGAATAATTTTTATAGTAGACAACTATGACTAACCCTCGACTTCTTGCTCCTTCATGCCCTACGAGCCTATAAATTACAATTCAAGAAAGAATATTATAAGCACAATTATATTAAAAATAAGTAGAAAAGGTTGCAATTATGTTATATTTTATAATCAAAAAATAAGAAATCAAAACATGTGAAGAAGAGGAAGATGCATTCCCTTGACGCTCCTTGTCCAACTTCATCCAACAATAGTATGGATTTTGTTTAATCTGACCCGTCTGATACCCCCTAGAATTTTGTCTAGATTGCTTGCGGTGCCCGCACAACTTATTATGTCGCCAATCTTTGATACTTTATCAATAAATTGTGATTCGTCTGGTATTTTCCTCCATAATTTTTTTGTTTTACTTGTTAATTTTTAAAATATTTGGAGGCTATACATCATATTGGTTAGTCTGTACTAGGGGTCATGACTAGGAATGGGATGGATCACTTGACTGTATGTAGCAAGATAGGCCTCTTTTTTATACACTATATCAACATAATCATCAAGAGCACCTCTATGTATACATATGGAAGACACAACTTTCTTGCATGGAAGATCACTGAGTTTCACTTTCTACACCCACAGTCATGTTTAGGTAGATCTATAGAACATTCCTATCAAAGAACATAACTTCTGCTATGTACCTTATAGGGCCATATAATTTCTGCTTTATACCTTATCTCATTCTTTCTTTGTTGTACTATAAGATTCAAAGGAGTATCATGTTTAGGCATGTCATCATAGCATTGACAATACTTAACCGTGAATAATATTGACAAAGAATAAAATGAGATATAAAAAGATCGTTAATAACTTCACAAAAAAAGCAATAGTGATAAGTACATAATCATCAACAACCTCCTAATTGTCTCTAAACATGGTTAGGATAGGTCAGTCTCTTGTTGGTAAAATTAAAGTATTGAATGACGCGTATATATTGTTGATGGAAATCTATCTTGCAATGCTTTGAGAAGTATAATCTACACATAGTAAGCTCACTTTGCATCAACCATACACAAATAGCCCCATTGCTTTCAGCTTCTATACATGATATTCTTTTAATTTATCAAGAATATGGGTGCAATATCCTATAATTTTCTCTTATACTCAGGCCACTTCTCCTTCCACTTGGTCTTCAAATTTTTCTGCAAGTGATTGAGGGATATGTAATGCTTCACCCTAGGCATAATATGTCTCATTGCCTTTCCATACAACATAAGAAAATAGTAAGGATTACACAAGAGAGATGACAATCCATAAAACTAAATAAGATCAAAATAATAAATATAAGTAAGTATGACAAGTGTTATAGTATGACCTTATGCTTCTCACTTAGTTTCATCGAGAGATCCATAGTTAGCCACTAATGTTTGGATAAATCATTTCCAACTTTCTTTGCATTCAATGTCAACTACTGCAAGTGTCAACAGATAAATTTCATTATTCTAATCTCATGTGCACACAACAACTCCCATCTAAACACACATATCAAGTGATATCTGTCAAGGCCAACAAAGGGTCAAATGCTTGACAAATAGCCTTGCTTCTATGCATCAAACCAAAGAAAAATCTAAAGAAATAAGAGAATTGGGTCTAATGGAATGTATGATGGGCAACTTTGATCATTAGTCAACTCTGAAAATATCATTTGATAAAGATTGAGTTGTGCTTTTATTTTACAAGTACTTCCATTGTTAGTTACTAGTACCATATTACAATAGTTTCTAATTCTTTTATATAGCATTACAAGCATCACTGAGATCTCCTTCTCCACCTTTTTTTGCTCTATAACATTGTTGGTATGATACATGTGCCCCCACCTTCGTTTCATTTACACTTGCATTGCATATGTGGACAATATTGGGTTATTAGATATGTCCTCCTTATACTTCTTTCCTATGTATCCATACTTGATTAAATGGTTTCTAAAGTCACCAACACATTTATTTTATGCTTTTCATATCTTTACTTGGAACATTTTTGTTCATGTATACCATGAAGTATGAATGTAGAAACCACAATTTTTTTAAAACTTCACTGTGATCCCTTTCAAATTAACATTCCTATATATACAATATGGTTCCTAAAAAGCATTTCCCGACATATATGTGTATCCTTATAAAGAAAACTCAAATCAAACTTTATTTTTTTATTAAATATGTTTTTCATCTAACCCTAATGAGCTATATAAATAGTTGTGATCACCTACACGAGGAGACAATTGATATGTACAGGTCTGCCCATCAACACTCTTCTCTAACTCTTTATTAAATGATTAAAGTATCAAACCATAGGTCTTGTCAAAACCCCACAAAAGGTTTAGGTCTCTAATTGTAAAATACGAAAAACACAAATTATTTTTATGGAATTTTTTATTTTTAAAAACAATCCTTAAATCTTAAATAGTATGTTATTGGATTGAAGGCTTTAATTGAGTACTCTTAAGGAACTTTGCTTTTCCTAAAAGTGTTGTGAAATTAGAAAGAATAAAATGAAAAGCACTCTCAACTTTTCATTAAATGAGTAGTGTGTACTTTCATCCTCTCCCTATCCTAAAAGGTTTCCTACATCTGTTAGAATCTCTTTCCATGGAAAATTCATATTTGTAATAAAGTGAATAAAAATAAATGATCGCCCCTAAAACATCCAATGAGAATGGTTAGAAGATATAAGATACTAGATGGTTAACATTTTAAAAGATGTAGAAGAAGATATCGAAATACAAGAACAAGATGAGCATGAGGATGTTTTTCTAGAGTTAAATTTTATAATGTTGATGTGCAAAAAAAGGTTTTTGTTTTTGTTTTGGATATCTGATACTATTGTAGATATTTAAAGTAAACTTCTCATCATGGATTCAAGTATGAGTTCATACTACATATAAAGGTAAACTTGGAAAGGGTCTAGTCCTTGTGGTGAAAACATTGAAAAGGCTACCATCATATAAACAAGGTTGATTAATCATATATTTAGTATTATCTAATAATCATTATATTAGTTGATGAATGTTAGGCCAACATTAAATTAATAATAATATATAACTAAATCTATTATTTAAAACCTTAACAAATCAAGTGTTTGATAAATATCATTGAACTAATTTAATATTAATCAATAATCTAACAAATTTAACAAGAAAGTCCAGAAAGAAAACAACAGGGAAGTAAAGGCAAGTATATTTATTTATGATTAATAGATGCAACTGAAAAGAAAACAATTTTCCTGTTTGAAAATCCTCTACAAGTAATTGTGTTAATTTTTCCCCTCTCTTCTTCTTCTTTATCATTGGTTCAGGCTTGGCTTCCGCGCTTCATCCGACAACTCAAGGTGCGTCAGAATCCTTCAGTGGCAACATCTCGACCATGATTAAAGGGACACCCAACTAGCAAGCGAGATTTCCCTTTTTGTTTCATTTGGATTCACCTTCTTTCCCCTTCTATGGTTTGTTATTCAATACCATTGAGGCATACGAAAATTTGGCATTTGATGTAAGAAGTTGGTTTAGGTCACGTTATCATCATTTTCTTTTAGGTTACAAATGGAATTATTGCAATACGAGTTACCTTAACATGATTATCTCTTTTGTGGATTTGTATACCTTCTTGTAAACTAAATATACAACTTTCCAGGACCCTTGTGTCAGTATCTATTATTCAAGGAACCAAAATTTAGTACAAGTCCATTCTCTTCTCTTGTTAAAAAAAAAAAGAATGACTAATGGTTTCAAAAGTATCAAAACTTATGAAAATAACATAAAATTCAATGGCCATCAGCTAGCAGCATAATGTTTTTAGGAGATGCCTTAGCATTCTTTCGGCGTTTCCTCCAAATTGTTGTTCTGTTTGTATTAGGTTCTCTTTACGTACGTAATCTTATATAAACATTTTTAATGTTCGATTGATATGATAAAAAATGAAGATTTAAATTTAGAAAGTAAAATTTAACATTTTTTATACTTTATAATTAATACATATCATTTCAAAGATCGAACAATTAAGATGTTTATGCAAAACTATGTACCAGTCTCTCTATTTATATATAAATATATGTATGCAGGGGCGGCCGCTCCTAAAGGAAATTAGAAAACTTTGAACTGCATACAACAATTTCAAGAATTTTCCGAACCCCCCTACGAAAAAGAAAAAGGGGCAGAACGAAAAGATTCAGCCATCCGATTTCCGAATCAGATTTTATGATTAAATCGGATCCAAAATCAAGTTACCTTTTCCCTTTACCCTAGTCGTTCTGACGGAACCGATCTCTCTCCATGCTTTACCACCACCGCCGCGGCGAGGCTTGACGAGCGACCACCGCACCGCCACCTCTTCCTTCGGCGCTACCACAACCCACGGCCACGGCACACCCATCACCGCCTCCTCCTCCAACAGGTAATCGCTCAAATGTCTCTCTCTCTTTCCCAACCTGGTCCAGAGCACCCACTAGCGGCTGTGACACCTGCTGCTCGCCTACTCCTTACCGTGATTCAAGGCATCACCTACCAGTCTTTCTTTCTCTTGTCCATCTTAGCGCAGGACTTTTCCTTTATGCTAGCCAAGAGCGTCTTCCAAGAGTCGCTTTTTTATTGTTAATCTTGTTTTCCGTCTTTTAGCAGGTCACATTCGTTCGATTCGATTATTTCTTTATCCGAATAGCTAGCGTTGCTGTCGTCGTTGTTGTGCTATGTAATACATTATTCCTTTTTCTCGTTCTATTTTGTTTTTGAGTTTGCAATATCTCATGGATTTAACAGAGCCCGCCCGTGCCTTTACCCAGCGGATCTATGCAATTTAGTGTTGGGGTATGTATAAAATTACCAATGGGGTATACTTATTTTTATGCATCAACCTTTTCAGAGTAAAAGGAATATCCCAACGCAAATATAGCTACTAATAATTCTTAAATTAAATTGATAACCCGACCGCCAAAACATTCACTAAGATTACATAAATACCACAAAGATGGAAGCATATGTTGTATACGGTATACCTGTTCATATGGTACAAAAACTATAACAAATAATTATGGATAAAGATCATTTGTCAACTAACAATCACATTATTATACACTTGTTAATCTAACATATTTAATCTAACGCATAAAATATATATAACTACTAAATCCACAACAAACACAACTTCCAGACTTTTAGAATCTTAGTGATCTTTTTAAGAGCACTATGGACAACGAAACATCTCACTCCAAGCCTTCAATATAAAAAGAAGTGGATAAATAACTTTTCTAACGTGTGTTATCGGTACGATATAGTGTAATACATATCGTATCGTGGCTACGATATGATACAATAAAGGGGTTTCTATCGTAGAAGCATGAGTATCGTGCCGTATCGTGTGATACAATACGTATCGCCTGTATCGTAGGGTCCCTAGCCGAAAAGAAACTCGCAGTTTTGCGGGTTTTTGGCTTCTATTGACTGCTCCCCAACGCATCTTGAGGTGATTCTCCCCCTCCTTGGTGTTAAAGGCTAAAAAAAAAGTGTTCTACGACGTCTATCCAAGGTTCCTAACTCGAATTATGGTATAACTTTTGCGTTTTTTGGAAATTTTTTCTTTGTATTTTTTGTATTTTTGGTATTATTTGTGCTTTTTTTAATGATAATATATGAAGTTATGCAGTGTGTGGATATTATTTTTATTGCATTCATGAAGTGAGGGATACTCTATTTGAATGTTAAGGAAGATTGAGGATTTATGAAGGGCTTTTATTTTAAGATTTTTGATTGAATTGAAGTGCTCAATTGAGATAGCAGGAAGGGGTGTTAGGGACTCCCAATCTCGTTATGATAATCCAACATGGCAGTGGGTAAAATAGTTGAGGGGAACAAATTGAAGATCAAATGTTTGTTTTGTGAGAAGGCGGTTAATAGTGAAATTTCACGATTGAAACACCACTTAGCGGGGACTAGAAAAAAAGTTTCCCCTTACACGTGCAGAGTTAAAAATTTACCAGAAGCTATTAAATTGCAATGTCTGCATATGATTGGGAGCATACATGAGAGGAGCCAACAGAAGGATGATTTAGAGATGTTTGAGGAAGATGAAGATGATGCTATTAGATTAACTGATAGTATTCCTTCTGATGGTAGAACAGAGGTTGATAGTAGTAGTTCTCGACCATCAACCAGGGGAAAGAGGGTTGTTGAAGATTTTGAAAGTGAAAGTGGTAGAAAAGGAAGGAGTAGAGGAAACGCTTCTTCTCGCATACATTCATTTTCTCTCCTAGCACTATACATGGTGCTCAACCTGGAATTCATGCTGATATGGATTCAGAACAACTCCATAAGCAATGGATAAATGGTTTTATGATGCATGCATTCCATTTAATGCAACAAACAAATTTTATTTTCAAGTAACAGCATATGCAATTGCTAATATTGATCCATGATACAAGATGCTCTCTTATCAGAAGTTGAGAGTAAAGTTATTAGATAAGACTGTCCTTTAAGTGAAAGAATATTGTTCGACTTTAAGAGAGTCATGGAAGGAGACAAGGTGCACTTTCATGACATACGGATGAACATATAGGCGAGGAAGGACTTTATTAAACTTTCTTATCTATTGTTCTAAAGGACTTATGTTTTTGAGATCTCTAAACATGTCAGAGGAGAGGCATACTGTAGAGATCTTAAGACAAGAGTTTGATAATGTGATATGCGAGGCTGGGATAGAGAATATAGTCCAATTTATTACAAATAATACAACTAACTATAAAGCAGTTGGGAAAGAGTTAACAGATACTTGTGGGACTTTTTGTTGGACACCATACGTAGTTCATTGTTTAGATCTCATCCTAGAGGATATTGGTAAGATTGATGAGATAAAGGCAACAACTGAGCAGTGTTGTCTGACGCGTATCGTATCGTGTATCGCTGGGCTCCACGATATGGGCGGATCGTATCGTATCGTACTTTAATATTAAAATAATACAAAAATTAATTAAAAATCAATAAAAATTAGTAAAAATCCAAAAAAATCGAAAAAAATCAGGAAAAATTCAGGAAAAATCTGGTAATTGCTTTAAATTCATATACTGTAAGTTTAGTACAGATTGAGCATTCAACATTGAACAATTGCATCTCAATTTACATATTTTGAATTCAAAAAATGAAATACACATTACAGAGTCAGACACAGTTACATTTTACAAATTGTAATCAGGATCATCAACTAAATAATCTTCATCTTTTTCTTGTTGCAGATCCTCATCATCATACGACACCTTCTTCTTGAAAATCAAATTCCTCATCTCCTTGATATTGTTGTTGCGCTCCATCCAAATTAATCCAAGCAACGTCTTCTTCAGTTAGGATGGCATTTTCTTCAGTGTCTTTCATAACCCAATCTTCTAATATATCAAAATTATCCAAACTTATTGGATCGAATTGACTCTCTTCTCTATTTACTTTTTTTAATTGCCTATGGCAAATAAAGATAAATAATTAGTAAATAATATTAACAATTGAAGACTGAAGTTAAACTATATTGAATTGAAAATTTAAAAGTAATACAACATTACCTTTCACGAAGGCGCATGTTACAACGAATATAAACTAAATCATTTAGTCTTTTGTGTTCCAACCTGTTGCGCTTCTTTGTATGGATGTGTTAAAAAACACTCCAATTTCTTTCACAACCTGTTGCACTACAGGTTTGGCTTAAAACTCTCACTGCAAAATCTTTAAGGTTTGGACAATCAGTTCCAAACCTGTTCCACTAAACATCTGTAGAAAAAGACAAACATTATAGACATAATCCACAGTAATATAAGATGAAACTTAAATATGAAAATAAACAATTTACTTGGACGCATTGTACTGCGGTTGCGAATTGCAACAGGAAAACCCATCAAGTGAAGAGCATTATCATATATCTCCATCTCTCGATGTATCACATCTGCTATGCTCTCATCAGGGACTAATCTGTCGATGCATTCAATGATTCCTCGATTAACCTCACCGTCCCTTTTGAAGGTTGCTGAGTACCTCAATGATGGTTTAGATAGTAGGCTGCTGCATGAATAGGTTGATGCAATTGTTTATTCCATCTACTATCAATTATTTTCCACACGGGCACATAATCTCTTTTTTTTTCATTAAAGTTATTTCTGATTGCTTCTTTTGCCTTCCAAAATGAACTTCTAAAAATTGTTTCTGCAATCTCATTCAACTTTCTATTTATTCTGTTTTGAGGCAACTCTGCAAATTGTTATCACTCATCTGAAGAGAACATTCTCTTCAAAGCTTGCTTCTGTCTCACAATACTCTGTACATATAAGAAGTTTGTTGCGAACCGAGTTACAGTTGTGCGAAGAAGCTCTGCACCTTCTGTATATCTCCTCATCATACACAAAACAAATGCATGATTGTAAATGAATTTTGTAATATCTTGGCAACACTCAGTTGTTGCCTTTATTTCATCCATCTCACCAGTGTCCTCGAGGATGAGATCTAAACAATGGGCTGCACATGGTGTCCAGTAGAAAGTCCCATAAATATCAGTTAACTCCTTCCCAGCTGCTTTATAGTTAGTTGCATTATCTGTAATCAATTGGACCATATTCTATAGCCCAACCTCCTGTATAATCTTATCAAATTCTTCTCGTAGGATCTCTGCAGTGTGTCTCTCCTCTAACATGTCTAGAGATCTCAAAAATATGAGTCCTTTAGGACAATATACAAGAAAGTTTAGCAATGTCCTTTCTCGCCTATCGGTCCATCCATCTGCCATAATAGTGCATCATGTTTCCTTCCACGACTATCTCAAAGTCGAACAGTATTGCTGCACTTCAATGACGGTCTGATCTAATATCTTCCCTCTCAACTTCTGATAAGAGGGCATCTTGTATCCTGGACCAATGTTTATAATTGCATCTGCCATTACTTAAAAATGAAAACTGTTTGCTGTACTAAATGGAATGCATGCATCATAAAACCATCTTCCCACTGCAAGGTTTGCCTGATCATGCAATTGTTCTGAAGCCATAGCAGCACGAATTCCTGGTTGAGTACCAGGTATAGTGGAAGGAGGAAAGAACGAATGTATGCTAGAAGAAGAAACTCTTCCTCTACTCCTTCCTAATCTTCCTATTTTGTCACCTCCAAAGTCTTCAGCTGCAACCCTCTTTCCTCTAGTAGGTGCTCGTGAACTACTACTACCAATCTGTATTCTAGCATCTGAAGGCAAACTATCAGTGAATCCAACTCCAGTGGCAGTAGCATCATTAACTTCTTCACACATCTGGAAATCATCCTTTTGTTGTCTCCTTTCCTGTATGCTTTCAATCATCTGCAAGCATTGCCATTTAATACCTTCTGGCACACTTCTAACTCTACCTGTGCATGGAGCAACTTCTTTCCTGGTTCCTGTTAGGTGGTGTTTCAACCTTGAAATTCCACCACTAACCACCTTTTCACAAAATAAGCATCTGATTTTTAACCTTGAACTCTCAACTGGTATACCCCACTGCCATGCCGGATCATCAGACTTTGAATGAGAGTCTCTACCACCCCTTCCTGTCTTCTCAATGGAGTACTTTAATTCAAACAAAAACCTGAAAATAAAACACTTCGTAAATCCCCCAATCTTCAAATAACACTCAAATCGAGTGTCTCCCACTTTATGAATGCAATAAAAATCGTATACATACACTTAATAACTTCATATTTTGTCATTAAAAAAAACTGAAATAATACAAAAAACAATAAATATAAAGGAAAAAAAATAGAAAAAACATTAAAAATATACCAAAATCCGAGTTTGGAGGCTTGCACGAACACCATAGGGCACAATTTTGGAGTTTTGAACACTAAGGAGGCGAAAATCGGCTCTTAGGGAGCTTGAGGAACCCAAGAAGAGAGAGGAAACCCGTGAAAAATCGCGGGTTTCAGTCGGCCCAAGACCCTTTATAAGGGTCCCAGGGCGTATCGTGCGATACGGGCCGTATCGCACGATACGGTGCGATACGCCCGCACCTGCGATACGGGCCCCCGTATCGTATCGATACGTATCGCACCATATTATGTATGTTGTACGATACGGTGCGATACGAACAACACTACAACCGAGTGTTATCAAGATATCACCAAATTTATATATAACCATGCCTTTGTATTGTGTATGTTGAGGAGATATACAAATGGTGCAAAGATTTTTCGTACAACTATAATTTGGTTTGCAACTAATTTCTTATCTTTACAGAGCATTATGAGACAAAAACAAGCCTTAAAGAGTTCAATAAGAGAAAGAGAGATTATGTACTTGTGTGAAACATTATAGATAATAGATGGAATAAACAACATATTACCTAAACCCAACATTCAGTTACTTAGCAATCTTTAAAAGGGACAACAAGCTTTAAAAGGGACGGAGAGATGAAGATCTATGATAATGCTCTTTACTTGAGGGTTTGTTTGTAGCAATCCGCAACCACACTAATATGCGTCAGGTAAACTGTTTATCTTCGTATTTAAGTTTTTTAAATCTTATATTTATTATAGATTAAGTCCCTGATGTTTGTCTTTTTCTACGGACGTTTGGTGGAATAGGTTTGAAAGTGACTGCCCAAACCTTAGAGATTTTTTAGTAAGAGTTCTTAGCCAAACCTTTAGTGTACCAGGTTTTGAATTGGAGTGTTTTTCAACACATCCACACAAAAAGCGCAACAGGTTGGAACATAAGCGGCTCGACTTAGTTTTTATCCATTGTAACATGCGACTTCGATAAAGGTGATCTTGTATTAGTTAATACTTAAAGATTTAAGTCAATATTTTGTTTGACTTCAATTGTTAACGTTATTTACTAATTACTTATCTTTCTTTCTTGTAGGCAATTAAAAAAGTTAAATAGAGAAGAAAGCCAATTTGATCCAATAAGTTTTGATAATTTTGATATATTAGAGGAGTGAATTATGGAAGATAATGATGAAAATACACTCCTAACCGAAGATGACATTGCATGGATTAATTTGGAAGGTGCGCAACAACATCATCAAAGAGACAAAGATTCTGATTTTGAAGCACGTGGTGAGAATCTTCAACAAGGAGATGTTGAAGATTATTTAGTTAATGATCCTGATTATAATATATAAATGTAAATGTATTTCATTTTTTGCTTCAAAATATATATTTTTTCAATTGTTGAATGGTGAATGATAAATATGTACTAAACTTTGCATTATATGAATTCTTTATAATTATCAGTTTTTTTTTTGATTTTTACTAATTTTTATTGTTAAATTAAGTTACACTATGATACGATACAATACTCGTATCGTGAACCAAAACGATACACGATATGATACGCATCGAACAACATTATGTTGCTTCTTACTAAACTCATTAGTAAAAGGGAATCCATAAAGTTAGGAATACTTATATAAGTATACCAGTAATTAAGTATTAGAAAAGATCTATCATCAATGCCACATATTTTGGAAGCATTGCGTGATTATCTTATTATCTATATATGATGATAGGTATACTGTTCATGAATTGATCACCAATTTTATTTCTTAAGTAATTCTTTATAATGTTCATATCAAAAAATACTTGCTCGGCACTTGCAGTGGCAGAAGATAAAAGTTTGCTAATTTTATTAACTGATATACTAAAAAGTAACTCTTATCATTTTTTATTGTGCTAACACCTTTGCAATTTCACTTATTCTTTAAGTTAAAATCTTTGATCATTGAGCATGTTTATAATACAATTATCAAGTTGAGGTTGAAGTTGTCAAATATCATTAGTATAAAAAATCATGGGGAAAAAATTTGCAATAAGCTTCTCTTTATTGAAAGATGCAAATTATTACTTGGATCAAAACATGCAACATAGAGAAACAATTTGGTATTTCTCTCGTTAAATCAATCATTAAGCTTACTTCATAAACAATGATAATATTGAATATCTCATATTGATAATGATGCATATTTATTACCTCATTTTGTCTTCGTCTCGCTCGCGCCGCTAGCCCCTTGTATCTACTTTTATTTTCTTGACTTGAATTATCATTCTTATCATAAAATAAATTGGTCTTTGCAATAAAATGCATGGTCGGTCCCAAGCTCGGATAAAGGAGGAGGGTTGTGTTAGGCTTTCTACAGTCAGCGTAAAACTTTGTTAGATTTTTATAACATGGATTACATAAATTATGAGCATTTCTTTGGGGCGTCCCCGCCTAGCGACGCACTGCAGAGCCCGAATGCAGTGATAAATAAGCAAAGGACATCTATATTTTCACTCAGATGTATTGAATCAATTGCAGAGCGGGTTCCCATATATTTTCGATGGGTGCGGGTAAAGAAGTTAGTCTCGCTATATTGCCGTCCGGATGTAGTGAATAAAATGCAGAGAGGATCTCCACATTTTCAATATTGACGGATGTGGGGGGTAAGGAAGCTAATCCTATATAATAAGATTCATATTGGTTCTTGGAATATCATAACATTGTCCGATAAGCTAATGGAAGTTGTAGATACTATGATTGAGAGAAATATTTATATTCTATGTTTACAAAACACAAAGTGAGTTGGAGAAAAAGCAAAGAAGATTGAGAATACAGGTTTTAAATTATGGTACTCAAGTAAGGAAAAAACTCAAAACGGAGTTGGTATTATCATAAATAAAGATTTAAAGGATAGTGTAGTAGACATACAACGATACGGTGACCGAATCATGACATTGAAATTAATGTTAGGAGCAAAGGTTTTGAATATAGTTTGTGCGTATGCACCCCAAGTAGGACTAGAAGATAGAATAAAGATAACTTTTTGGGAAGAATTAGATAAGGTGATTCAAAAGATTCCACAAAGGGAGATGATTTGTTTAGGAGGAGACTTAAATGGATATGTCAGTAAAGAGGCATTAGGATATCAAGGTATTCATTGAAACTTTGGTTTTGGGGATATAAATGAGGAAGGTAGGGAGATTTTAAATTTTGCTATGTCATTTGATCTCTTTATAGTAAATACAATCTTCAAAAAACAAGATGAACATTTAATTACTTATAAGAGTGGCTTATCACAAACATAAATTGATTACTTTATTTGTAGAAAAAAAGATAGAGCGTGTTGTAAAGATTGCAAGGTAATTCCAAGAGAAAGCTTAACCACCCAACATCGACTTTTAGTTATGGATTTACAAATAAAAAAGTGGATAAAGAAGAAAAGAGTGCATTAAGTATTGAGACTAAATGGTGGAACCTCAAAAGCGAGAAAGAAGATATATTTAAATAGAAAGTCCTTTAAGGAGATGTCTGGAATTATGTTGGTACACCCTGTGATATGTGGAACAATATGGCTATACATATTAGGAAAGTGGCGAAAGATGTGTTAAGTGTATCTAAGGGAGGTGTACCGACACAAAAAGAAGCTTGGTGGTGGAGTGAAGTAGTGCAAAATAAAATCAAGGCAAAGAGGGCATGTTACAAATTACATTATGCTAAGAAAACTAGTGAAACTTTAGAGGCTTATAAGAAAGCAAAAAAGGAAGCGAAAAGGCCGTCACTAAAGCAAAAACTAAAATTTGGGAGGATTTATATAAAAACCTCAACTCAAAAGAGGGTGAAAGAGATATTTTTAGGATAGCTAGGGCTAGAGATAAGAAAACTAAAGATCTTAATTCTGTTAGATGCATAAAAGACGAGGATGAAAAAATTTTAGTGTCAAATGATGATATAAGAAATAGATGGAAAAACTATTTTATACAACAACAACTAAGCCTTTTTCCATACTAGACGGGGTCGACTACATGGATTCTTTGTTTCCACAGATCCCTATCGTGTGCCATGTTAGCAGTTAACTCACAATAAGTTAGATCATTCTTTATTGTTTCTTTCCAACACTTTTGTGGTCATCCTCTAGCTCTTTTAATACTTTCCAAATTTAGTTTTTCATACCTCTAGCTCTTTTATTACTTTCCAAATTTAATTTTTCATACCTTCTTACAGGTTCTTCTTTTGATCTTCTTTCTATATGTCCAAACTATCTTAAACGATATTATCTCATTTTATCCTCTATTGGTACCACTTCTAATTTATTTCTAATAACCTCATTATGTATACGGTCTTTTCTTGTATGACCACTCATCCATCTCAACATCATCATTTCTATCACATACATATTTTGTACACGTTGATGATTAATTGCCCAACACTGATAACCATAAAATATGATAGGCCTAATTGCTGCTCTATAATATTTACCTTTTAACTTTAATGGTATCCTTCTTATCACAAAGAATACCTGATGCTCCTCTCCATTTTAACTAATCAACATTAATTCTATGCGTAACGTCTCCATCAATTCTTCTATCACTCTGAAAAATTGACCTTAGGTATTTAAAACTTTCCTTTTGGGGATGCAATGTGTGTCAATTTTAATTTCTATGTCCTCTAAGGTAACCAAATGATCAAACTTACATTCCATATATTCTGTCTTTGTTCTACTAAGTCGGAGGCCTTTGCTTTCTAATGTTTCTCTCCATAGTTCTAATTTTTTGTTAACTTTTTCCTTAGACTCCTCCACTAATACAATGTCATCTGCAAATAACATACACCAAGGTACTTCATCTTGAATATGTTTTGTTAACTCATCAATCACCATCATAAATAAGTATAAACTTAAAGTTGATCCTTAATGTAACCCAATATTAAGTTCAAAGAAGTGTGTCATTCTTTCATGAGTCCTCACACATGTTTTTGTACCATCATACATGTCTCTTATAAGGTTAATGTATGTCAATGGGATACCTCTTTTTTCCAAAGTTCTGTATAATAAGCTTTTTCTAGATCAATAAATATCATGTGAAGGTCTTTCTTTTTTGTTCTAAAATGTTTCATAAGACATCTCAAAAGGTGAATCGCTTCAATAATAGATCTATAATCCAAATTGGTTCTCCATTGTACTATACTTATTTTAACCTACATTCGATAATTCTTTCCCATAATTTCATAGTATGACTCATTAACTTGATACCTCGATAATTCGCACAATTTTGAATGTCTCTCTTGTTTTTATATATGGGTATAAGTGTACCTGCACTCCATTCCTTGGGCATCTTTTGGTTTTTTCATATTTCATTAAATAGTCTTGTGAGCCAAGTGATTCCTATTTCTCCTAGTATTTTCCAAACTTCTATAGGAATATTATATGGTCCTACGATTTACCACCCTTCATATGTTTAAGAGCCTCTTTGACTTCATTATTTTGAATACGTCGGTAGAATTTGTGGTTTATATACTTTTCTGATTTGGCTAACTCTCCTAAGTTAATACTAACATCTTTATTTTCATTAAAAAACTTATAAAAATAGTTTTTCCATCTATTTCTTGTATAATCATTTGCCACTGAAATTTTTTCATCCTCGTCCTTGATGCATCTAACATAATTGAGACTTTAGTTTTCTTATCTCTAGCCCTAGCTATCTTAAAAATATCTCTTTCACCCTCTTTTGAGTTGAGTTTTTTATATAAATCCTCCCAAATTTTAGCTTTTGCTTCACTAACGGCCTTTTTCGCTTCTTTCTTTGCTTTCTTATAAGCCTCTAAAGTTTTACTAGTTTTCTTAGTATAATGTAATTTGTAACATGCCCTCTTTGCCGTGATTTTATTTTGCACTACTTCACTCCACCACCAAGCTTCTTTTTGTGCCGGTACACCTCCCTTAGATACACCTAACACATCTTTCATCACTTTCCTAATATGTATAGCCATATTGTTCCACATATCACAGGGTGTACCAACATAATTCCAAACATCTCCTTGAAGGACTTTGTGTTTAAATATATCTTCTTTCTCGCTTTTGAGGTTCCACCATTTAGTCTGAATACTCGATGCACTCTTTTCTTCTTTGTCCATTTTTTTATTTGTAAATCCATAACTAAAAGTCGATGTTGGGTGGTTAAGCTTTCTCTTGGAATTACCTTGCAATCTTTACAACACGCTCATTTATATCCCTACCTTCCTCATTTATATCCCCAAAACCAAAGTTTCAATGAATACCTTGATATCCTAAGGCCTTTTTACCGACATGTCCATTTAAGTCTCCTCCTAAACAAATCTATCTCCCTTTGTGGAATCTTTTGAATCACCTTATCTAACTCTTCCCAAAAAGTTGTCTTTATACTATCTTCTAGTCCTACTTGGGGTGCATACGCACAAACTATATTCAAAACCTTTGCTCCTAACATTAATTTCAATGTCATGATTCGGTCACCATATCGTTGTATGTGTACTATACTATCCTTTAAATCTTTATTTATGATAATACCAACTCCGTTTCGAGCCTTTTCTTTAGCTGAGTACCATAATTTAAAACATGTATCCTCTATCTCCTTTGCTTTTTTTTTCAACCCATTTTGTCTCTTGTAAACATAGAATATGAATCTTTCTCCGAATCATAGTATCTACCACCTTTATTAGCTTACCGGATAATGTTTCGATATTCTAAGAACCAATTCAAATCTTATTATCTAGGACTAGCTTCCTTATCCCCCGCATCCGTCCATAATCAAAATGCGGAGACCCTCTCTGCAAATTATTCACTACATTCAGGCGGTAATGTACTAGGACTAACTTCTTTACCCACACCCGTCCATGATGTGAGAACCCTCTCTGCAATTGATTCACTACATTCGGGCGAAAATGTAGTATAAACCAAATCAATTATATAACTCAAAAAATCATCGAATCTCTCTTCAAATCGACCTCCTACATCTTCTCCCTCTTTCTTCCTTTTGTTTATTTTTTTAATCTATTTCGTCAAGTTGCTTGAGTGCAAACGGATATAAATCAATCAATAAGAGGTTGGATCGCTGAAAGTGGACCGTTTGAGATGATTTCAACGGCTGACGATGATGATTCAACTTAAAGAAAAAGCGAGTTCGGATGAACCAGGATACTTTAATAATTACTGAAATTTACTCGGAGGATTTTGAAAATTATATGAAAAGTGGAGCATGTAGATATAAAAAAGGTCAATGCACTTGAAATGCTGGTTGGTTGGAGAGAGAGAGGGGGGGTTCTGATTTCTATTGTTTGGACATCGTGATAATTAATGGTAGGACGCGATCGGGTCCGTTAAGTTTTAATCCAGCCCCTATCTGCCTCGCAACCTGAATTAGATTGCCCGATAGACAGATACCTCATGATACGTGTTCATATTCGCTCTTTTGATCCATCTGCCGAATCGTGTGGGGGATTATAGGGATCAACGTTCTCATTCAAGACTCGGAAATCGTCCGGTTCCCGACTCGATGATGGCTCGGCCTCTTTTACCTCCTTTAGTATTTTATAAATAAAAATATGTTGGGGAGATAAAAAGGCCGAATTGGAGTTAGGGTTTGGAGTTTCAGACCCTTGTTCCGTTTTGCCCTGATCTCTCTCTCTCTCTCTCTGTGTAACACGCTGCTAACGGTCGGTGAGCTTTTGGAGAGCAAAGGTGGTGCAAGGACTAGGTGCTCTCTCTCTCTCTCTATCAATTTTGTCAAGTTTGAAGCTTTGGTGGCTGACTGTTGCAACGGTTCTCTCTCTCCTCAAATTGTAACTTTGTTTTCATCTTTTTAAGTTTGACAAGATTGAAGGTTTTGATGGGTGGGTGTTACAGTGGTGGGAGATGCTTTTCTTACTGATTTGTTGGCAGCGCAGGGGCTCTTGTGTTTTGGCATTCAAATGTGGCCATGTTCAAAACAAATGGAAGACTCTTTTTATGCTTTTCTTACAAATGGTGTTACAGTGGTGGGAGATGCTTTTCTTACTGATTGTCTTATTATCTATATATGATAGGTATACAATATATGTAACTACTGTTCATGAATTGATCACCAATTTTATTTCTTAAGTAATTCTTTATAATGTTCATATCAAAAAATACTTGCTCGGCACTTGCAGTGGCAAAAGATAACAGTTTGCTAATTTTATTAACTGATATACTAAAAAGTAACTCTTATCATTTTTTATTGTGCTAACACCTTTGCAATTTCACTTATTCTTTAAGTTAAAATCTTTGATCATTGAGCATGTTTATAATACAATTATCAAGTTGAGGTTGAAGTTGTCAAATATCATTAGTATAAAAAATCATGGGGAAAAAATTTGCAATAAGCTTCTCTTTATTGAAAGATGCAAATTATTACTTGCGTCAAAACATGCAACATAGAGAAACAATTTGGTATTTCTCTCATTAAATCAATCATTAAGCTTACTTCATAAACAATGATAATATTGAATATCTCATATTGATAATGATGCATATTTATTACCTCATTTTGTCTTCGTCTCGCTCGCGCCGCTAGCCCCTTGTATCTACTTTTATTTTCTTGACTTGAATATCATTCTTATCATAAAATAAATTGGTCTTTGCAATAAAATGCATGGTCGGTCCCAAGCTCGGATAAAGGAGGAGGGTTGTGTTAGGCTTTCTACAGTCAGCGTAAAACTTTGTTAGATTTTTATAACATGGATTACATAAATTATGAGCATTTCTTTGAGGCGTCCCCGCCTAGCGACGCACTGCAGAGCCCGAATGCAGTGATAAATAAGCAAAGGACATCTATATTTTCACTCAGATGTATTGAATCAATTGCAGAGCGGGTTCCCATATATTTTCGATGGGTGCGGGTAAAGAAGTTAGTCTCGCTACATTGCCGTCCGGATGTAGTGAATAAAATGCAGAGAGGATCTCCACATTTTCAATATGGACGGATGTGGGGGGTAAGGAAGCTAATCCTATATAATAAGATTCATATTGGTTCTTGGAATATCATAACATTGTCCGGTAAGCTAATGGAAGTTGTAGATACTATGATTGAGAGAAATATTTATATTCTATATTTACAAAAGACAAAGTGGGTTGAAGAAAAACAAAGGAGATTGAGGATACAGGTTTTAAATTATGGTACTCAAGTAAGTAAAAGACTCGAAACGGAGTTGGTATTATCATAAATAAAGATTTAAAGGATAGTGTAGTAGACATACAACGATACGGTGACCGAATCATGACATTGAAATTAATGTTAGGAGCAAAGGTTTTGAATATAGTTTGTGTGTATGCACCCCAAGTAGGACTAGAAGATAGTATAAAGATAACTTTTTGGGAAGAGTTAGATAAGGTGATTCAAAAGATTCCACAAAGGGAGATGATTTGTTTAGGAGGAGACTTAAATGGATATGTCAGTAAAGAGACATTAGGATATCAAGGTATTCATTGAAACTTTGGTTTTGGGGATATAAATGAGGAAGGTAGGGAGATTTTAAATTTTGCTATGTCATTTGATCTCTTTATAGTAAATACAATCTTCAAAAAACAAGATGAACATTTAATTACTTATAAGAGTGGCTTATCACAAACATAAATTGATTACTTTATTTGTAGAAAAAAAGATAAAGCGTGTTGTAAAGATTGCAAGGTAATTCCAAGAGAAAGCTTAACCACCCAACATCGACTTTTAGTTATGGATTTACAAATAAAAAATGGACAAAGAAGAAAAGAGTGCATCAAGTATTCAGACCAAATGGTGGAACCTCAAAAGCGAGAAAGAAGATATATTTAAATAGAAAGTCCTTCAAGGAGATGTTTGGAATTATGTTGGTACACCCTGTGATATGTGGAACAATATGACTATACATATTAGGAAAGTGGCGAAAGATGTGTTAGGTGTATCTAAGGGAGGTGTATCGACACAAAAAGAAGCTTGGTGGTGGAGTGAAGTAGTGCAAAATAAAATCAAGGCATAGAGGGCATGTTACAAATTACATTATGCTAAGAAAACTAGTGAAACTTTAGAGGCTTATAAGAAAGCAAAGAAGGAAGCGAAAAAGGCCATCACTAAAGCAAAAACTAAAATTTGGGAGGATTTATATAAAAAACTTAACTCAAAAGAGGGTGAAAGGGATATTTTTAGGATAGCTAGGGCTAGAGATAAGAAAACTAAAGATCTTAATTCTGTTAGATGCATAAAAGACGAGGATGAAAAAATTTTAGTGGCAAATGATGATATAAGAAATAGATGGAAAATTATTTTATACAACAACAACAACAACTAAGCCTTTTTCCATACTAGACGGGGTCGACTACATGGATTCTTTGTTTTCACAGATCCCTATCGTGTGCCATGTTAGCAGTTAACTCACAATAAGCTAGATCATTCTTTATTGTTTCTTTCCAACACTTTTGTGGTCGTCCTCTAGCTCTTTTAATACTTTCGAAATTTAGTTTTTCATACCTTCTTACAGGTTCTACTTTTGATCTTCTTTCTATATGTCCAAACTATCTTAAACGATATTCTCTCATTTTATCCTCTATTGGTGCCACTCCTAATTTGTTTCTAATAACCTCATTATGTATACGGTCTTTTCTTGTATGACCACTCATCCATCTCAACATCTTCATTTCTATCACAAACATCTTTTGTACACGTTGATGATTAATTGCCCAACACTGATAACCATAAAATATGGTAGGCCTAATTGCTGCTCTATAATATTTACCTTTTAACTTTAATGGTATCTTCTTATCACAAAGAATACCTGATGCTCCTCTCCATTTTAACCAACCAGCATTAATTCTATGCGTAACGTCTCCATCAATTCTTCCATCACTGAAAAATTGACCCTAGGTATTTAAAACTTTCCTTTTGGGGATGCAATGTGTGTCAATTTTAATTTCTATGTCCTCTGAGGTAACCAAATGATCAAACTTACATTCCATATATTTTGTCTTTGTTCTACTAAGTCGGAGGCCTTTGCTTTCTAATGTTTCTCTCCATAGTTCTAATTTTCTGTTAACTTTTTCCTTAGACTCCTCCACTAATACGATGTCATCTGCAAATAACATACACCAAGGTACTTCATCTTGAATATGTTTTGTTAACTCATCAATCACCATCATAAATAAGTATAAACTTAAAGTTGATCCTTAATGTAATCCAATATTAACTTCAAAGAAGTGTGTCATTCTTTCATGAGTCCTCACACATGTTTTTGTACCATCATACATGTCTCTTATAAGGTTAATGTATGTCAATGGGATACCTCTTTTTTCCAAAGTTCTGTATCATAAGCTTTTTCTAGATCAATAAATATCATGTGAAGGTCTTTCTTTTTTGTTCTAAAATGTTTCATAAGACATCTAAAAAGGTGAATCGCTTCAATAATAGATCTATAATCCAAATTGGTTCTCCATTGTACTATACTTATCTTAACCTACATTCGATAATTCTTTCCCATAATTTCATAGTATGACTCATTAACTTGATACCTCGATAATTCGCACAATTTTGAATGTCTCTCTTGTTCTTATATATGGGTATAAGTGTACCTGCTCTCCATTCCTTGAGGCATCTTTTGGTTTTTCCATATTTCATTAAATAGTCTTGTGAGCCAAGTGATTCCTATTTCTCCTAGTATTTCTAAACTTCTATAGGAATATTATATGGTCCTACCGATTTACCACCCTTCATATGTTTAAGAGCCTCTTTGACTTCATTATTTTGAGTACGTCGGTAGAAATTGTGGTTTATATACTTTTCTGATTTGGCTAACTCTCCTAAGTTAATACTAACATCTTTATTTTCATTAAAAAGCTTATAAAAATAGTTTTTTCATCTATTTCTTATATCATCATTTGCCACTAGAATTTTTTCATCCTCGTCCTTATGCATTTAACATAATTGAGACTTTAGTTTTCTTATCTCTAGCCCTAGGTATCCTAAAAATATCTCTTTCACCCTCTTTTGAGTTGAGTTTTTTATATAAATCCTCCCAAATTTTAGCTTTTGTTTCACTAACGGCCTTTTTCGCTTCTTTCTTTGCTTTCTTATAAGCCTCTAAAGTTTTACTAGTTTTCTTAGTATAATGTAATTTGTAACATGTCCTCTTTGCCTTGATTTTATTTTGCACTACTTCACTCCACCACCAAGCTTCTTTTTGTGCCGGTACACCTCCCTTAGATACACCTAACACATCTTTCACCACTTTTCTAATATGTATAGCCATATTGTTCCACATATCACAGGGTGTACCAACATAATTCCAAACATCTCCTTGAAGGACTTTGTGTTTAATATATCTTCTTTCTCGCTTTTGAGGTTCCACCATTTAGTCTGAATACTCGATGCACTCTTTTCTTCTTTGTCCATTTTTTTATTTGTAAATCCATAACTAAAAGTCGATGTTGGGTGGTTAAGCTTTCTTTTGGAATTACCTTGCAATCTTTACAACACGCTCTATCTTTTTTTCTACAAATAAAGTAATCAATTTGTGTTTGTGATAAGCCACTTTAATAAGTAATTAAATGTTCATCTTGTATTTTGAAGATTGTATTTACTATAAAGAGATCAAATGACATAGCAAAATTTAAAATCTCCCTACCTTCCTCATTTATATCCCTAAAACCAAAGTTTCAATGAATACCTTGATATCCTAATGCCTCTTTACCGACATGTCCATTTAAGTCTCCTAAACAAATCTATCTCCCTTTGTGGAATCTTTTGAATCACCTTATCTAACTCTTCTCAAAAAGTTGTCTTTATACTATCTTCTAGTCCTACTTGGGGTGCGTAAGCACAAACTATATTCAAAACCTTTGTTCCTAACACTAATTTCAATGTCATGATTCGGTCACCATATCGTTGTATGTCTACTATACTATCCTTTAAATCTTTATTTATGATAATACCAACTCCGTTTCGAGCCTTTTCTTTAGCTGAGTACCATAATTTAAAACCTGTATCCTCAATCTCCTTTGTTTTTTTTTCAACCCATTTTGTCTCTTGTAAACATAGAATATGAATCTTTCTCCGAATCATAGTATCTACCACCTTTATTAGCTTACCGGATAATGTTTCGATATTCTAAGAACCAATACAAATCTTATTATCTAGGACTAGCTTCCTTACCCCCCTCTTCCGTCCATAATCAAAATGCGGGGTCCCTCTCTGCAAATTATTCACTACATTCAGGCGGCAATGTACCAGGACTAACTTCTTTACCCACACCCGTCCATGATGTAAGAACCCTCTCTGCAATTGATTCACTACATTCGAGCGAAAATGTAGTATAAACCACAATTTCTATCGACGTATTCAAAAGAATAAAGTCAAAGAAGCTCTTAAACATATGAAGGGTGGTAAATCGGTAGGACGAGACAATGTTCCTATAAAAGTTTGGAAAATCCTAAGAGAAATAGGAATCACTTGACTCACAAGACTATTTAATAAAATTATGAGAAAGAATTATCGAACGGAGGTTAAGACAAATATCGAGTACAACAGATAACCAATTTGGATTCATGCGAGACATATCTACTCTTGAAGCGATTCACCTTTTGAGACATCTTATGGAACATTTTAGAGCAAATAAGAAAGACCTTCACATGATATTTATTGATGTAGAAAAAACTTACAACAGGGTACTGAGAGAGTTTCTTTGGAGAACTTTGGAAACAAGAGGTATCCCATTGACATTCATAAACCTTATAAGAGACATGTACGGTGGTGCAAAAACATATATGAAGACTCATAAAGGTATGACAAACTTCTTTGAAGTTAATATTAGGTTACATCAAGGATCAACCTTAAGTTTATAATGGTGATTAATGACTTAACAAAACATATTCAAGATGAAGAACCTTGGCGAATGTTATTTGCAGATGACATTGTGTTAGTGGAGTTGATAAACATTAGAAAGTAAAGGCTTCCGACTTAGTAGAATAAAGATAGAATATATGGAATGTAAGTTTGATCATTTGGTTACTTCAGAGGACAAAAATTAAAATTGACACACATTGCATTCCCAAAAGGAAAGTTTTAAATACCTAGGGTCAATTTTTGAGAGTGATGGAAGGGTTAACGAAGATATTACACATAGAATTAACGCTGGTTGGTTAAAATGTAGAGGAGCATAGTATTCTTTGTGATAAGAAGATACCATTAAAGTTAAAAGGTAAATATTATAGAGCAACAATTTAACCTGCCATGTTTTATGGTTTTGAGTGTTGGGCAATTAATCATAACATTCACACAAGATGTCATTGACAGAAATGAAGATGTTGAGATGGATGAGTTGTCATACAAGAAAAGACCTTATACAAAATGAGGTTATTAGAAATAAATTATGTGTGGCACCAATAGAGGATAAAATGAGAGTATCGCTTAAGGTGGTTTGGACATATAGAAAGAAGATCAAAAGAAGAACCTGTAAGGAGGTATGAAAAACTAGATTTTGAAAGTATTAAAAGAGGTAAAGGACGACCACAAAAGTGTTGGAAAGAAACAATAAAGAATGATCTAGCTTATTGTGAGTTAACTGCTAACATGACATATGATAGGGCTCCGTGGAAACAAAGAATCCATGTAGCCGACCCCGTCTAGTATGTGAAAAGGCTTAGTTGTTGTTTGTTATTGTTGTATTCAGTGTCTTTAATTTTAAACTTATTTAAACTACCTTTTTGGCAACTTCATAAAATTTAAAGTATTGTTGATATCTTGGTCTTCTCTTTGTATTTTAATGATAAATAATTTTTTGTCTAATTTTTCTTTTACCAAATGTATAATAAATACGTAATCGAATGTCTATATTGATTTCTACCAATTTTGAGTACTATCCTTAATATTATTGTCACTATACAACAATAACTAAGCCTTTTTTCTTATTAGATGGGGTCAACTACATGGATTCTTTGTTTCCACAGAACCTTATCATAATTTTTAAAATCCATGGTAAATAAGTCTGATAAAGTTTTATGATAATTGTTGGAAGCCTAACGCAACCCTCGTGCTTTATTTGGGCTTGGGATCGACCATGCAAGGGTGATCCCGAAGTGCATTCATAATAAATTGAAATATTCTAATTAACTTCAACAAAGTACAATAATTTGAATCCCAACACGTGTGTCTCTAACCCTTTTAATTCTAAAGGATTGATTTAATCTTTTACCACTTCGAGTGCATTGAAGGTTAAGTTCCTTACGAATCCTATCAAGTTTTGATTCTCCGAGCTTATTAAGGCATTTACACAAACCTCCACTTAATTCATGATTGTAGAAATGACAACTTCTTTTTGTTTCTTAGTAAGAACTACCATAATAACTTATTGGAGTTAATATGCAAAGGAATGAGTGTAAAGAGCAGATGGATTTTTTCTCCATATTAATGCTTTTAATATGTTAAACTCACCTTTCATATTCGTTTGATCATATCCTTGATCTTGTAATTGACTAATACTTAAACCAATTTCAGAGAACATTTGATCATAATTGTTAAAAGTGATGTTCTATCATGGATATGCAAAAGATGAAGTAAACAAACATTTAGGCATTATCGAGTATGGATCTATTTTCTAAGGCGGTATGGGATATTGTTGGATTAGATAGTGCTAATCTGTAGATGTTGTGAGTTGTGTTGGCTATTTCGTTTGTTGAGTTAGTTCTATTTATAATTGCAATGGGCAGCTTGTATCGGGTTATATGACATGCTTAGATGTGAAACCAGTCAACGAGATTAGAGAGCCTATATACAGTAAAACAGATCTAATATTGGATGAATGCATGATTTGGATATTAAAATTGGACATGTGATGTGGATGTGTAGATATGAAGCCTAATAGGTGTCTCCAGGTGAATCTCGTGGATTTGGGAGGTGACCTAGATCATTATGTGTATGATATTATTGAGATTAATTAGTTGAATGTACAACTCTACTAGTGTGGTATCCATATACTTTGCCTCGTAGACCTGAGGGATTGAACTTGATGATCGAGTGTTTTGGTCGTCAAGGTCATTGGCCCGACAAATTGGAGGTGTGGTCAGAGGTCAGTGGTTGGACAAGAAGAAGGTTCGGGGGACTCCAACAACGTGGTTAGTGATTGGACACAGTAGAGGTCTTGAGATCAAAATTAAATCTGCATTATTGTTGAATGTTTGGTGGAGAAAAGGTAACCAGCATAGTCAACTAGTTCCACGCATATTAATTCCCTTTATCATTGATAATTATCGAACACAGTTGGAAAGCTATGGACAGCTGTATTCTCCATAACAATTTTGTTGCAGTCTTGTTCTACCTCTCCATTAATTCCATGGCATTCTTGGAGCTTGTATGCAAATTGTTTTTGCATATATCTCTTATTGAACATGCTGAATTACTGATTTTGAATTCTAGTTAGATTTGAGATCCACATCTTTTTCTTTGCTTGATTTTAATGTGTAGCGTACTGTAATCTTTTTGAATGCTGCTGATTTATTCTTTGTAAGCCCATGTTTTCTTTGACTGGTAAAATAACTTGTCACTAAGCTGCTCAGTATTTCTGATTTCTTGTTGCAGTAACCAGAAAGGGATCATACAACTAAAAAGTTAGGTTTAGCTTCCATATATTTTCTTTGCTTGAGTTTCAGTATAGTGTACTGTAATCTTTTTGAGTGCTGCTGCTGATTTTCTTCTTTGTAAGCGAGCCTTTTCTTCGACTCGTAAAATAACTTGTCACTAAACTGCCTAGTGTTCCTGATTTCTTGTTGCAGTATCCAAAAGGGAACATACAACACAAATGTTGGTCAAAGTTCTTCAATAAGCAGGTTAGTTTCTTTTGTTATATTTTGTGGTCCATTACATGAAAACTGATTTTTCTTTTCCAATACAGTTGTTCTTCCATATTGTGAAGGCTTACTTGCTTTTTTCTTATTATATTGTCTTTTCATTTCTTTAGTGATTTTCTGCATCAATTCGATCTTTTCTAGTTAGATTCCTTTTCCCCGTAAAGCCTTCTAGCTTTAAACTTTCTATGTTAGATACCCATCACCTTAGAAAGTGTCCTACATATGCAGTCCTAAGGATGACCTCTAGCTGATGATACCGCTGCGCTGACTCCTGGCCAAATTTCCACTGCTTATAAGGTAACCATGATTTTTTTTTTTGGATACGGTATGATAACCTGTATCATACGATACAGGTTATCGTATCGTATCATGGCTTTCCACGATACGATACGTATCGATACGGTGCGATACGGATAACACTGATGATGGCTAAGAATCCATGTAGCCGACTTCCTTAAGTGTGTGAAAAGGCTTTCGTTTTGATATCCTCTTAGCAGACTTTCTTTAGAGTTCACAATGTTGTTGTATGGATGTTGCTACCATGCACTTTCGTACTTTTTTATTCTGTACGCTATTCTCATGGTTTGCTTCCACTAATTCTTCCAACTATTTCTGGGTGTTGAACATGAAGTGGGATTGAAATGAATGGTGGTGCACGTATCCCTCTGAATGGTTGGCAGAAAGCTGCCGTTGCTGTTGGTTCTGCTGTTGGTGCACTATTGGACCCAAGAAGGGCTGATCTGATTGCCAGCTTGGGAGAGACAACAGGAAAGCCAGCTTTTGATAGAGTTCTTGAACGAATGAAAAGAAGCCCTGAAGGCAGGGTAAGCCCCATGTTAAGGATAAGTTGGTTTATTTTAGGCAAATCTCATACAAGGTTTAGGAATCTTTTGGTAGTTATCATGCATAGCTGTTCAATAGAGTTCTATATTGGGATGCTTTTCAAGATTCTGCATTTTCATTATAATTGTTAAGGCAAGCCACAGATCTATCACTTTTGTTGAGTATAAAGTGAATTTAGGTCAGGGACCTTCTTGTTAGTTTGAAGAAGGATTTGTCCATCCAGTGAAGGTAACAAGATTGTTCATCATATTATTGCCTTTTGAAGTCTTTATGATGAGAAATTAGTTGATTATTATGGAGGGAGAAAAAGCTCTGCAAATTCTTTTACCAAGAAAGTTTTGTAAGTGTACTTTATGCTGCAGCTTGCTCTCCCGCAAACATGCATCGGATAGTTTTTCTCTCATATTTGATGTGCTTTTAGATGGTTGAATATGTAAAAAAACATAGCATATCAAACTTGGTGAAAGAGAACAATTTCCTGGTTAAGTTCATTTTATCCAAAAGATGAATGCTAGTAAACACTCAATGGTGAAGATACCTACGTGTTGAAATTTGGATCAAGTGAAAAAAAACACATCTTTCTGCAGTTCTTTTGTAAACTATCTCATTCTCTCTCTCTCTATATATATATATGTTTATATATAGAGAGAAGTGTTTCTAGTAGTCATAGGTGCTCTATTCATTTGGAATAAGATTTGATCAAACGGTTTCAGATGAGCCATCGACTTGTTGCCATAACTAATTGATTAGATTGGATGGAAAGAAAAAATAATTGTAATAAGTTTTCCTTAAATGCATTTATACAATTATGGTAATGTTTCATCTTAACCGTTGGACGATATCTTATCCAAGGAGGGTCTTGATTTGAAAGCTAGTAGTAGGCTCTGGGCTTTACCCCTCCCCCCTCTTTCTCTCTCTATGTGTGTGTATATCTTATCCAAGGATCTTGATTTGAAACTAATAGGCTCCGGGGATTACCCCTTCTCTCTCTACTCTGTCTCTATATATACACGTGTGTGTGTGTGCATGCATGCATACACGCCCACACACACAGATGTCTGTTTCTGTTTATGTAGCAGCATCGTCTTCCTGTTTGCCTTTTTACTAATATGTTTTCGCAGGAAGTACTTGTAGAGAGGCCTCGTGTTATATCTGCGAGTGTTGCTCATGCATGGGATTTACCTCCAAACACATTTGGTGCAGCATATGCAAATTTTATGGGAAAGAGAAACTTCTCGCCTGATGACAGGCCTCCTGTTCGATTCATGGACACTGAAGATCTGGCCTATGTGGCTACACGAACACGCGAGGTGCACGACTTCTGGCATGTGTTGTTCAAGCTTCCTACAAATTTGATTGGAGAGACAGCTCTCAAGGTGGTGGAGTTTGAACAGATGCTTGTTCCCATGTGTTTGCTCTCTGTGTTTGGTGGGTCAATGAGATTCAATGGAAGACAGCGCGATCTGTTCTTTGGTCACTACTTTCCTTGGGCATTACAAGTGGGAATCAAGTGCACGGATCTAATGTGTGTTTACTACGAGAAACATTTCCATGAGAATTTGGAAGATGTGAGGAGGAAATGGGGCATTGTTCCGGCACCAGATCCTGTACATCGCGATTGATTTTCATAGCATTTCATTTTGTGGAACTCTTTTTTCTCTGCTTGTGATAAAATTGGCCAAGTAGATTTGCAGGTTGAAGTGTCATAGTTGTTTATTGGTAGCTTCACTTGGTCAAAATGGCAATGACAGTCAATATAGAGAGGAAGAGAAAAATTGTAGCATCTAGTTTATGTTACCCTGAAAAGTGAATCTTCGTAATACTGTAACTCTAATTTATGTAGACATTGTTTTGCTGTGACGAGTCTTTGTAAGATACTGTATTTATAGCAATCTGTAAAGGTAGACTTGTTGAAGAGGGTGCAGAATAAGTCAAGAACAGAGTGATTCTAGTTCTCAGTGGTGGGTTGACATCTTGTGTAAGGGTACTTGCCAAAGAGGGTGCTGAATGAGTGAAGAACAAAGTAATTCTAGTCCTACACAACGGGTGGTGGGTAGGTATTGAGCATGATATCCTAACTGGAAGGAGGATATAACTAACTCTGCGTTGCTCGTGGAAACTGTAAGGGCTGATCAAACTGATGGGAGGAAGAAGAGAAATCTGATCGAATTGACTTTGGCTATAGGGCTGCTTTGTTTGTGGGAGAAATGAAATAATTTGGATGGTAGTGTCTCATGCTTGTGTAGATGTTGGTTTTTGGAGATTGGAACTGTTAAACTCAGTATTAGTTTTTGCAAGAAAGGTGGTAATGTGTGGATCTCAAGGTACGAGTATCACTAACTTTTAGGCTTATTGTCATATCCTCGTTTCTTGCTCCAACTGAAGGTTCACGGTTAGGTGATGGCGATCTGCATGTATGTGGGAGGAGTGTAGACATTTCTAGCACCAGGTTTAGGTCTCTCACACGGTTAGGATCTCACATACTCACGTAGGAAAGGACCTTGATTGCTAAGCACATGAACGCGCATGCTACCTAATGTACAAAGTGATAATGGCCAAGGGATACAAGATTACCAAGGCTTTATTGAAACGGAAAAAGGGGTTTATACTCTCACCAGCACTCGGGTGGACAACACCCTGCGTACACTTGGGAGTCACTTGTGATATACAATTCCAGCCCTCTAAAAGTCCAATATCTTGGCAAGTCACGATGATACTAAAGAGTGGTTTGCGTCTACCAAGGCACAAAATGTATGATGCTTGATTTGCACTTTCACAAAACTTAATACACAGTGCGAATACTCCAATCGTGTTGTGTTAAGAAGCTGAAATTGCGGTACTTGGATCACTCCATTATCTTGTGCATCGATAACTTCTTCCACCCGGATCGGCTCCTCAACATCCATAGCAGTCAACTTGGCCTTCTTCGAGCAATTCCTCAAAAGATGGGGCCCATTGCATGCAAACATTGTCACAGTTCACAAGAATTTGCAAATGACCTGGTCTATCGACTCCTCTTTCTTCTCACGATCCAACTAACCCATCGTATCACCGTTGCAATTCTCGCTACCACCCGCACGCCTTAAGTCCATGAATGACTCACGGCTGCCATGGTCCCTAAAATGGTAGTCAGATTTCTCCTTCTAAGCTCTGTTTGAGCTCAAGTTTAGAGTCCGAATTAAAATACCTTTTTGTCCTCATTCATATTCTCAACATCAAGAAGCAATGCACATATTCATAGAGCGATGTAGTGTACTTCAATTGGCAAATCAACTCTCTCGCCCTCCTATTGCTATTTGTGGGTGCAAATTGCTTCCTTAGATCAACCTTGAACTGAACCCAAGACACGGGTGTCAGCCCATGCTCCAATATTGTAAACACGGTGGTCCTCTACCACAACTTGGCATTACCAAAAGTGCCATAATCACCATCTCCTCCTCTCAAACTCGAGTGACTAAAGAATTGCTCTAAATCCTATCTGAAATTTTCGAGCACCTACTGGTCGTGTCCACCCTCGAACAGCTTTGGTTCTAGGACCCTTAACCTATGAGAAGGTTTGATGAATCTGTGGTCTCTCTCGGGCTAGGCGTATCCGAGTGGTGAGACTCCTTCATGCTCCGCAACTCGGTCTTAATCTGATCTACTCGATGCTGACACTACTCGAAGCTGAAGAGCTATTGCATGATGTGCTCTTGATTTGCTTGCATTGTAGCCATTTGCTGCGTCACTTGAAGCAACACCGCCTCAAGGGAGCTCCTCTCTGAGGCTGATGGGTCTCCCGAGCTGCTACCAGCCAGTTCTTTATGCCGCTTCACCATACTCCTTCAACACAAGGCAACACTTCTTGAATGGCTTGGTTCAAATCTGCAGCAACACTAAAAAACAAGAACAAATGCTACTGTTCAGTAGAAAACTGTGCAGTGTAATATAATTTCCTCTTCAGCAACTCAACAAGGGAACGAAAACGTTTGGTTTTCTAACGGTAGCACCGGTGGTCGCCAAGGGGTCTCTACAACACCTCTCCTTGCTGAACCAAAAGAGTGTCTAGGTTAGTTTGCCGCAACTAGATAATGAGAACATAGTTTAGCCCAATAGCAAGTCACAGGTGACAAACTTCTACTGCAGCAATGTTATGTAATGTCTTGGTTTACTTCAACGCACAACTCCTCTACGGCGTTGTTCTACAGCAAGTTCTTCGCTCCAACGAGGAACTGAAAGTTAGGATTGCTTCGCAACCACCACACAACTCTTCCCTGCAGAAAATTCTACTCAGCAGTCAGGTAACAACACTTGCTACTTTTGCACAGCAACCTTCACCTGCAACAACGTTGCAGCAAGCTGTCTTGTTACGGAATTTGGTCCAGTAGGTGGGTATCTCCTGTCTTCAACAACGTCAAGCAACCCCTCACTGCTGACTTTCCAGTGGCATGAATTCGAACACTTGGCAGCTTCCTAAGGTGTCTCGAAATTGATCAACACAACGACAAGCTGCAGTGATTTTTCTGCGGCAATAAAAATTGCAGCAGAACTCCGCTTCTGATTGCTTCAACAATCATCAATTCAACCCACACAACACTACGCACAGCTACTACAAGACCTCTCTAAACCCAAACAACAAACCCAATACAAAACCATCACAACAAGACTACCCAAACCCAAAAATAAAAATCAGGTTACAGATCTGTTTACAATATTTCACAAACAAAACAGAACTGATACAAGAACCTGTTTCACTCGATTTTCTAGAACAATTTGGACAGCATTTCTCCTTGGCCGAGGGCAAGTTAACCCCAGCAATACAATACCCAAACACCAGCAACCGAATCACACCAAAATACCCACACAAACACTTCACAAACGTTAACGTCCGATTGCAGAAATTTCTACAAAATTCTAGTGATAACTCCTATTCCATTCCACTGGATTTTGGCCTTGGTTTGCTTCAAATCGACTATCCAAACAGCTATGGATCGATTCTTCACCAACCCAAGTAATAACCCAAGATGATCGCATGTATAAATCACAAGAAATCAATCCCGAAATTCATTTGTGTACATAAACGAAAACTGTTTCTGCAGAACTACTTAAGCCGTTCTGTTCTTCACTCCAACAGCAACGATTTCTTCACCAATGAGTGTCCCACCACCAGTGAACAATGGCGGTGATTGATAGCTCAATAAATGATACCAGATCGCAATGGGCTGATAGCTTGCTGTAAGATCACGATCGCTTCCCCCAAGCAATCGATCAGGGTCTTCTATAACAACACGTCTTCGGATCACATTACGCTTCACCTAGCGCCCTTCCTCCCATGCGTAGCGTTATGATAGTCCACTCCCTTGCGTTCGCCCTTCACTCACGGGTTCAACCCTAGGTCTTCTTCATTGTGTTCGCCCTTGTTGCTGCATTACTGTCCAGGAGAGCAGTCACCATTAAGGCGAAAGCTTGCAGATTTTCGTTTCTTCATCCGGAGAGAAAGAAACCATATTCCGAAGGGAAGGCGGGGTCATCAAAGGCGCAGATGGGTTGGTGTCCACACATTTGGGAGTTCGTGCGGCACAAATCTCTCTCGATTTCTCACGAGTCGCCGTGATGCTACAGCCAAAGAGATGAGGGGTTACGAGCATTTTCCCACTTCCACGTAAAATAGTCATCCCAACAGACGTTTACGGGCGTATGAGAGCAACGTCACGTGATGGCATGTGGATGATGCACATGCTAGAGATGGAGAGTGTGGAGGCCCTATGCTCGATAGTCTCGGGTGTAGGCACACTAAAGGGCAGTGAAACGCGGGTAAGGGAGTTACGTAGCAGAAGATAGCTGAAGCAGCCCTATAATCGTTGAGCACGTACATAGCCTCAAGGGCAAGTCCAGCTTAACGGAGAGAGTATTGCCAGGGATAAATTTTGAGCATGAGGGGTAAGAGGCGATTCTTTATCGGCATCTCGAAGGAGGAAAAATACAGTGCGCACGCACCACACTTCGGAAGCATACAAGGACAATATCTGAAAGGCTCTACACCCACACCCACGACTCCACTAAAGAGACATTTCTCTTGAATATACATTCATTGTACATAGATAGTTACTTGTAAACCCTCTTTGCCGTTTCAATAAAGCATTGATGATCTTGTTTCTCTTGGTCATTATCGCTTTGAGCATTAGCTAGTGTGTGCGCTCGTGTGTATGAGATTCCTAGTAGTGGTGTCTACGTGCCCCTTTTCTCACATTCATGCAGATTTGCTGAGGTAAATCATCGTCTACTTGCCATCACCTGGTCCAGAGCCTCCCTTCAGTTGGACGAGCGGGTGACAATTTGGTTTCAGAGCACTCAAGGCTCGATATGGCGAAGAATTGGAACTGGTCTAGCCACCAGACGATCAATTCTGGTGATCGAAACGCACAGAAAATTTTAAGTGAATCGCGCGAGAATTCGGCCAGGTATGCGCGATCTGACTTCTATTTTCTGCTTCGAAAGGATCTGAGCTAGTGTAGCTCGAGTTCTGTTGTTGATCTACTCGAAAAGAGGTAGATCTAAAGCAGCCAAAATGACCTACATGAGATCGTGAAGTTCATGAGTTAATCGCTACGGAAGATGATCAAAATCGATTGAAAATTTCATGAATGATTCAGCCCGATCTCTTTCTTGCTGAAATCTAATCTTCAAAAGAGGGAAGAGTGAGTAATCTGACCTCAATCTAGCAAAGGGATGCTAGATTGATTTCAGATCATCAAAGTCAGAAGGAATTCAGCAGATCCGACCGAGAAATTGCGATTCAACCGAAATCGGATTCCAATCATGAATGGTGAAGTCTAAGTTTCTGTGGATAACCCCTTGCGAATTGAGCGTAATTCAGCAGCATATGGAAGGAAGAACAATCGGTTGATCTGTTGGCAAAGTAGTTGGATCAGGAGCCGATTGCAATTTGCTGCAGAAAACGGAAAACAATCAGTAATTTTCGACAGGAATTGTCGACAAAATTGCAAATTGAGTTGCGATAGAATTTTTGTAATTGGCTGTCTATACTCGGTTGTAAGATTGCTGTAATTTCACGTTGGGACAGTAGCATAGAAGTCTTCATTGCTGTACAGAGTCTAGCCTCTTGTACCGAGTGAAGTGCGAGACAGATCGACAGGAGTTTGTAAGCCGAGATGTTCTAATTGAAACCGAGTCTTGTGTTGTGCGTGCACAGCAGCTGAGTTGTAAGAGGTTGACAGTAGTTGTGAGTCCTTGTAATTGTCTATAAAGGTCAGTTGCAGTGAGTCTCTAGTGGGAAGCACCACCACTAGTTGCTGCCAAACACAGTAGACCTGAAATCGAGAAGAAAACTACTTTCTAGTGGTCTGAAAAAAAGATTGTGTAAGATGGATTTTCACCGAAAGTTGATGGCGTTTTGAAGGAGTAAACAGTGTCATTTTGATCAGAAATTGTCACCAACTCGTTTCTTGCTCCAATTGAAGGAGTCTCACGGCCAGGTGATGGCAGGTAGACGACGATCTATCTCAGCCGATCTGCAAGTATGTGAGAAAAGGGGTGCATAGACACCTCTAGCGTTAGGTGTAAATCTTTCTCATAGCTAGGATCTCACACACACTCACATAGGGAAGGGCCTTGACTACTAAGGTATGAATAAATCAAGTGTAAAGAGCACCGATGAATTACTTCATGATACAATGAAAATTCCTTGATTCGTTTTGCATCGAGTGTAATGAGCAACTATGGTGTAGCTCTTTCTCATAGCTATTGTAATGAGCATTGATTTTAATTCCTGCATTGATTGACAGTTGAATTACTTCATAGCTAGGATCCTTCATCGGTGCTCTTTACACATGATACAATAAATGCAAAGCTAATCTACTATTATGAAGTTTTTTTTGTAATTCTTAGTTGTGCGGTTAAGAATTACAAAAGGAACTAAGAAATTAGTATGAATAAACAGCACATGCTAGACAAAATGAAGGATGCTTGGAACGAGTATATCTCTTTACTCTTTATAAAACAAACTGGTCACTATAATAACCCAAGTACCAAACCTTTGCACAAAACTCGAGAATTTTCAGTTTCAATGGGAGAGAGACATGGCTTATTTTCGGCCACCTAGAAGTTGGTCTGGTTAACCGACTTTTACAACATGGCATATGTGATCATTTAACAACCATAGTCTAAGTTAGTAAGTCGAACCAATTTATTTGAAAATCTTTCAATAATCTTAGTCTATTTTTAAATAATTCAAAATTACCATCATACTCTATTTTATATTTTTATAAACATCTCACACTATTTGAACTGTAGCAAGTAGTCATTTCACTCGAATCAAAATGATAAATCAGCTTCACCATCCAATTCATATAATCAAGTATGTATAAGATCATGATACCAACCATGTCCATAATTTAGTTGGTACATTTTAAGCGGCCTTCTGTGTTGTATCGTTTTCACTCTATTAGAAGTACCTACCACAAGGAAACGTTAGCAGATATCTCTTATATTAAGAGTTAAGCTTAACCTAGTCTTATCATTTTGACATGACTATATATCTTTTGCTTTTGGATGCTTAATTAGAAGGTACTTTAATGTACTTTAGTTCAAAGTATTCAAACTTGAAAGGGCTTAAATATAAGTCAAGTTTCATCATGAACGATTTTACTAATGGACTTAAAAGACCAATTCAAGTTGATGTTGCACCAAATCTCTTATTAGACTTATCGTCAAATGATTTCCAAAATTAAATTATGATTTTATATAAACAACGAAAATAACTCCATTCCTAATTAGATCTCTCATGTAGCTATACCTCAAACCAATATGTTTAGATTTTCCATTATATACTTGACAATATGCTTTTGTCAGAATACTTTGACTGTTATAATTCATCAATATTGACACTATAGGCTTCAACCATATTGGTATCTCGTGAGCCGCAATTGATACAATAAACTTGATAACTATGATAGAGTCGCAATACATATATGTTTCTTTGAAGCCCAAGAAATAACATCCCACCAACCGTGAAGATCCACTTGCAGAAGCATAATCTTTTGAGTAACTGACCCAACTAGCATATAAATATCCTTTTAATAACGAAAGACTCCCAATATACCTTATGTTGTAGTTAGCTTTTTCCTTTAAGTATTTAAACACTCGTTGAACAACCTATCATTAATAATTACTTGGATTGCTTGTATACTAACTCAATCGGTCCATTACATATATAATATTAAGTCGAATACATATCATCACATACATCAAGTATCCAATTGTCTTGTATACTCTAGTTGCTTTAACAGGATATTCATCATTTGGTATAAGTCTAGTATTGTAATCAAAAGGAGTATAAACATGAAAACAATAAACAAAATCAAATTTCTTTAATACATTTTTACGTGTAATTAAGGTGCCTGTAATAGAAATCACCATTTAAGAAAGCAGTTTAACATCCATTTGGTGAATAACAAGTTTGTAAATTGAAGCCAAGGCTATCAAAATCCGAATTGAAGAAATTCTAGTCACAAGGAGCAAAGGTATCAAAATAATCAATATTTTGTTTTTGAGTAAAACCTTTTGCTACTAATCTAGCTTTGTATTTTTCAATCGAACCATCGGGATTATATTTTCTTTTAAAAATCCATTTGCAACCAATAGGTTTTGTTCCAGGAGGTAAGTCAACTAAAGTCCAAGTGTTGCATTTTGAAATAGAATCAATTTCGGTTTTAATAGCTTCTTTCCAAAATTGAGCATCGAAAGATAAAATAGCTTCAGAAAAGCGACAAAGGATCATTTTCAACAAGATAAGTATAAAAATCATTTCCAAAAGATGATATTTTCTTTGTCTTACATCTCGTTCCCCTCTTGGTCTGTACTCGGTAGGCCCACCTCGAAACATTTTTATCAGAATCATAGCTATTCTTTTATGAGTAATTAGATTCAATAACGATAAATCTCTATACTTTATTATTTTCAGTATATCTTAGGAATATACATTCAATTTCTTTTTCTCCCTTAAAAGTTCTAAAACTTTTGCTCTTACTTGACAACTCCAAACCTTTAAGTTTTTCAACCTAGGCTTTTTTTTTTTCCTAATCTCATACGAAGTTATCTTTCTTTTGTTAAGAATTGTACTTAAAATATAATAAGCCATTAACAAATTTTTACCCCAATAACCATTAGAAAGACGAGAATAAGACAATATTGCATTCATCATTTTTACTAACACTCCATTCTTTTTTCAACCACACCATTTTGTTGTGGTGAATGAGGAGTTGTTACTTGTGTATAATGCCTATTGACTTAAAATAATTCAGTTTATAGTATTCACTTTTCCCTTATCTATTCTTAAGCATTTAATGAAACTTTTATGCTGCTCTTGTACTTGCGATTTGAAAATCTTTAATTTTTCTAAAGTTTTATCTTTAAAATGCATAAGGTACACAAGACAATATCTGGTACAATCGTCTATAAATGTAAAAAATATTTCTTGCACCAATGGTAGATGAATCATGCATATCACATACATCATAATGTTTTCGGTTTTACACTTTAGAACTTTCTACTTTAGGAAATAGAATTCTAATTATCTTTTCAAGCATGCACATTATACATGATTGGTCAATTTTATTCATTTTATGAATTAAATTAGATTTTATCATATCATTTAATTTTCTAAAATTAACATGCTAAACAATAATACAAAATATCACAAGATAAACTTGAACATGTTATTAGAGAGGAGCCTTTCCAAACAAAATACCTCCTTTTGAAAAGATAAACTTATCCCCTCAAAATACACATTTAAATCTATACCTATTTGGTAAGGATACAAAAACAAAGTTCTTTCTTACATCCGGTATATATAAAATATAAATGTTTGTGCCTAAGGCTTCTAGAGAGTGGAACTCTCAAGTTCTCTACATAAGATTCTATAAGAAAGATAGTGATGAAAATATATCTTAAGATACGAGTTTGTTAATCTTTAGGCTTATTTCACCATCTTCAATATCAAAGAACTGAGTGCAAAGGGTGCTGGAGAATCTCTATAGGATAGAGTGATTATCCCTTCACATGCCTTGCATTAGCATAGTAAAAATCTAGACAGACTAGTGTACTAGTATTATGTTTTTTTTTAATTCTTAGTTGTGTGACTAAGAATTACAAGAAGGATTAATCAATATGAATAAATAAGCAAAGAAGGGGAAAGAAAGGATATCTGGAGCAAGTATATCTCTCTAAATATGTCAATGTGATAATCTAGCCTTTTAGGCCTTACAAGAAACTCACATCTTTGGTTTTAATGTGAGAAATGCATCCTATTTTCAACTACATAAAGTTGGTTTGGTTAACCAACTTCCTTTATGTCCTACATAGAAATTTAACAGCCACAACCCTTGAAAATCCTCCAACATTGAATGCCCATAATTTGGCTTGCATTGCAAGATGATGGTATTTAGAAAGAAAGCCTAAACATGTACCACTAACAAATGCCATGTCTTCTAGTGTGTGTGCGTGCGTGCGTGTATATATATAGAGTTTAAATTGTAGCCTTTATCATTACCATGAGCCCTTATTGAGTTTGTATATAGAGGTATTCAAGGGACAGATGAAACCTATTCAAGCCTTTAAAACTGAACCAATCTGACAGTTTGGCTTGGTTCAAATAGATAGAATTGAACCAGAACATCAAAACTAAACCACTGGTTCAGTTCTAATAGGAAAAAGGTCTTCTGGTTCATTTTCTGGTTCTAAGGTTGGAAACAAATCCTGAGAACCCAATCTGATCATGTGTGTATATATGTATGTATATGTGTGTATATACATGTATATATATGTATATATGTGTACTAGCATATGGAAAACATGTTCTATTACGGGTCCTGTTTTGTGTAGAAAAAGGTTGAGTCCAAAACATATTTATGGGTCAAGTAAAGAATTGAACACATGATCTATTTAGCTTGTTTCAGGTTTAGGGCAGGTTCTATATAAACTCAGGGATACAGATTACATATTGTAATGGACAGTTTCAGTCAAAACTAGATTTAGGGTAGTCTATCTAGATCCAAGTTTGGTTTTTAGGTCATTTTAAGATTTGGATCTGGTTTGTAGCATTTGACTCGTAACTGAATAAATTGTAATGTTTTTATTATTTTAAAAAATGTCTAGAGATTAAAACAAGTGGTTTGGAGGTGATAAAAGTGGGCCAACAATTTGACTGTTATAATTCATCAATATTGACACTATAGGCTTCAACCATATTGGTATCTCGTGAGCCGCAATTAATACAATAAACTTGACAACTATGATAGAGTCGCAATACATATATGTTTCTTTGAAGCCCAAGAAACAACATCCCACCAATCGTGAAGATCCAGTCACTGGAATACTCTTACCGTGGAACGGTTCTTTCTGTTGGTACAGTGATTGCTGGATGGGATGAAACGGTAGTCATAATGTGCAATCCTTTTCGTTTATCCATATCTGTTCATGCCTTATATTCATTCAGATAGCTGTCCTTTGCATTCTAGGGTCCTGGTTTATACTATGTTGATAGTGAAGGTGGAAGACTTAAAGGAACCCCATTCTCTGTTGGATCAGGTTCACCGTATGCATATGGTGTTCTAGACAGCGAGTGAATTCCATTTTCTCTATCAATTCTGTAGCTTAACCCAAATGTCAAGCTTTAATGGCTCTACTAATTTCATATCACCATGTGCTAGTTATGGGTGGGGCATGTCTGTGGAGGAAGCCGCTGAACTTGCACGTAGAGCAATTTATCATGCCACATTCCGAGATGGTGCTAGTGATGGAGTTGCTAGTGGTACCTTTACTTCCCCCTCTCATCCCCCCCACCACACACACACTGTAGGATAACCGCTGAACTTGTTGCTGTTAACTAGACTGCACTGGGGTTGGCGATTTTGTTGCCCACCTGTTGGTGTGAAAGCCGAGCCTGCTGCTTCAGCCTTCGCCAAGGGATGGATGTCCAACTAGGGCGTTGAGCTCGTGACCTTCACCTTGAAGGTCTCGTGAGCAATGACTTTGCCAAATGGACAACGCCCACTAGGTTGACTGGCTATATAATTAAGACTTCTCATCAGAAAAAGCAAAAACAAGGAGATTTTCATTGTGGCAAGCTCTCAACTTAATTTGCAAGATGCTCCATGAATGATGCCTTGGTGGAGAGGGGGGCCTCAGCCACTTGAAAGGGGGTCTGGGTTTGACTTTTCTGACCGTCATGCTTATGCATAAATCGAACCTTTATTCCACATGCCCAGCAGTGGGGATGCAATTGTCAAGGACTTTACCTTGCAAAAGCACCTGGATATCCCCGATGTGGGCTTCCCATGGGACTACGAATAACAAGTGGGAAAAGCTTAACCTGGAGGGCATCTGTCTTACGTAATTGGCTCCTATCCACTAGTGGAAGGAGTTTAATATCCGTGGCAAACTTCTTGCTTGAGAATGCTTGATCCAGCTTCTCTATTAATAAAAGAATGAATTTTTCAATGCTTGTACCTGCTCTTTTGTTATTTTAAGGAGCTTCATAAGGTGGTCTTTATTCAAGCAGATGGTTTAGGCTTACAGCAATTGTTTTTTTCTCTCAGAAAGGGAAACTACTAGGCATTGACATAGTAATTACTCGTCTTTTTAAAAAAAAATGTTTCTCCAGTTTATCATGTTCAGAATGGCTGGAAAAAGCTGTCTGCCGATGATGTTGGAGAGCTTCACTACAAGTACCACCCTGTTACTCAAGAGCAGGAAATGACAGAGGTCGAAGCCTAATGTTTCTCATTTGCTTCTACAGTGAAGGTGTTCTGCATTTGAAATTTGACAAGAGTTGTAATAGTTTTTTTTTCTTCAGCAAACATTTGGCATATTTTTCAGGTCAGTAGCGTTTATGGGGCTGATGGACATATGGGGTTGAAGTGGTTCCCCTCTCCCTCATGTTGTTATGTACTAAAGCTAGAATTCTTAAATTTCTTTTGTGTTTAACTGATCAACTATTAGCGGCATCTGCTGATTATGCTTTCCCATATATTTGCTGGGAGTTTCATGTGACTTGACCATTGTTGATGGGCTCTTCTCTGTTAATTTTCCTGGCTTTTAGGTACAAATGGGTACCATTTGGTCCCTTGGACCTAGTGCTGGCAGACGAACTAAGTCATTTATGTTTGGTTAATGATCTAAATGAACCGACCATGAGCACTGCTTGTGCGCATTCTCAGCTATATAAGTTCGTTTAATTTCAGTATATATATTTTGATTTTCACATGCTACAAAACCGGGTCAAGGTAACTAATTGAGTAGACTGCTGCAATTAAATGGTCAAGTCTTTCAAATTTTCAGGAGAAAATTGTATGAGGGAACATTGACAAAATCTTAACTCAAATTAAATTTTCTAATGAAAGGTACTTTTTAACTTCACCAAACTTGTCATGTTCAATGTTCGGCATAAATGAGCTACAAGACGAACGCGAACAAAATTTGAGCTGATGAATAACCATGAAACCCCTTGTGATTGGTTCCACTCGTTTACCAGCCCTCTCCCACTTAAAGAGTAGTTTGCAATTTTTCTAGGGAGAATGGGTATTTGCTAGATTTTTGGCTCCTGAAATTCAGAGTTCAAACTTACACTTCATATGATTAAATGGGTTGTTCATTATAAACGCCACCGGTGGTTTGCAACTTATAAAACCTTCGATATCACCTAATCGGTGATTCACATTTTCATGAGATTTTGCACTGTAGGATGCTTAAGCCCCTAAAATTTTCAAGCAAGTTCCGAAATTTGCATTGCAGTCTAACTAATAAAAAATTCAAATGTTATGTCTCAGTTGGTTTAGCTTCAAGTCTTCACGATTTATATTTGAGACGTTGATTAAGCTCGGAAAGCAAACTTAATTGCTCTATCCGGCCCAATTGTTCCAGAGAAGAAACCATATTGAAGGTGAACGTGGGCTATCATTGTAAACGACCAAGGTCTGTTACCTGGTCTTCGTGGAACCTTCTCATTAAAGAAAAAAAGGTAACATGGTGTGGTGGGCTATAATCAACAGCACACGATACATAAGATACACACACCAGCACAGAGAGTAATATGGCGAGGGGGTAGACTCGCAAGTTGAAGGTCACAAGTGTGATACCCTTGGCGTGCATTGGCTTGGGGCTCTCCATTGTAAAGCCCCCCAAAGAAAAGAAGAAGAAGAAGAAGAAGAAGAAGAAGAAGAAGAAGAAGAAGAAGAAGAAGAAGAAGAAGAAACATACATACCTGGCTTCTGCTGTTGCATGCATTCATGCAAAAAGTCTTCAATCCTATTTTCTTTATTATATTCAATTCTGCATGGTGGACACAGATCGATTTTTCTTCAGTTCATCTTTATTCGAATGAGATGTTTCCTCTTCACGGAGAGCTAAAACTGTTTGCGTTGAATATTTTAATGGGACAACTCAATTTTCAAATTATTCTTATAAGAAAAATAAATAGTCAAAAGACAAGTTGAGGGCGTTCAAATGAGTAGAAACCAGGCAGTTAAAGAAGTCCCATAAAGATGTGAATTAGGAAGATTAGCTTGACGAAATCAGGTACAAGATATCACCTATTTGTTCCAAAGATACTTTTTCTTTGGGAAGTTTAAGAGTTATGTATGTATGGATGCAGCCCAACCATAAGAAGTTTAGGAGTGTTAAATCTAAAATGAGGTTACCATTTACTCACTTCAAATTACTATACACACATTTTTTCCATGACTTTCAAACATATCCCCACGCATTTCTGAAATTTCCTGCATTACTCTCGACTTCACCCGTGGTTTATCTCTCTCTCCTTTGCTATTTTTCTTACCGGATGATACATAATTGGACCCCATGAAAGCTCCATCACCATCTCTTGTAAAAACAAAAGAAAAAAACAGAGGAAGAAAAAGAAGAAAAGGTTTGAACCCTTGATTCAATGAGCTATTTTATATTTTTCAAAGGTACGTTTATAGATTCAACTTTGTTTTGCTTTCTTTTTTGTGTATTTGATGCCGTCAATGTGGTAATTGTGAAGTCATCGGCAATTGCATCTTCCCATTTAGAGAGACATCACTCAACCATTTAGAGAGATGCATCATCTCTCTAGATGAAGAGATGCAACTCAACCCATCTTTATCTTGGACTATATGACTCAATGAAAAAAATAAGAATTGATGAATGATTTATAATACTCATTTTCATATCCAATCAACCACCTAACCTCAAATATAATGGATTTTGTTTTCTTTTTCTTCTCTGGTTTGATGAGAAATATTGTTGCTTATTTTAAGAGTTTTTAGTTTATTGGGTTTTCAATTTCATTATTATTTTTAAATATCAAATATAAATCGACAATGTTTTAAATGTGTTATAAAAAAATACAAGAAGTTGACAACAATGGTACTAGAATCATGCCATAAGATGAACTTTTACAAGAGAGAGAAAGGAAAGAAAATGTATTGGGAGTATTTTAAATATTTAAAAAAAGAGAGATGTGGATAGAAAAAAGAGTGTGCACACAATAATTATGAAATAAAAATACCCTTATCATATTGATGCCCCCTAAGGGAAGTACATGCACTAACATGTTATGTTAGATGTGGGTAGCATCTAATGACTCTCTCTCTCTCTCTCTCTCTCTCTATATATATATATATATATATATATATATATATATATATATATATATATATATATATATATATATATATATATATATATATATATATATATATAAAAAGACTGGGAAAATGCCTTACTTATCCATCTATTCGGTAAATTACTCAGAGCTCACGTGGTGCATGCCGGATTAATCGTATTTTGTGTTGGAGCAATGAACCTATTTGAAGTGGCTCATTTCATACGGAGAAGCCTACAAATGAACAATGATTGATTTTACTTTTCCATCTAGCTACTCTAAGTATATATAGTATTATTTTATTTTTCTTCTTTTAAGATACATCTGGAAAAGCACGAAAATGCTTGATAAGATCTAATGTTCGGAAATTAAGCTTAAGAGCTTCATAAGTAATGTGAAAACGAGAGAGCTGCATTCAAAGATTTTTTTATAATTTATCATGGATGATTCTCCCTTTCTCATGCTCAAGTTGATTTGAGGTCTGAGCATCTTTCTTGTTTTGATTGTGCCAATTATCGACAGCTTCACTGTCTTGTTGATTGTTCACGGGATCCATACTGATTGGTAAGACATGCGAACTAAAATATTCTCATATTTTTAAAGCACATGCAATTTAAAAAAAAAGAAAAGAAAACCCACTAAAGTTTTGCATTTTGTCTGTGAACAAGCTTAATATTTTTCGCTTTAGTCAAAGCTAAGCTGCTGTTTAATTAAAACAATCCTTTGTTGGGTATGCCGATTAAGTTAAAATATTAGTCCTTGACAAACCTGTTTGTACATTTAGCTTCAAGCTGCTTTTCCATGGTAGGTGGAGTGTACGATGACAGACACGAACGGAAGTCTCACCACCCATATGATCTCAAACTTGTGCAACTTGGCTGTGGTTTAGAAAACATAAAGGCAGTAGGTCCGCACTGGGAGAGAGAGCTCAGTGGCAGTACACTCTAACACCATTGCTGCTGGTGGGGAGTTCGACTCCTAAGGGTGCATGTGTACGTGTGTGGGCGTCCTCTTGTAACCGAAAAAAAATAGAGGGCAGTAGATTCAGGGAGATGCGGCTTTGGGGTCATTTTTGAAACTCATTCCTTTTATCTTTAGCAGTACGAGTGCTTTCTGGTTTTCTTATGGGAGCCTTTGGAATTTTACCAAATCAAAACGAGAAAGACGGAGGCAACCGGGACATGATGAGGAGCATTCCGAGAATTGAACTCGGGACCTCTCGCACCCTAAGCGAGAATCATACCACTAGACCAAATGTCGTGATCTAGAACCACATTCCTGACTAACTCTTAAAACTATAACCCTAGATTATTTATATTTTCACAACTAGTGCTTAAACATGAAAAAGTATGAATTTTGTAATAAGCTATTGGCCTGTGCAGAATGCACCTCAGAGAGGGTGTTTCCGGCATGCCCAGATGCTTTCGGCGGAAGCTTGTATGGTTTGAGACTTGGTAGAAAGAGAGTCAGTCAGTCAGGTGTCTAAAACCTGGCCTTGGCAATAACTACCCCTATATGAAGGTATTTGAATCTTATGCAGGAATGGTTTTACACCCCCATTCACAAAGGGTCGGGCTAGAAAGTTTGCCTCCAAAGCTAGATGAATGCACCGACAGCGTTAGCTAAACGGCAGGGCGCTCCAGCATCGTTGCTGCTGGCATGGAGTTCAACTCCGAGGTGCATGGCTTCGGCCTCCTCTTGTAACAAAAATAGCATATATTTGAATCTTGTGTTTGTTGGTGTTTTTGTGTATTGGGAGTTGTGCTGTTGGAGGGGTGCTAGGGTTTCTGCTTTTGGCATCGTGGTTGTAGCAAAGTAGTCTATTGACCATCTTTGCTCTTGAGTTTATAAATCACATACTTCTTTTCTCTTGCTGTCGCACGACCATGAATTTTCTTTGAGTTAGAATCTCACTTCCTGAAGCCACTGGATCTCAATCTCTGTTTGCATGCTCTTATATCATTGAAACAACCTCTCACTTCATTCCTTCCGTCTATATTTCCAACTTCATTAAAAGAAGATAACTCCCTTTGAAGCTTGCAAATCTGTTTGTTCACAAGGCCACATTGCTCTATGTTCTACGCACCAGTTGTTGAGTTACATCTCGGATCTTCTCTTCCACATCCATACCTCTCATCTGCCGGCCACTTGTAATATCATCCTCTCTCAACCACATCTACTCAAACCTGAAGGGCTTTCACATTATCTGTATCTTCTCTTTCACTTGTCGTTATCTAGAATTATATGAGAATGTTAAGAATGAAAAGAGAAGAGGTGAAGAACCCGCTTATTAACCCACTTATCATTAAGGATCCAATCTCACCCTAGCATTATCGGCAACATTTGCATTATTATTCTAGGTATACTCATGAACCACGAATGTACCCGACAAGATGACATTGGAAACAAATAAAGAAAGGAACTATACAACAAAGAACAATAAAGAATTGTTTGAAGTGAGAGATAGTATACAACATGGGAGCCATTTTATATACATAAGGCATTCCTCAAAGCTAAGAAATATTGCACTGAAACCTCATTCAGATTGAAATTTGGGTAAGGAGCTAAGCTCCCAAACCCCCACCTTCTAAGCAGGCATGCATGTTTCCCTTAAAACTTCAATGCACGGAAGAGATGGATTTATGGAAACTCATGGAAGAGTAAATCAGGCTACACATAAAACTCCAACAGGTAGTAATGCTTCATCAAAGAAGGGTGCCACCATAAAATTGTGAAACCAGGTCTTAATGAAACAGCAAGCACCACACATCTATGAACATTGGAAGATCGAGATACCAAATAGTAGTGACTACTCAAATAGAAAGAAGACATGGAGGAGAATTCATAACTATATCACTACATGCCTTTTATCATTCTTTAATTAGAAATATTGGCAAACAACCTACTCATCAACACTTTTGATTTAACTTATGTACAACAAAATAAAGTTTCATATGATTTTCCTCAAAGCACACAATGCTGCAATTATTGCTCTCCTCACACAAGCTCTCCATGTACTCTATCTCCTCTAGTCGGAGTCCTTCCTTCAATAGAGAACAGGTTACATTAACTCTTTCAGGCTCCGCTTTTTGTGACATCTACAGGTTCACCAGGTTGTGACATTAATAGTCATTGTGATAATTGTACTCTAGTAGTATATATAATAAGTGAAACTCATTAGTTTTTCAGTCACGTTTGTGGTATTAAGAGTCACTTACTTAAGTGATAATTGTGCTCATTAGTAATATATGTAGTGGTTGAAACTCATTACCACTTTTCAATATGTGTGTGGCCTTAAGAGCTACTTACTTAAGTGATAAGTGTGCTCATTAGTAGCACATGTAGTGATTGAAACTCTTGAGTATTTTCTAGACATATTTTATTATTAAGAGCCACTTACTTGAGTTATAATTATGCTGATTAGTAGCACATGAAGTGGTTGTAACTCTTGAGCATTAAGCATCCATATCATGACATTAAGAGTCACCTTCTTGAGTGACAATTATGCTCATTAATAGCATATCATGAGTTACATCTTCACCATGTCTATATATAGTGATAAATATTCATCTATTTTCTCATTGTGTCCTTTCCTATTTAGTTTCTAAAAGAGTTTACAAGTCCAATTGTAGCACTAATTGTGTTTGCAACATCATCATCTTTACTTTGCTGATTTGTCTACAACTCTATTATGTTTGTGCAAGAAGAATCAAGGATCTTTGTTATATCTTGAAAGTGTTTGTCGAGGTTTATTATACTTAGTTATTTGATACCGGTCATGGTAAATAAACTGAAAGGTTAGTGTTTATTATGTATTAAAGAATAACACTATTATAACCTTCTTTTCAGGATATTAAATTTGATTTCTCAGGTGTCAACTACTCAAGAACGCATAAAAACACCAGTTAGTTTACCATATTTTCTTAAGATCTTGATTAGTCCTACACATCCAAACAAATTGTGTTAGAAAAGTTAGATATCTACTACTAGATCTTAATGATTTCACCATTCTTAACTACGAATATCAACATTGTCTTCAATTATCCATCCAATCAACAACAAGAAAGGCATTGTTAACTTTCTCCAAATCAAGCCAACTAGATTTCTATCCATAAATCTTTTTCTGAAACAACCTCAGCCAAATGCTATGATTCTTTAAAGAGTCCAGCAGATCCTAATAATCAAGTAGATAATTACATGGTTCTTGTTGTCACGGTCTTGCATCTCATCCCCACAATTGTTGCATGCATCTGTAACACATTGTGTGTATGATAGCAAGTGAACGTGTGAGCATCCATGAGTCTAGCATAACTAATAACCATAACCATGCTTTGAAAATGCCAAAGGATATAAGAGAAGAAGGGACCTATATAACTAATAGAGCTCCAATTCTCCAATAGGATCATTTCTCTATGGAAATCAACAATCTCCTTCCTCACTTTTATCATTTCTTCCTCTGAAACCTTTTCTGTTTTTGCTGTTTCTTGTAAGAATTGTACCATTATGAGAGAATAAAATTCACAGTTGAGATTGGGACAAGAAAAACTTAGAAACCAAATTGTGCACCACTTAGTGAGATACCATAGCTTAGGCATTGTCACTCATTTATTAAAAATTGAGTACAAATGATAAGTACCTACTTTCATCATTTAGAATATATTTATAAATATGGTTGGCACCACCTTTATGACCATTATAAACCTTTCTAGTATTAGTTTTACGTCAATGTTTTACCTGAAGCAATGCAAATGTAAACTTTTTATGCAGAACAAGCACTATGTTGTTTCGTCTTAAGATAACCTGCGAGATACTATTTTTGTGAACGCATTCAACATCTTGGCAAGGAAAGAAGTTCATCTTCTAAATGTAGGAAACAGTTTGAACCCATGTTGTGAGTAGCATATCGTAACATGCATGGATTTTTACCATACGATAGGCAGCCATACCGCATTGTGTTGTAGCATATCATAATTTTTCTCTAAAAGTACTTTTAAAAACTATGAAAAATAGATAAAATCATGAAAAATCCTAAAGAATTCTAATGATACAAAGCTAGGTATGATACATTATGTTGTCACTAACTAATAATAATTATAAATTCATAATACAAACAAATAAATCAACTAAATAGCAATTAAAAGATAATCTAACAACCGGCTAGCCTATTGTTAAATCAATTCAAAGTAGCAAACATTTTTAAAGTTTCAACTTATGTCACTCAATAATCTTCTTCTTACCCTCTTTCTTCTTCAAAATCACCACCTTCATAAGTAAAATCAATATCACTATCCTCTTATTAATTTTGGTGTTAATACATGTTAGCATATTCAAACAAATCTCAATTATGTAAAGGGGCTCGAAGAATAATTTTTTAATTGTAATATGTATGATCGTTTGACCTGGTATGGTTAATGGTTAAGTAAAAAAGTTACCTTTGCTTTTGATAGTAAAAATAAAAAATCAAGTGCACTCACTCAAAAAGCAAAACACAACTTTCTACTATTTTAGTATATCATTCCAAACAGCTGATCGAACTGTTACACATGTATGTAAAGGGGCTCGAGTTAGGTCTATACGTACCCTACCATATCGTGTCTGGGTTTAAAAAAAGGACCCATAGAGAAACCTGGTTAGATTAATAGCAACCTACTTTTAACCATAATCAGTTGGGCATGACCCACTAACCCAATTTTGCTAACCCTGTTTTTACATATGCTTAATGCAGCAAAAAGCTTTAGAATAAACCCTAGTGCAACAATATCAGGTGCATTTAAATCCTTCGAACATATGTTTTGGTTTGAGATATGAGATAGAACTCTCGATTTAAGAAGTAATATGGTGGAGCATTAAAAAATGGACTTCAGTGGAAAGTGTATTGATGTCTATGGTTTGAGATTATTGATTTGATGCATAAAATCTATCTCTTCTTGCTAGGAGAGCAAACTCAAAAGGTTGCCAATTAAATACTTGAGATGTGTATTCGTATGGTCCAACTTGGCTTCGAACCTAGCTGCAGCAAATCAAGCACTTACCATGGGCTTGAATTAGAAAACCACTCAAGGTTCTTGGATTTTGGGTTATGTTCTTTTTTCTCCCCTTCTTTAGGATGATAGTCAAGTAACTCTTTTCACCGTCGCTAGCTCCGGGTTCACTAACACTACTTCAGATGCCAGAACAGGTTTGTCTTGCAAAATAGAGTTTATGGAAGAAAAGGCTAAAGTAGTATTGCAGAGTAGTTTGTACACGATGCAATAGTGCGAAGAATCTAATTGGGGCATTTAGTGAATCGACTACTCTAACGATCTGGAAACAATTGTTACCTTGTGACCTTGAACTTCGATCTTTGACAAAAAGTAAGTGACTCTATCACTCCCTCTCATTAGTGTTGACATTTAGTGAATCGACTACTCTAACGATCTGGAAACAATCGACTACTCTAACGATCTGGAAACAATTCTAAAGGTTTTTGAAAAAGTACAAATGATAATATTTTTACACTCAAGCTCCCAAAAAATAATGAATGAAAATGAGAGGGCGAGCAGTGGACATGAACCAATCACACTTTCTCTCCACACACACACACACACACACACACACACACACATATATATATAACCTATAATAATATCAACTCATGCCTTCCCTTTGAAGGACATGAGCGTAATATGATTGCTCTTTTACATTTTTTTAAACACTATTTTAAAATTCTAAATGATATTCAAGTCCAATAAGAAAGAGGCATGAATGCAATGAATGAGGTACACAAGAGCAAGTTACTATACATATGTACACACACATTTAAAACTTGTAATTTTTTTGTGGTATATTTTAAGGTCCCAACTAATTCCAATTAAGCATGTAGGCTCATAATTTTGTACCACTTTTATGATTAATAAATCATGTTTTTGTAGTATGTGAGCTTTCACATGTTCCCCTTATCTCAAATTATTTTCTCCAAAAAGAATGTTCAATGCTCTCTCTCTCTCTCTTGTGTGTGCATATGCTTGCCTGGATGGATGAGTATAACAAATACTTTTACCTCTTCCCGCTGCCCCATCCCATGCCATCTGAGCTAGGTTATGGAGAGAGTGAGAGACTTTGTACAATCAATGCAAAAACTTGAGAGAGAGAACATAATATATGCTAATACACTTAGTACTAAAGTATCCAGATAAATCTCAACCATTTATTTTCAGTTGATAAATATTAAAATTTAAATTAAAAAAGTAAAGGTATACATGTGAATAAAGTTCATTGATAAAAAGTACATGCATATTTTTTACTTTTTGAATTCAAATTTCAATGAATCATCACATATAGACTTATGAGTAAAAAGACATTAGGATATTAAGGTATTTATAGAAATTATGATTTTGAAAATTTAAATTAAAAAGGTAAGAAAATTTTAAATTTGGTTATGACATATGATCTCTATAATACAATTTTCAAAAAAAAGATTAATATTTACTTACATAAAAGTGTGTTTTGTTACAAACACACAAATTGATTATTTTGCTTGCAAGAGAAAAGAGAGATTGTATTGTAAGGATTATAAAGTAATTCTAAGAGAAAGTTTAACTATCTAAGATTATGAATTTGTAGGTAAAAAATGAACAAAGAGGCAAAGAACATAGAGCTACTCAAACTAAACAGTGGAGCCTCAAAAATAAGAAAAAATATACATTTAAACAAAATGTTCTTCAAAAAGATGCTTGAAATAATGTAGATACACCTTTTGGTGTAGAATAATATGACTAATTGTATTAGAAAATTGGTAAAAGATGTACTAGGTGAATCTAAGGGATGTATACTAATACAAAAGGAAGCTTGGTGGTAGAGTCAAGTGGTACAAGATATAATTAAGACAAAGGTGACATGTTACAAATTGTATTATGTCAGCAAGAGTAGTGAAACTTGAAAAACTTATAATAAAATAAAAAAAGAAGTGAAAAAGACCGCCAAAAAAATAAAAGTCAAAATTCATGATGATTTATATAAAAATCTTAACTTAAAAGAAGGTGAAAGAGATATTTTTGTAATAACTAAGTTAGAAATAAGAAAACTGAAGATCTTGCTTTTGATAAATCCATTAAAGATAAATATAAGAAGATTTTAGTGGTAAATGATGATATAAAAATAAATAAATAAATAAATTTTGTAAGCTTTTTAACAAAAATATAAATTCTAGTATTAGCTTAGGAGAGTTAACCAAATCAAAAGAGTATATAAACCATAATTTATATTGATGTCTTCAAAGAAATGAAATGGAAGACTCTAACATAAGAATGTTGATAAATCCGTAAGACCAAACAATATTCTTATAAAAGTATAAAATTTTTTAAGAGATATAGGTATCACTTGACTTACAAGATTATTTCATAAAATACAAAAAAACTAAAAGATGCCTAAGGAATGAAAGACAAGTATAATTATATCAACTACGAGAGAGACATTAAGAATTGTACAAATTATCAAAGTATTAGGTTGATGAGCTATTCTATAAACTTATAAGAAATAATTATTGAACATATGTTGAGACAAATATAGAGTATAACAAACCAATTCGAGATCTAGCATTTAACCTCTTTACCTATTGAAGTGTCTTATAGAATATTTTAGAACAAAAAGAAAAACTTTTATGAAACTTATGAGAGAGTATCAAGAAATATTTTTTGAAGAACCTTATAAAACATAGGTATCTCTTTAACATATATCAATCTTATAAGAGACATATAAGATAATTTATTTAATATACAAAAAAATATAAGGGTTCATAGAAAATAATAAATTTCTTTGAAGTTAATATTGAATTACATCAAAGATCAACTTTAAGTTTATATTTATTTATAAGATCAATGCCAAGTTAACAAAACTTATTATACCTTAGTGTATATTATTTGTGGATGATATTGTATTAGTCAACGAGTTTAAAAAAACTCAATAGGAAATTGGGACTATGAAAAGAAATGTTAGAAAGCAAATAAATATAAGTTTGATCATTTGGTCCCTTTAAATGATATAGAAATTAAGATTGTCATACATTACATCCCTCGTAAAGAAAGTTTTAAGTAACTAAAGTCAGTTTTTTAAAGCAATGAAAATGATAAAGATGTTATGCATAGAAATAATGTAGGTTGATTAAAATGAAGAGGTATCAAATATTCTATGCAACAAGAATATACCATCATAGTTGAATGATAAATATTATAGAGTAATAATTAGACCAATTATGTTTTATAGTTTCGAGTGTTGGGTAGGTAATCATCAATATATACAAGAGACATTTGTAACAAAAATGAAGATACTGAGATGAATGAGTGATCGGATATGGAAAAATTGTATCTATAATGAGGTATTAGAAACAAATTGAAAGTATCACCAATAGATTATAAAATGAGGGTAAATCTTTTAAGATGACTTAGAGAAGTAGAAAGACAATCAAAAGAAGCTCCAATAAAAACATAAAAGAAACTAGATTATGAAAATATTAAAAGAAAAAGAAAACAACAACAAAAATATTGGAAAGAAATAACTGCTAGCCTGACACATAATCGAGCTTCATGAAAATAAAGAATCCACATAACTGATGAAAACAGGCTTAGTTGTTATTGTTGTATAACATAAGATGGACTTATGGATATACAAAGCACTTATCCTGCCCCTCTCTCTCTTATATATATATATATATATATATATATATATATATATATAGCCATGGAAAATTTCCTACTTGACAAGTTCAAGCTAAGCAGAGGATTATTGGATATGCATCTCCTTGAGTAACAAGCTCTCGGCCTTAAAGTTCAAATTTTCATGAGTCAACCTTCAAGTCGGGAGTAGGAACTTAACTCTGGTGACCACATCAAGAAAAAGCAGTCGTACAGGAGCAAATGAAAACAAAACCTTCTCCACACTAACCTGCCTCATTTGCATGGATTGTTAGTTACATTGAACTTAACCATTTGTCAGACTAGCATTTAAACTCAAAAAAGCCACATCCTTCTTTATTCTTCCTTTGTATGGCTCAGAACGTTTTCAGATGCATTCATCCCTCTCCGAGCAATGTAAATTCTCGCACCCTTTCACTGAAGCTCCATATGACTCCAACGTCTAAATCACCTTGAGCATGTCTTTCGCTTATCTTTTGCAGGTGTGACAGTTCACTCTTCTCTAATAAAAGGTATCTTCATGAATTGAAGATCATGACTATGTCAAGGGTATTATCATGTACCCATGGAAAACAAGCATGTACAAAGCACTTACAGGACAAACAAAGAGGCGCTCCTAACCAAGTAACAGCACTTACATACCTTCAACCAAGCCTTTTGCTGCACAAGGTGAAGGTCAGCTAAGACATGACATCAGATGCCGGTAGGCATTTATACTAAAGAACTTCAACGCAAAAATGACAAGAGTGGCCTTGCCGAATAGAAGGCATCTTACATCCTTTCAGCAAGATACCTTGCAAGATGATTTATAGGCTTGTGAGCATCAAGAAACTCTTGCGCTTGTCGCCTAATTTTCAACCGAGCAAGGTGGTCCACTGCAATCCAAGGAAAGCTTAGTAGCAGTGGGACCTGATTATCATCATCTGCATTTCGCAATGCCATGGTTTTCTGGACCCAGCGTGGATGATATGCGACGCAATACCATGCTGATGCCTTCTGCTCCAAAATTGAGTTTCTTTCATCATCTGAAAGATTCAAATCTGTCAACAGTTTCGAAGATTGACCAGAATTCTTTGGGTATTGTTGTGAATGCATTCGTGAGTTTCTCTTTTAAGTCTTGCTGCTTCCTGCTGTTGTGCTTTGGGAGAGACACGAATTGACTAGTTACTACTTCACCCTCTGATAATTCATACATACAACCCAACAACCACCTGCTATGCGGAATAAATGTACGTGACTTGTTCAGAAGGTCTTTCAGCTGACCTGATCTGAAGCAAGTAATCATATCCCTTAGGTGAGGCTCGCCCTGAGGATCAAAACCAGCACTAAGCATTATTGCTGCAGTATTTCCTAGCTCAGAGCAAGATGAGGTCAAAACCTCAAGTGCGGTATCTTTGTTCTTGAGCATCTCGTCCAACTTATGGACCATTGTGTCTTGCATTTTCATGAATGCATCCCCTGATACACCCAGAGCTGAAAGTAATGTTATTATTTCCCTGTTGAGAAAGCCTATTTCGTTCAAGAAAATCATATATGGGTTCAAAAGATGAATAATGTAGATCTACTAGATCGTCAATATACTTATCTTTATTTTGAAGGATGTCATTCTTAATATTCTCTAGGAATTCAACATCCTTGCTCTCTATGAGTCCATAGTTCTTATGATAAAACTGATATCCCTTAGATCCTTTAGGATATCCAATAAATATACATCTTAAGGACATATTGTCTAACTTATCTCTAGGCTGGTCAAGGATCTTTACATGAGCGATAGATCCCCACCTACTGAGATGACATAGGTTTGGTTTTCTTGCAAATCACATCTCATATGATGTAGAGAATACAACTTTACACGGTACTCTGTTTAGAATATACACAGTTATACTTACTACTTCTTTCTAAAATATCCTTGGCAGAGATACATCTTTTAACATAGACCTTGTCATATTTAGTAATGTCCTATTTTATATTTTGACTATATCATTATGTTAAGGTGTCCTCGGTATTGTGTTTTGCTTTACAATACCAAAGTCTTTGTAGTATTCTAAAATTTTTACAAAGGTATAGTCACCACCTCTATCTGACCTTAGGACTTTAATTGTATGCCCCAATTGGTTCTCATCTTCTTACTTATATTCTTTAAATGCTTCAAGTACCTCAGATTTATATCTTAAGATATATATATATATATATATATATATATATATATATATATATATTAAGTAATCATTGATAAATATTATGAAATATATCTTTCCACGATGAGATCTTACTTTAAAAGGTCTACATAAATTAGTGTGAATGATTTTTAACAAGGTTGTTGCCCTTGTTATTTCCTTGAGAAATATATTTTTTTGTCATTTTCTCTTATATACCGGCTTTACATTTACCAAAAGTGTTTTCTTGAAATCGTAACAATAAGTCAAAGTCGGATAACTTCCTCAACTTTTCAGACTTATATGCCCTAGGCGTTTATGCCACACATTTACATAAACATTAAAGGCACAATTGATATAAGCAAAAGATCTTTTTCTTTCATTTATTTTTATCTTGAACAAACCTTATTAATTATCGAACAATCTTGAGAAGGTTATCCTTCTATGCTTCCTTAGGGTGACCTTGTTAGGGACAAACCTAACTTCAAAACCCTTCTAAATCAAGGTATGATTCGAGACTAAATTACACCTTATAGTTGGCACAATTAATATATCAGTTAAAACAACCAGTGCGTCTTCTACAAGAATCCTAAAGGACCCCACACTAAAGACATTTGAAAAGGTGTTATTTTCTATATACACCCTATATTCTCATGGTTTATATTCTTTTAGGTGCATAATACCTTCTTTGCTCTTCGAGATATGTGTTGCTGCTCTATAGTCAATCCACCAACTTGATATTGGGTGATCCATATAAAGGCATTTCGAAACCATAAAGGTTATGTCATGCTTCTTCGTTTGACTGCATTGTCGGGTGTTTTCATCACCACGTCTTCTTGTTGTTGTAATATCTCTTAAAGTGCTCTATCTTTATATAGTTAAACACTTTACCTGAGAAGCAATTTTCTGCGATTTCTTAAAAGTTTGACTGCTTTTCTTTTTATTCTTACCAAACTATTGTTTGGTTTATTCTTTTTCTAGTTTGTTATAGAGTTTGTCCTAATCTCTTTTTCAGCTACTAGAAACTTATCCTTCTTATTTTTATTCACGTGTTCTTGTTCAATTGCTAGTTTAAGGAGTAACTCAGAAAAGCTTGTTTTACCTCCTAATATCAAGGTTGTGGTAACCATATTCCATGAAGGAGGAAGGCTATTTGTGATAGTTGATATTTGTATAGTCTTGGGGATGACCGACTTTGCTACAACTAAGTATCTTGCCATTACCGATATTTAGTTTACATATTCTACTGCATTATTTCCTTCTTTTATTTTGTATGCGTTATACTTTTATAGTAATAAGTGAATATATATTTTAGCTGTAGCATCATATTTAGTTGTTATTAAATCAAACAACTCTTTTGCAACCACGTATTCTTCAAATACCCTAATGAGGTCATCCTCCATATAGGTTAGCATTATGGTTTTGGCTATGGCATCATATCTAAGGAACATTTTATAGTTTTCTTTTTTCTCTTCATTTGCAGTTGGAGTAGGTGATGAAATTGTATCCTTTATAATATAGTTTACACCTTTAAGTATAAGTGTTAACGGGATAAGTCTTTTCCACACTTAGAAATTTAGGTCATTCAGTTTTTTTGTTTTTGCCAACTTGGACATACAAATTCTGGAGTTTATTTTAGTTAATTTAGCAAAAATAATAATAGGATGGTCTAAAAAAAGAAACAACGAATCATGTGTGTTAGTAGATTACAACAATTTGCAAAAATATATAGGCACTAATCTCAAAATATGTTTAAGTACTTATGAGTAATTTCAGTTGATAATTAGGTACCAGTTGAAAAAACTCTTAACTTGATTTCACTATTTCAGAACTAGTCAAGGGACGAAACAATAATTTTTCTCTTTATTTCATGCCATTGTAATTTTCCAAAACCTTAGGGGCAAACCAAGAATTTTACCCTTTTGTCTTGTTTTGAAATATTTCAAAAAAGACTCGAGGCATAATAGTAAAAGGGCACCTAGTCTTTCTATAAAATTCGTGACTGATCGAGGATAGAATCATAATTATACCCCTTCAACATGTTTTTTAATTTTCTGGATAGTACTATCTTTCTGCATGTTGGCAAAACTGTGAAATTCCAACCGTCTAGGGGTAACTTTGTACTTTCATAGTTTAATATTTCTTAATTTTTAAAAATTGCTAGAAGGCAGTTTTATCTTTTAATCCATTAGGGAAAAAACTATTATTTAATTAAAAATATCTAGGTATTTTTGTAATTTCACCCAATGATAGTTTTGTAAATAAAAAACCAGTTTATGAAAAGCCACCGACGTTTTTCAGAAACTGCTTGCTTTCGGGCACCCATAATTTCAAAAAACCATGGGCGAAGGAATCTCCGATAAGAGAGAGGAAAAAATAGAGGTTGAGAGAGAGGAAACAAACAATGAGAGAGAAGAAGAGGGCAATAGGGGAAGAGGGGGAGCATGAGTTACATCAAGGAGAGAGAGAGAGGGAGAAATACAATGAGGGGAGAGAGAAAGAAGGGAGAGGGAGAACGAGAGGGGCTCTACCTCATCCGCTGCTCTGTTGGGCTTCGCCGCTCTACCTTGCAGCTTGCCTTCTGGCTAAGCCTCGTTGTTCTATCTCGTCACTTGTCTTCGGGTTAAGCCTCGCAGCTTGCTTTCTTGCTCTACCTTTTGACTGAGCCTCACCTTTATTTTTTCTTGTTCCACCTTCTGGCTGAGTCTTGCATCTATTCTTTCTTGCTCTACCTTCTGGCTGAGTTGCCTCTCTTTCCTTTCTTCCAGAAAGAATATATGGCAGCATCCCTTTTTTTCTTTTTCTTTTTTTTATTTATCTAAACTATTTTACCTGTGTGTGCAGGTTCCTGACAAGCTAGACTCTGATACTAATGTCGGAAACAATCGGTCGTACTTCGATTCATCGCCGGAGGTTGCCTGAGTCACAACGGAATGTGGATCTGGTTCAAAGGGAAGAGGAAGGTGATGTAGTTGTGTATGGTTTTTCTGATATAGGTTATGCAAGGAAGATAGTTTTTACAATATTTTTCAATACCATAATCTGTATTCTTTGTATAATATTTATAGACGGCTTCAACTTTCTGGTTCTCATGTCTGAGCTTTCTGTTACAAGTTGTTCTGTGTTTTTAATCTCTCTAATGTTACCGTTTCTGATTTAATTTTTATAACACTACCATTTATCTTTTATGTAACATTTTACAGCCCAAGGATGACTATTTTCTGTTACAGGGTCCTCATCGTCTAACCAATTAAATGGAACAGAGATGTGGATATCATCATTTGCTGTTCTATAATAGATCAAAGGTGGCACGCACAAGTGCATCGTTATAACAGTGGATGCTCTCTGATTATAAAACTTCACATTCTTGATATCCCTAACAGAAAACTGCACCTTGAAATTACAGTTCAGCACTGTTTTCTTTGCTGAATCTTGAAAGGAAAAAATAATATCCCTCATGAACAATATCTTACAGGTTGCATCGAAGGGATCGACATGAAAATTAACTCCTCTTTCAGGTCCTTGCCAACTCACCAAAAAGCTTCTAGAACTAACCAATGAGCCTATCTCTTTCAGGTTCATGATTCAGTTTGGTTTGGTTCCAGCCTCAACCTCAAACCAAACCTCTATTTATGGCTCCTAGTTTTTACAGAATCGAACCAAACTATGCCATGGTCAGAACCGAATAGAACCAAACCGAAGGTTTCAGTTTGGTTCGGTTTCAAAACACTATTCTACTTATCTTAGGGTTTGACTAAATATCGAGTATTATGTCACATTATTGGATCTACAGTCCCAATTTAATATGTATATGAGGTTATAAACTTATCAGGATTCATTTGTACATAAGAATACATATGTATATATGTGTGTATGTAATTGGTCGGTTCGGTTGTCATGATTCAGTTCCAATACTGAAACCATGAACTAAACCACTAATTTTTTCTTGTTATGTATACGGTCTTTTCTTGTATGACCACTTAAACGATGTTCTCTTATTTTATCCTCTATTGGTGCCACTCCTAATTTGTTTCTAATAACCTCATTATGTATACTGTCTTTTCTTGTATGACCACTCATCCATCTCAACATCTTCATTTTTGTCACAGATATCTTTTGTATATGTTGATGATTAACTGCCCAACACTCAGAACCATAAAGCATGATAGGCCTAATTGCTGCTCTATAATATTTACCTTTTAATTTTAATGGTATCTTCTTATCACAAAGAATACATGATGCTCCTCTCCATTTTAACCAACCAGCATTAATTCTATGTGTAACATCTCCATCAATTCTTCCATCACTTTGAAAAATTGTCCCTAGGTATTTAAAACTTTCCTTTTGGGGAATGCAATGTGTGTCAATTTTAATTTCTATGTCCTCTGAAGTAGCCAAATGATCAAACTTACATTCCATATATTCTCTCTTTGTTCTACTAAGTCGGAGGCCTTTACTTTCTAATGTTTCTCTCCATAGTTCCAATTTTCTATTAACTTTTTCCTTAGACTCCTCCACTAATACAATGTCATCTGCAAATAACATACACCAAGGTACTTCATCTTGAATATGTTTTGTTAACTCATCCATCACCATTATAAATAAGTATGGACTTAAAGTTGATCCTTGCTGTAACCCAATATTAACTTCAAAGAAGTCTATCGTTCCTTCATGAGTCCTCACACATGTTTTTGTACCATCATACATGTCTCTTATAAGGTTAATATATGTCAATGGGATACTTCTTTTTTCCAAAGTTCTCCAAAGAACCTCCCTCGGTACCCTATCATAAGTTTTTTCTAGATCAATAAATATCATGTGAAGGTCTTTCTTTTTTGCTCTAAAATGTTCCATAAGACGTCTCAAAAGGTGAATCGCTTCAATAGTAGATCTACCTGGCATAAATCCAAATTGGTTCTCTGTTGTACTTGATACTTTTCTTAACCTACGTTTGATAATTCTTTCCCATAATTTCATAGTATGACTCATTAACTTGATACCTCGATAATTCGCACAATTTTGAATGTCTCTCTTGTTCTTATATATGGGTATAAGTGTACCTGCTCTTCATTCCTCGGGTATCTTTTGGTTTTTCCATATTTCATTAAATAGTCTTGTGAGCCAAGTGATTCCTATTTCTCCTAGTATTTTCCAAACTTCTATAGGAATATTATCTGGTCCTACCGATTTACCACTCTTCATATGTTTAAGAGCCTCTTTGACTTCATTCTTTTGAATACGTCGGTAGAAATTGTGGTTTATATACTTTTTTGACTTGGCTAAATCTCCTAAACTAATACTAACATCTTTATTTTCATTAAAAATATTATAAAAATAGTTTTTCCATCTATTTCTTATATCATCATTTGCCACTAGAATTTTTTCATCCTCGTCTTTTATGCGTCTAACATAATTAAGATCTTTAGTTTTCTTATCTCTAGCCCTAACTATCCTAAAAATATCTCTTTCACCCTCTTTTGAGTTGAGTTTTTTTATTTAAGTCATCCCAAATCTTAGCTTTTGATTCACTAACGGCCTTTTTCGCTTCCTTCTTTGCTTTCTTATAAGTTTCTAAAGTTTCACTAGTTTTCTTAGCATGATGTAATTTGTAACATGCCCTCTTTGCCTTGATTTTATTTTGTACTACTTCACTCCACCACCAAGCTTCTTAGCATGATGTTATTTTGCTTTCCATATCTCTTTCACTAGTTTTTGTACTACTTAACATGCGGCACCTGTAGATGTAAAAATTTTACTCTAAAGTCTATGTAGAGATTTGAAATAAGCTTTCAATCTATGTCGGGTGTGCGAGCGTGCCAGCTAGTTTGTTAAACTAGCAAAGATTGATTTTTTGACTCCGTGTAGCGATTGTAAGAAAGTAAGATCTTTTTATCTTAGACTTTTTTGAACCGGCGCTCAAGGGACAACCTAGATGCTTTGAGGATTTATTTGAATAAGATGTGTATTTCCAAAATTCACTTTTGAATCAACTTGAATCAACCAAAACGTGCACTTGGCCTATGAAAGGAAATTTTTCAAAGTTCTGAAAAACAGAAACTGGTTCTGTTTTCAAAACTTGTTTTCAGAATTTTCTAAATAGTTTTGGAATCTCAAAAATTTATGAAAATTTTACAGTAAGTAAATAATAATGTGAAGATTCTGGAACTATTTTTATTATATTTTTATATGTTGTGATTGTGCATAATTAAATCAAGAATATGCCTTTACTCAGACATTCAGAATTGATCTATTACAGAAATACAGAGGTTTAAAGAAACATCTGTATCTCGATGCACAGGGCTTCGATCTTTATGAACTTGGTCTTTTTGAAAAGCTATATATGTCAGCTTTACAATGAGATAAGTTTTACTGATAGTGGTTCATTATAGACAGAGTTATATGATGATTAACGAAGCTCTATTGTAGGAAATATAGGTTTGACAGATTTGATTATGGATTTTTCCAATCTTCCCTAATTTTAATTACATGACTATATATGTCAGCTTTACAATGAGATAAGTTTTACTGATAGTGGTTCACTATAAACAGAGTTATATGATGATTAACGAAGCTCTATTGCAGGAAATATAGGTTTGACATATTTGACTATAAATTTTTTCGATCTTCCCCAATTTTAATTATATGACTACACGATACTAAAATTTATGAAAATTTTATCATACATGGGCTTGTGTGTGAAGATTCAGTGTACTAAATTTCAGATCATTTGGAATAGAGATACTAAAATAAAAAATAAAACATCAGACGTGTGTAGGATACTAAATTCAAATTTCTATATTTAAAGCATACGTGAATGCATTCGTCCGAAATTAAAAGACTAATCACAACAAATTTAAAGTAAATGATTGAAGAAAAATAAATTGAAATATATGAGATGGACAACATTACTACTCTTTTACATTGTGGGGGAGATAAATGTTCCATTAATACAACCTATTTTAATTCAATGTGAATAAGGAGAGATTGAAGTAAGTAAATGATGACAATTAAACCTTGCAATCAGGCCTTAAAGGGCGCCAGATGTGGGTGAGGTAGGAAGGGCTCGATTCCTTCCTTCTCCTCTCCGTTTTCTACCTCTCTCTCTCTCTCTCTCTCTTTCCCTCTCTTCCTCTCTCTCTTGCTGCAGATCTCTCTCTCTCTCTCTTAGGCTCTCTCCATTCTTCCTTTAATGCTCATGAATGAATGGAAACCCATCCCCAAAGCCCTTTTTATAGGCCTCAAGGGGGGAAGGCCTAGAGCTTTTCACGGTTTGGATTGGATGGGTTTTTGGAGCCTCCCTCTTGATCCAATCCTTGGCTGGACCCAAGGCATTCACGTGGGTCTCTTCCTGGTCTCTCCTTTAGTCAATGCCAACCCAACCCAATGTGGCTAGGTCGGCAAAGTGACTTGGTCTAGTATGAGGTGGTCAAGTGCCTTTGAATATGATCGGCTAGACTTGATTTGGTGTAGTCGACTGGGTATAAATGGATGTGATCCGACTAAGTTCAATTTGGGGCAGCCTTGTGCAATATTTGATAGAGTCTTGGCTTAGCTTGATCCACATCTTTAATCCTCCTTTAGTCCTTGTCTTAGACTTTTGATTTGGCCTAACCCATCTTGGCTTCATCTTCCCTAGCCTGTTCGAGACTAGGTCCTTCATCTTGGTCCACATTTGGTGAATGAGCTCACTTTGTTATCGTTTTGAGATCGGATTGAGATGCTTCGAGATCATGCCTTCTTTCGAGATCTTCGACGGGCTTCGTCTTTATCCTCTTTTGATTTGATTCGTAGATTTGTCTCTGAATCAGACTTCAATCCTACGCTTGATTTGAGATTCATGGTTTCAAATATTTCTTTTGATTATTTAAAACCATTTTGTTTGAGATATATTTGAAAACAACGAGTTCTATCGAAATTTTCAAATACTTTTGAAAACAACTGAGTTTCATTCACAGTGTTTGTTTGCACGGGCAACTTGCTTTCACTCCATGAGTTAGTCTTTACCGTTTCAACCACTTTAACCCATTGTTTGGTGTAGGGTGTCAGACTACTTTCACCCTTTCGATGAGTGTAGGGTCTCGAACCTCTTTAACCCTTGGGTGTAGGGTTTCAGACCACTTTAACCCTTTGATGGGTTTAGGGTCCCAGAGTCAGACTACCCTTAATCGGGTGAGTTTTTGATGCTTGATTTGGATTTGATTTGTATTTTAAAGGTTTTTACAAATTTGACATTTTACAAATATTTTTAGGTTTGATTCCCAATATCTCATTCTCATTTGTATCTTTGAGAAAACTTGTTTGAAACCATCATTTCTTTGAATGAAATCATTTGAAAAGGCATAATCGTGCCAATTTTGGCTTGAGGGCAAAGTAGTTATTTTTTAGATCTTTGTCAAAATTGGATGTTTTTTAGAGGGGTACAATTTATCCTTATTTTATGGCTGCCATGAAATTTTGGTGTGGAAATGAGTTCGTTTAAGGTGTCTTTATTTAAAAACCCTTAAAAGATCCAAAAACCACAATTTTTTTAAAAAGGCAAAATTTCTAAAAGATCAAATCTTTTGAGAAATTTTTTTGTTGTCTACAGCACCACATGGTGCCTACTTGTTGACTTTAGGTCAATCAGGCTAACCACTAATTGACCCGTTGACATCTCTAATTTGAAAAATAAAATAAAAAATAAGCATTGTTTTTCTTGGAAAACACACTATTCATGGATAGTGTTTTCTCTTCTATAAATAGCAGTTCTTACTACTCGAAAACCACACAACTCATAAGCTCTCCCTCTAGCTCATGCTCTCAGCTCATTTAATTGCTTTGATTTTCACTTGTGAGAATTTTGTTTTGACAACAAATATAGAAGTGCATTTGAATGTTTCTTCATTTTTTTATCTCTAATTTCTTCTTCATATTAGCTTAACGATATAATTTTTTAATTTATTTAATTTATTTTACTAAGTCAATGGCTTATCATAATGATGACTTCCAACTTCAAAAACAAAACAAAAGCCTTTCTTAAATAAAGTTATAGTTGTCATATTCTTAAAAGACATGCTAATATCACTTTGTCAAGAAAGCATGGCAGATATAGCTAGCGATACTAACATATTATTTCTACACCAAAACCGTTTTGCCATCGGAAGTTCAACAAGTACACATGGAGAACATCCTTCAAAACTCAAGTCATAAGAATCTGACTTATTTAACATTTATTTTATAAAGTTATACATTGACCAAGGTACGATGAGACACGCGAAGTGCAACTAATGACAAGGTCTATAATTTTAAGCATTGAGATGGTTATGACACACTAAAAAATTATGTTATGCAAAAACATCGAGTAGTAATGGGTTTAAATGTCCATCAAACTCAATTTTTTTGCCCATGAAAACTCCTCTATTAATGAATCTGCTTCTATTAGGCTTTTTCACTACAACTCTACTCAAGATAGAGAGGAGTTTCTATGTTTTGTTATAGTAGAATATCCTTCATTTAATTTTTGTCAAAACTTAGATTTATTGATTATGTAAAAATACACATAATCCTTTGATTGCACATATTTCTAGGCAATCAGTTATTACACATATCCATAAATTATATAAAGAAGAAAAAATGAGTTAGCTACACTTTTTTGTTCATTTAAATATAGTTTGTCATTGTGTGTTGATATATAGAATGATAATTTGCAATTGCATGTACACATGAGTCTTAATATTCACTTAATAGATGAGAGTTGGTGAATTCAAAAAATCTCCTTACACTTCGTTGTTTTGATAAGCCACACATTGCACACAATATTTGTTATAGGTTAAAATCAGTTTTTGAATAATGTATATTATTTTAAAGATTTTTTAATTTTACTTAATAATGTTGCTGCAAATACTTGTATTATTCCTAAGTTACAAAGGATATGTTATCCTATTATAGGTGGTAAATGTTTTCATGTTTGTTCTGATTGTCGTGCCTACATGTGGGAAAGTTTTGAATGTGGCTTACTATATTCTGAATAGAGTTTCCCATAAGCATAAGAAAAGTAGTCCCTTTGAGTTTTGGAATGGTCAAAAGATCAGTCTCAAATATATCAAAGTGTAGAGTATTTTGTGAAAGTACTCATCTCTGAATACAGAAGAAAAGATTTGGAACATAAAACAATGAATACTATATTTCTGAGTTACATAGGGATGAACTATGCATACAAATTCTTGATAATTAGATCTAATGTATCTAGCATAAATGTCAAGCCAATAGTTGAGCTCTATGATGCTATATTCTTTTAGAATGTATTTCTTATGAAGACTAGAGTTCCGCAAAGTATATATTCTAGAGATTATGACTCTACTACTGGTTTTGAAAATCAGATTATTTTAAGGAAATAATCGAACCAAGAAGAAGTAAATAACTTAAGATATCGAAGGACTTTGGAAGTGACTTTATTATTTTCAATGTTGAGGATGATCCTATAACTATCCAGTAGGTTATGACCTCACCCAAGATTAAGTTTTGAAAGGAATCCATTAATGATAAAATCTAGTCAATTTTGTCCAACGGTACTTGAAAATTGATAAATTTACCTCCTAGTTATTTTTTTGCGGGTAGCAAGTAGATTTTTAAGAAAAAAATAAATATAGATGAAATAATGAACAAGTACAAGACCAACACTTTGTTGAGGGATACATACAAAAAGAAAAAATAGATTACTTTAATAATTATTTGTCAATTTTTTGGATGATTACCATCCAAGTGCTTATAGTACTAGCATCTATATATGACCTCACAACCCATCTGATGGATATGAAGATTATTTTCATATATGGTGACCTCTATGAGGAAATTTATATGGATCGACCAAAAGGATTTGTGGTTTGTGAGAATAAGTCTAAGGTATATAAACTTGTTAAATCATTATATGGTTTGAAACAAGCCCCTAAACAGTGACATGAAAAGTTTGATTATGTGATATCATCTTTTGGCTTTGTTTCAAATGATTTTGATAAGTGTATCTACTGTAAGTCAATCAATAATACATTAATCATTCTTTGCTTCTATGTAGATGATATACGATTTGGTTTACATATAAGAATAGTAAATGAGACTAAGTCGTTCTTTTGTATTAAGTTTGAGATGAAAGATATCAGTATGGCTGACATGATTTTAGGGCTTAAATATATAAGGTTTACTGATGATATAGTAATCTCTCAATTTCACTATTTTGAAAAAAAATTAGAGAGATTTGGATATACAAATTATGGACCTGTTAATACCCTATATAATTCATCGAAGGCTTTGTATAAGAACGAAAGTGGTATTCTTATGTTTCAGCTATGATGTTCTTATATTGTCAATAGTTTGATGTATCTAACCAACTATACATGACCAAATATTATTTTTGTCGTATGTAAGTTGAGTAGATATACCAAGTGTCTAGATAGAATCCATTGAAAGGCTCCAAACAGAATACTTCGCTATATAATGTAAAGGAAACAATTTCCCCTCGACTTGTATTGCGATAAACAACATTCAATTCTGAAAGGATTTAGTGATGTTAGCTGAATAACAAAGAATTGTGGGAGTAATGGGGTCACTGGATATGTGTTTCTTGTAAGTAGTGGCACTGTCACATTAAAATCAAGGAAATAAATTATTTTGGCTCGTTCTACCTTTGAGGCAAAACTATGAACTTTGAATGAGACTGGATTGGAAGTTGAATGGATTAAGGGACTTATGCCTAATTTACTTATGATAAAAAAGGCGTTTCTTTCAATTTTAATACACTGTAATAGCATGACTACCATTACTAAGATCAGTAGTTCTAAGTATAACCAAAAGCAATGGAGACACGTCAAAGTCAGACTAAAGTTTATAAGGGTTGTTGTGTCCGATGGGGTCATGACTGTAGGTTTTATTGGATCTAAAAATAACATAATTGATCATTTGACTAAAGGTCTATTAGTAACCTTAGTTGAGAAATCTAGATTATAGATGAGACTGAATCCCACAATTTATTTACAAGCAATGGTAACCCAACTTAACTAAGTAGGGATCCTATGAATTAGTTTCAATGTGTGTCTATCTCTTGTAAACATAAAGTGTCATGATTGCAAGATTAGTAAGAGATTATTCTCTACATGGGATTGAGTCTTAGGATAGGATTCTAGTACATCCTTAGAAAAATGTTGATCTAACGATAAAAAACATTTATGCGAGAATAGTTACATGATGGAGAGGTGCATCATTTGGATCAAATTCATGATCCATCATGCAACCTATAAATAAGTGATTAAGGCTCTCTAATCTTTACTTATGTGATTAAATACTCTCTCTCTCCTCTATCTCTGCTCTTAGCGTCTCTCTCTGATCGTGGTGTCTTTCTTCCTGCAGTGGCTACTCCTTGCTATCCTTCCCCTTTGACCAAAAGCGACTGAGGTGTGGTCGAAGTCGACTTGAAGCAAGGTGTGTGGCTTTGGGTTGTGTGTGCATTTTGTTATGCAAAAAGTATAGGTACTCTATGTTCTTTGTTGCAATGTATTGATTTTTCTAAGGCAAGTTCGCGAGAGCAACTCACACAGATAAGTTTTCTTTTCTGATTATTGTTTGATTGTGTTTTCTATGTAGTTAACTTACTTTGGATTTGCGACTGTTATTGATTGAGGTATGTTTAAAATTGTTGTATATTGGTTTTTATGCATGTACTTCTACCGTTTTTTCCAACAAAAACTAGATATAGGAGGAGAAGAGAGGAAACTCAAATACCTCAGGCATCCCTCAACCAAAGGAGGAGAAGATCATATTGCTTTGAGGACAATGCAAACTTAAAAAATGGTAGAATAATTTACTTTTCTAAATTTGAAGGCAACCGTAAATGAATCATCCCCTCATGCTTGTGGTTATGTGCAGACTATTTTCACTGTTGTTATGTGTAGGTTATGATCGCAGTTCGGCTTTGGGTTCTGGTTGTTTCTTTTAAAAATTGTTGGAAAACCAAATTGCATTTTGTTGAAAAAAAGTAAATTCAAATTATACTTTTAAAGACTATTAAAATTTATAAGAAAATAAAATATATAAATTCAATTGGTCATAGTCCGCTAGGTTGAACATGTACTAGCTGACGATTAAAACCCACAGTTCATCTTTCAGTTTTTGTGAGGGTAGAACCTAGAGAACCATCGAGCTAGACATGACTGGTTCGAAACCGGTTCAGTGGTCGGTACCTAGAACCATACCGTAATCATAATTGAGGAACCGGATATCTATTCGGCTTGGTTACGATTGATGGTTTTCAGGAATCAACCCGAAAAAAGCGGTTCTAAACTGCAACATATTTATTAAATATTTTTTCAAAACTTTTTTATTACAAACATATTCGCTAGCTCAACGATAGGATGCTCCGTATGATTGTAGTTTGGTCAAAGGATATATTCGTCTTGTTCTTCAATTTCTTTTATTGAAACCACCCCGCCAAGAGTTTTGGTGGTTCCCAGACCGGAACTAAAATAGGCCTTCGATTTTGGTTTCAGATTCCAAGCAAACCAGAATCGGGCATGTCTGTATAGAACCCTCGGTCTGGTTATGGGTTGGCTTTACGGTTCGATTCGGTTCAAAATGAGCACGTATATTGGCAATGATATAAGAAGCATTAAAATAATAAAAATATTTAAAAGCATTCGGTCTCAGTTTGGGCCCTGTGAAAATGAGTTCGATTCAAGCCACTTTGTCAGAACACTGAAGTTGATGGAATGGATTATGAAGGAAAGGACTGCCGCTATAAGAACTACGTAAAATAATAATATTCTGATCTTTCTATTATTAGTTGTTGGAGCGAAAAGAAGTCACGTGGACACGAAGTTGTGTCGGCAATTAAAAAGAGAAGACGACATTCCTACACGACACGAAGTTGTGTCAGCAATTAAAAAGAGAGGACGACATTCCTACACGACACAAAGTTGTGAACTAGTTCTCTTTTATAGCTTTTCAAGTTCGAGTGTCTTTCTCGACAGAATGCGAAGGCCTAAGCCACATGCATTTTCCGGGTTTCGAACACATTACCCAAAGTTGGGAGCCCCCAGTGGCGTGAGCTCGCCGTGCATTATTCACTTTACTTTGTTAGGTAGTAAGTAGCAGTTTCATAATTTTATTCCAGTGTTTTTCGCGACGTGAGCTCGCCGTGCATTAGGTTAGGTAGTGGGGTAGTAAGTAGCAGTTTCATAATTTTATTCTAGTGTTTTTCAGCGTTTTTACTGTGTATAAAATATTTAATATAGTTTTCTTCTGTTGCTATTTCACATAAGGTAATATGATAAAGGGAGGTTAATTAAGTTAATATAATAGGATAAAAATAACGATTTAGATTGTAGTTTCTTTTTCGTTTTCAATTGGGATGCCGAAGCAAGATGCATGCTCAATCTATCAAGTTCATGACAATAAGCTTGTCAGTCAGCCAGACGAAAATCCACCTTCTTCCTCCTTTAAGACCACTTTTCATATATTTGCTTTCTTTTTTTTATATCTATCTTATCTTGAGCGTTGACATTATTAATAATATTTCGGCGGGTGGAAGGAAAATCTACTCACAGGGTATACTGGTCAAATACGTAGATGGATGGCGCTCTATAAAACGATGGGAGCGAAAGATCACTCACCAGTCGCGCTCTGTAGTTCTATCCCAGTTCGCGCTCTTTGTCGTGAGTGTTCCTATCCTCTGTTTCTTTGTTTTATCTTCTTTATCTCGTTTCCTGATCTTCTTCTCCGGCTTCGCATTTGGCGGTCGCGTTTGCATCTTTTGTGTTGATGAGAAACAGATCCTCTGATGGTTTGCATTCAAGAGTTCATGATCTAGCAATTGGTCTTAAAACAAGGAATATTTTTTATTATTTTGGCGGTCCGATCTCAAATGGCGAAGATTCTTCTTCATGGAACGCTCCACGCGTCGATCTTCGAGGCGGATTCTCTCTCGGAATCGCACGGAGGAGGCGGGAGTGGATTCATCAGAAAAGTAAGTTACTTTATCTTTCCTTGGTTCATGCTTTAGGATCGAGGGGAAATGCAGATCAATCTGAGGTGTCGGTCGTGATTGTGTTTGCGGGTACCAGATGATCCGGAATTGCACCTCAAGCCGCTTGATTATCGTGCTTTTAGTCTGAGAAAAATGATTTCGTTGGCACCACGAGCAATGTCTCTCCTGCTAGGGAACTGACTTAGAAGAAGCTTCAAGTTGCAGTTCCTGGACAATATAAATATCTTATTCTCACAGTATTTCTTATTATTTCGTTTCAATTTAATCCGTGTTTGATTTAAATCTGCACTCAGTCGTGAAATCATCGATCCAAAATTGGTTTTTAGTTTCTTGTAGCTCAAGTACTCCTTTCTGTCGTATCCTCATTAGAGACAGTTTTCCCTAAACATTGATTGCGGCACACCATATGAAAACTTTATGTCGAGTTTCGTGGCTCTCTGTTGGATTATTGAATGGTCTCAAATGGATCAGGCAAAACTTCTAGTACGGTATAAACACGTCATGGTTCATCTATGGACGACAACCGAACCGGATACTTCATGAAAACTTGTACAGTCTGCGATATTATATTATTGTGTCAAAAAACAGCTTATTCTTGGCTTTTCCCCTTAAAAGTGAGTTGCATTTTGCACAATTTGACATCCATTCGTAAAAAGAACTTAGTCTTGCCTTGTTTATAGCTGTTTTTATAATCTTATAAGCCTTATTATTTGCATACAATCATGTCCATTATCCTGTAATTTTTCAGCAATTCTCAAGGTCAACTTTGTTCATCGCTCGATATGTTCGGTTCGGACTGGCGGTTTCAAACTGGTTCTGGTTTACTTCGAACCGATTTTAGGTTTGGTTCCTATTTGGAAACCGCTCTAGAATCGTGCAAATTGTTTTTGAAATGTAAGGGTTGCAACAGTAGGAGCGCACCATTTTGAGTTAGCAAAATTGTTCGTGACAAAGGGTTTCGAGAAAAATATTTAAAAATTGGAACCGTAAGTTTCACTTTTCAGTGACCATTAACCGTAATCGAACCGAGGGATCCACGGTCGTGGTTATGGTCTCAGGAGCGGTTTGACCAATTATGTAAAGATAAGGTAGCCATTCTGAGCAACCTCATCATCAAAACGGTTGCTTTGGTCGTCCAACCGTTATGTGTGGAAAGGTTGCGTGAATGAACCGTAATAGCCATAACAACCGGTTAGTTACGCACCTCATCTGTAACTGACTGGATAAGAGGTTCCAGAAGAGGAAAGCTCAGTAAAAAATCTAAGGGGGTTTAGGAGCAAGTGCTACTCTATAAATACAAAGCAACGTAGAGTTCAAAACACTGAAAAAATAAAAGAAAAACCCTCTCAGGCGAAAACCTATTGCGAGGAAACCTCAAATATATCAACATTCATATCTATTTGTTTATTTGTTGTTGTTGTGTACCGTAAACAACCGTGGCTGGAACTCTATTGAGGACGTCAGAATGACCACCAAAGTTCAACATTGGTATTAGAGCCTCCTTCATCCTATAAAACAGGTACACGATTAGTTTTTTGTATAAAAAGAAGAAGAAAGAAATAACAATACAGAAAGGGAAGAGAACACCCTTGGCTAGAATAATGTTGGAAACCAGAGTTTGTGGCATGAGACAGTTAGAAAGGAAATCGACCAAAACAACCAAAAAGAAAAACTCAAGCAATCGAAAGACTGGCCAAAGGCAAACCTTGGCGGCTTGAGACCAATCGAAAGAGAAAAGCCAAATACCCGGAATAGCCAAACAAACCCTAGCGGCCTGAGGCTAACCGAAAGAAAAAACTCGAGCAACCAACAGGCTAGCTAGAGACAAACCCTGGCAGGCTGAGGCCAGGCGAAAGAGAGAGCTAGGCATATAGAAAGCCAGCAAGTGGTAAAGACCCTGGCGACCTAAGGTCAGAAGGAAAACTCATAAGCGGTTGGAGGCTATATGAAGAGAAATCTCAGGTAGCCACAGGCCAACTGGACGAGAAGAGAAACTCATAGACGGTCGAAGGTTAGCCGGAGGGAAACTCAAACAAGGGAGAGGCCGATGGGCTCCTCTCACATTTCTCTCTCTCTTTCTCTTGAAAGTTTTCTCTCTCTCCTCCCTTTATACAAGTTGTGAAACCGCCCATCGGTTTTAGAAAATTACAAATTCATATTAAGGTACAAAATTATGGTTTTACCCCCGATTAGTGTCAAAATTTTCAGAAAAACTAAAACACCAATGTTATTATTTTATCCTTGGTCTTTTTGGAAAATTCTAGAACCATGACAAATAGATAAAATTATAGTTTTATCCCTGATGTTCTGAGAAATTATGTGAGGCAAGAATTTTTTTTAAAATTACAGAATTATCCTAGTTTTATTCTATAATAGAACCATGAGTTATTTATAGTTCAGTATTTGGATATTGTGCATTATATTAATCAAAATGCTACTATCTATGGTTTGTTGCTTGGTAAATATTTTTCTTTTATACTGTCTATTTATTAAATTTGCCAAACACATAAAAATGAACTCCAGAATATGTGTATCGAAACTGACAAAAATAAAAAAATTAAACGGTATAAACTTTCAAACATCGAAAAGAAGAATATCATTGGCTCTAACACTTAAAGGTGTAGAGTACGTTTTGAAGGAAACATTGCATCCACCACAATTTGATGCCACAAAGAACAAAGAGAAATGTATAAAATATTTCCTAAAGATGACATGATAGTAAGAACGATCATGTTGGCATACATGAAGGATGACCTTATTAGGGTCTTCAAAGAATTTGAGACCGCAAAAGAGTTGTTTGACTCTATACCAGCTAAATATGATAAAACTGTCAAACTGCATGTTCAATTATTACTACAAAAATATAACTTCTATAAAATCAAAGGAGATAATATAGTAGAACATGTGAACCTCAGGGAAAGAGATTTAGTTGTGGCCAAATGAGTCATTCCAGAATCGATGCAGATATCTACTATACTGAACAGTCTTCTCCCATCATGGAACATAGTCACTACTGCCCTTAGACTATGGCCTAAAATAAAACTTTCTAAATTCCCCCTAAAACTAGTAATTAAGCAAGAACATATGAACAAAAACAAAAGAGAAAAATTACTAGTAGTGCAAGATGAGATAGAGTCTAGCTCCAAACTCAACCAAAGAAGAAATAAATCAAACAAGAAGTTTGGAAAAAATAACAAAAATGGCGGTTAATCTTTTAAGAAAACGCAGGAAACCGCTTCTCGGGTTAAGTGTTTCAATTGTGGAAAGATAGACACTACAAGAGGGATTGCTATAATAAGAAGAGTAGAAAAAACAACTTACAACACAGACAATCGGAGAAGCAGGATATAATATGCATGATATCATAATGTTTTTACATAGACCGCCTAATGACTAGTTGGTGGATTGACTCAAGAGCGAAAACATACATCTCAAAGAATAAGGAAGGGGCAATGGATCTAAAGGAGTACAAACTAGGAGAACATCGGGTATAAATAAGAAATAATACTTTCTCAGATGTTCTAGGAACTAGATTCTTTAGAATTTTTGTATAAGGCACACCGGTTGTATTAACTGATGTATTGATTGTACTATCTATAAGGTATAATTTGGTTTCGGGCCCTACCTTTGTAAAGAAAGGTTTTGAGGTTAGGTCGGTTCTTGGCAAAGTGATTGTGGGAAAACATGAGAGAATATTTTTTTTTTGGAGAATTTGATGTAAAACATGGATTGTTCAAGCTGAAATTTAATGAAAATGAAAGTTCTTCTGCTTATATTGATTGTCCCTTTAATATTGATGTAAATGTATGGCTAAACACTTAGGACATGTAAGTCTGGAAAAGTTGAAGAAATTATCTAACTTTAACTTACTGTCAAGATTTGAAGAAAATACTTTTAACAAGTATGAAGCTTGTATATAAGAAAAAATTACAAGAAAAGTTTTTTCCAAAGAGACAACAAGGGCAACAAACCTTTTGAAAGTCATTCATACTAATTTATGTGAGTTTATTTCATAACCTTTATCAATGATTGCTCGAGATATATCTATATATATCTCCTAGTACATAAATCTCAGGCAGTTGAAGTATTTAAAGAATATAAGCAGGAAGTTGAAACCAACTAGGGTATTCAATCAAAATCTTAAGATCAAATAGAGGTGGAGAATATACCTCTACAGAACTTTTGGAATTCCGTAGACTTTGGTATTTCAAAGCAAAATACAATATTTAGGACACCTTAACAAAATAGTGTAGCTGAAAGATATAACAGGGTCTTAATAAACATGACAAGATTAATGTTAGTAGATGTCTCTCTACCAAGGATATTTTGGGAAGAAGCAGTAAATACAACAGTATACATACTCAATAGAGTACCCTATAAGGTTGTATTTACTACACCATATGAGATATGTTTTGAAAGAAAACCCAACCTATGTCATCTCAGGAGGTGGGTGGGGATCTATTGCTCATGTGAAGATCCTTGATCAACCTAGACATAAGCTAGACAACAATTCTTTGAGATGTATATTCATCGGATATCCTAAAGGCTCAAAGGGATATCAGTTTTATCATAAGAACATGGATTGATAGAGAGCAAAGATATTGAATTCTTAGAAGATACTAAGAATGATATCTTAGAAAATAATGACGAGTATGGTGACGATCTAGTAGATCTAGATCAATCATCATTTGAACCCATAGAAGATCTTCCTGAGTCAACTGAAACTTTAAGTGGACATAAAAGGCCTAGAGTCACACCATCCTACTTAAAGGATTATCACACTTATAGAAAAACTGTGCAATTCGGTGAATTTAAATGAATTGATTGATAACTTGACTTATCAATAGGCTATAAACTGATCGGAAGCAACAGACTGTGAGAAAGTCATGGATGAAGAAATTGAATCTATTGAGAAAAACCAAGTCTCTAAACAGGCTGATTTGCTAAAATAAAGAAAAGCCATAGGCTATAAATGGGTTCTAAAAAAGAAATATAAGGTCGATGGTTCAATGAACAAGTTTAAAGTGAAGTTGGTTGAAAATGGTATTTCACAAAATGAGGAGATAGATTATGTTGAGATATATTTCTCTGTTATTAAATTTGCATCTATCAGAATAATCCTACCAATATTTGCATATTATGATTTGGACTTATATCAATTAGATGTAAAGACTACTTTTCTAAATAGAGATTTAGACAAAATCATATATGTGCAACAGCCTAAAGGATATATAGATGAAGGCCAAGAAGATAAAATATATAGGTTGAGAAAATCTCTATATGGCCTAAAACAGTCATATCGATAATGGTATTTGACTTTTTAAAATGTCATTTTCAAAATTGGGTTTGTGGCTAATGAGATTGATCACTGTGTATATGTATGGAATAATGAGAGCTACTGTGTCATCTTATCTTTATATGTAGATGACATATTGTTGATTGGGAATGATAGTGACAATGACATGATTGTCAAAACCAAGTCATGGTCAAACTCAATGTTCGAAATGAAGGATATGGGGGAAGCATCCTATATCCTAGGTATAAAGATTTCTCGAGATAGAGAATCTAAACTCTTATGCCTAAGTCAAGAGAGAGATATTGACTATATCCTCAAGAAGTTTAATATGGTTAAATGCAAGTTTGCTATTACACCCGTTGTAAAAGGGGTCAAATTGAGTAATGTTGATTGTCCCGGTGAAAGAGACGATAAGTCTAACGTTCCTTATGCATAAGCTGTGGGTAGCTTGATGTGTGCTATGTTGTGTACAAGACCTCATATCAGCTTTGCTGTTGGTCTTGTGAGTAGATATCAAAGTAATCATCGATGACAACATTGGATAACTGTAAAAAAGATTTTAGGATATCTCAAAGGAACAAAAGACTTCAAATTGTGTTTTCAAGCAGATGAACCGAAAGTTGTAGGATACTCAGATGCTGGCTTTGCTGGGAGCAAAGATGATAACAAATCAACCTTGAGACAAATATTCTTATTTAGAGGTGGAGTTTTTTCTTCGGCACGTAAGAAACATGATTGTGTAGTATTGCATACAGAGGAAGTTGAGTATGTGGTTTGTTGTATGGCTGCAATGAGTGTCGTCTAGATAAGTCACTTCATACGAGATTTGAAGTTGAAAATAGCCGATGAGCTAGTTGTCATTTACTATAACAACAATACATCAATCACTTTAATCAAGAGTAGAGCTGACAACTCTAAAAGAAAGCATATAATGGTTAAATACCACTATGCTCATGATATGGTTATGAGAAAGGAAATATCCATCTCATACATGCCAACTCATGACATGTTGGTAGGTCCCTTGACTAAAGGCATAACAGAGGATCTTTTCTCAAAATATGTTACGAACATAAGTTTGAGATATATTTGATTGTTGTATAGGTAAAAAACCACACAACAGTTAACGATTGTAATAACAATCATGAAATGACACTACTAGGAAAATCCCACAAAAGTGAGAGAAAAACCAGTATGTAAGATCGTTTGGCTCGAATGGCGAAGTGAGAGATGTGAAGATAAGGTGACCATTCTCGACAACCTCTAGACTATCCATCCAACTGCTATTTGTGGAAAGGTTGGGGGAATGGACCGTAACAGCCATAACAAGCCATAACAGTCGGTCAATTATGAATCTCATCCATAACCGACCGAATAAGGGGCTCCAGAAGAGGAAAGCCCAATAGGAAATCTGAGGGAGTTTGGGAGCAGGCGTTGCTCTATAAATACAGCGCAACATAGAGTTCAAAACTCTAGAAAAACAAAAGAGAAACCCTCTCAGGCGAAAACCTACTACGAGGAAACCTCAAATATATCATTCACACCTATTCTTTTAAGTGTTGTTGTTGTGTACTGCAAACAACTGTAGCTGGAACTCTATTGAGGACGTCAAAACGACCACCGAAGTTCAACATTCCATAGGCAGACTGGTTTGGAATGGACCATGTCTGCATCACCAGTTCATTGAAAAAGTTCGACAACAGATATTGAAGCATAGATACGATGCAGTAATTTTAAAACATGACAACCATCCCCACTGACTGACGTATGAGAGTCTTGTTCAGAATGTTGTTGAATGAATGTTTGCAGTCATGCTGTGGTGGTGGTGTTTGTTTAATTTAGTTCATCTTCATGCTACTCGAAAATGTGGGAAATCAGTTAAGCCAAAAATGCTGGAGAGAAGCCTTCTGAAGGGTCTTCAAGGATCATACTTTCTTTCCTTCATATAGTTCCTGCATTCCACGCTAGCATCATTTGGTTAGCTATATGCTTGTTTGATGCATCGCTCCTTTTTTTTTCCAAGATTCAGTATTTACTTTTTAACTTTTTTTTGGTAGATTGTTGAGGGATTTGCAGGAAACAAAGGTCACAATCTTTATGCTACTATTGATTTGGAGAAAGCTAGGGTAGGCAGCACTTGATTTACATTACTGGATGGTCTGTGTACACTGAAATAACCTTAGTTAGGGACCCAAGGAGGCCAAGAATCACCCTTGGGGAGCTGCTCAAGCAGAAAGCCAGTGACGGTGTTAAAGTTCATATTCTTGTTTGGGATGACAGAACTTCTGTTCCAGATCTGAAGAAAGATGGCTTGATGGCAACCCATGATCAGCATACTGAAGATTACTTTAGAAACACATATGTGGATTGTGTTTTGTGTCCACGTAACCCGGATGATGGAAGAAGCATAATTCAAGGTTTGCAAATCTCAACCATGTTCACTCACCATCAGAAGACTATAGTTGTTGACAGCCAAGTTGAAGGGTCTCAGAAGCGAAGGGTGATAAGTTTCATAGGTGGGATTGATGTGTGTGATGGGAGATATGATACACAGGAACATCCTCTATTCTCAACTCTGAATACAGTCCATCATGATGATTTCCATCAGCCAAACTTCCCAGGAGCTTCTATTAAGAAAGGTGGTCCTAGAGAGCCATGGCATGACATACACACTCGCCTTGAAGGTCAAATTGCATGGGATGTGCTGTACAATTTTGAGCAGAGGTGGGACAAGCAAGTTGGGGAGAAATCCCGATTCTCACTTGACCAGCTTGATGAAATTCTGGTCCACCCATATGATGTAACGAGATCAGAAGAAGATAGGGACACGTGGAGTGTTCAGTTGTTCAGGTCTATTGATGGTGGTGCCGTTTATGGGTTCCCCCAAGCCCCAGATGATGCTGCTAAATTAGGCCTTGTTAGTGGGAAAGATAACATCATTGACAGAAGTATTCACGATGCTTATATAAATGCAATTAGGCGTGCAAAGAATTTCATCTACATTGAAAATCAGTATTTCCTAGGAAGTTCATATGGTTGGCAAGCATCTGATATAAAAGTTGAGGATATTGGGGCTTTGCATCTTATACCGAAGGAGCTGTCATTGAAGATTGTTAGCAAGATTGAGGCTGGACAGAGGTTTGTTGTGTACGTAGTGATCCCAATGTGGCCTGAAGGAGTGCCTGAAAGTGGTTCTGTTCAAGCAATTCTTGATTGGCAAAGGAGGACGATGGAGATGATGTATACTGACATTGCTAAGGCCATAGAGAAGAAGGGAATTACAGCACACCCTCGGGATTATCTGACATTTTTTTGCCTTGGCAAGAGGGAGGGTAAGAGAAAAGGAGAATATACTCCAACAGAGGAACCAGACCCTGACAGTGACTACAGAAGAGCACAAAATGCTAGGAGATTCATGATATATGTTCATTCCAAGATGATGAGTTTTTTTCCCCTCAACAAGTTAATTTTTCTAGTGCTCTGCACAAACATCTTGATGTTTCTTCATGTTCTTCTGACAGTTTAACTTTGACTGCAATGTTGGGATACTATATCTTTTGTCCTTTATGCTCATTACCATCATTGAGGTTGATGTTGCTTTATCTCAATGGCATTTAATTTTTTTCCCCCTAGTATTAGCTAAAAAGGTTGTGGCACTACTTAGCATGGCAAATTTAGTAGATATAGACAAACTTCTGCAGAATTAGCTGTAGTTGCCACTTAGATAATCTTGTGTTAGTCTATAATGCTATTGCTTTCACTGTTTATACTGTTCCTCTTTCCCAAGATTTTGCAAAGCTTATGACTTGATTGGCATTTGGTTTCACATTTTCCTCGATTTTTTTTCATTTACCCTTAAAATATACATAGATCCCAGGCCATGACAAGTGGGTTCCAGTTCTACAAATGAGAGCATGAATCTTGGAGGGGAAGCTATAAGTAGTGTAATTATTTTCAACCTCATGTTTTGGTCACTTATTAAGCCCAAAGTGTCCCTTTCATTGACCTTTTTGCTGAGATCTACAACCCCAATATTGAAGTACCTCCATTCTTTCCTGAAATGGATTTCCATTAGGTTGGATTTATAGCTGAAAGCTTATATGTCTTGATCTCTTCCTTGGCAGTTGATGATGAGTATATAATCGTTGGATCAGCAAACATAAATCAAAGGTCCATGGACGGAGCCAGAGACTCTGAGATAGCTATGGGCGCCTACCAACCATATCATCTGGCAACCAGCGAACCAGTCAGAGGGCAAATCCATGGTTTCAGGATGGCGTTGTGGTATGAGCACCTCGGCATGCTTGATGATCTGTTTTTGCAGCCACAGGGTGTGGAATGCATCCGCAAGGTTAACAAAATTGCGGAGAAATACTGGGATTTGTACTCCAGCCACAAACTCGACCGCGACCTCCCAGGACACTTGCTCAGTTACCCAATCGGGGTAATGAACGATGGCAAAGTCACGCAGTTGCCGGGTCTGGAGTTCTTCCCGGACACAAAAGCTCGGATTCTGGGAGAAAAGTCCGACTATCTGCCACCAATCCTCACAACATGAGGAAGTCAAACTTGGTAAGCTAAGGCTTTAGCTTCGGATCCGAAACAGAACACCAAGTTTTCAGCTATTTTTCTTCACTGAGATGCAGGGTTTGATTTCGGTTCAGAAACCGTTTTCAAGAATGCTAAACTTCACGTTAACAGTGTGCGATCATCAGCCATGTATGTCTGCGTGGTGCTTGCTGTTGAACTTGGGCATTGACTGGCCTGATTTATGCAACAACGTTTTGTTTCCTTTATGTGTATTCTAGCCATATTTCTCATCTTTCGCTTTCTGATATTTGGGACGACGAGGGCAAAGCCCATCGGGCCATTTTAGTTAGGACTGCTTGAACACCTATGCTTAGCCCAGCAGTACCTTCTTTGAATTTTAGCTAATCCAAGTCTTTTTGCTGTGCCAAGCTGGTTTTTGAATCACCTTTGTTGCGTTCCAACATGTTATAAGCTGATTTCTGAATCGCTGCAACCACTGCTTGTTGGAAAAAACCATAGGATTATTTATATAAAAAGCCAATATACAATAATTGTAACCATGCCCAAATCAAGAACAGTCACATATCCAAAGAGTGCCATAAAAAAAACTGTACACAAAACAAAAAACATGAAACAAGAATCAAAACCAGAAATTTATGTGTGCGAGTCGCCCATGCAAACTTACCTTAGAGAAACCAACACCCTACTGCTAGGTACGTATGGGTACCTCTATCTTCTCATAATAAAATGCACACAGGATTAGAAGCATGTACCTTGCTCAAGTGATTGGCGTCTCAATCGCCTTGGTTGGAAAAAGGAAGCGAGTAGGGAGCAGTCACACGATAAGAAGCACATACCTATTGCAGCCTCACAATGTTAATAACCTAGCTGGGCATATCCAAAGATATATTGTTAGCATACTCTCTTAAGACTCGGTGCCATTTACAAAACACTCTCTTGCTAACTTGCGGTCATAACACTTTGAGTGTATAAGAAATAAATATACAAATACTAAAAGTATCACATAGTAATAAGTTTCATCCTATTCACATAACTTGTTATTATCATATTGAACCTACTTCGTGTGATCTTCATTCAATTAGATTAGGTTGCCAAACAAATATCATTGTTACAAGAAGGATGAATGTCTCAAATCAATAAATATCAAAACTTACATAAGCAGTTACATGAGCACCCAAGAGGCAATTGGAGGATAAACCATATCTGAAAAAAAGAAAATATGCTACAAGGAAGGGTGAGTTGTGCCAACTTTTCTACAACAATATAGTATATAGCTAATAACTCTAAAACCTTCAACCATTTTTAAGGAGACAAACAACCCAAATCAACAGCTATGGCCGTTCTTTAAGAGAAAAATCTACAAAATATCTTTACCGTATCCTAATTCTCTACGTCAAAAAGGAGAGGATTTACTCTACACAAATCAACAATGATTTGAAACATGACTATAAAGAAGAGGTTCACCAATTTATGGATATACATTCTTGGCCTATGAAGACACACTCTTTGATCATCAACCCTTTTCCCTTCTACTCCTCTTTCCTTTTGATGTAACATGCAAATACAACTTAAAGAATAGAAGATGGCCTCTCTCTCTCTCTACATAAGTTTTAAGTCACAATTGACTAGAAACATACTTTCTTCAAATAGCATTCACCAACCATTACCACCATCAGAACCACTACTGCTTCAACATCTGCAAGAAAACAACACCCATTACCACCCTCAACCACCTGAAACAACTACCCGTGTCATGCCGCTCAGAGATCACCTCCGACCTACTAAGCTGCCATTCTCGATCTGAATTACATGAACACCAAAACCCACAAGCCACTGTCCTCAGCCACCATAAAACCCCCAACTACCAAATACCCTCAGCCCACCCTCATCATCCAGACAAACCTTATCGCCACCAAAATCCCTTTGCGAGCGATTGTCTTGTAGCCACTGACCAACCTCCTCCTCTTCCTTGCCACTGCTCGACGTCCAACAATCAAAATAGAAAAAAAGAAAAAGGGGAAATGCTAACCACCCAATCGGTCCATTGTCGCCCAAACAGTCAGCGACATCTTCGCCCTAGCTCACTCCCTCTAGTGACCCCTTCAGCTGCCGCCCCTTTCCTGCCTCCTTCACCCCACTCTCTCGTTCATTTCAGAGCGCCCCTTTTATGAATTTGAACTTGATCAGGTCCGGTTGATTGACCCAATCCACATTTTGATCCGAAAAGCCATACCCTCATCCCCTTTTCTTGCCTCCTTCACCCCACTCTCTCGTTCATTTCAAAGCGCCCCTTTTATGAATTTGAACTTGATCAGGTCCGATTGATTGACCCAGTCCATATTTTGATCCGAAAAGCCATACCCTCATCCCCTTTGAGACCCATATCAGATTCCTTTTTTTCTTAACCCAATTCAATTCAACTCGCTCACTTCAAACCGATCCCCTCTCCGTTACCCGAATAAGACTCACCTTGTAAGATTTTGAATTAGATCCTCTCCCATTGAGATTTGATCTTACACAATGAACCAAATCGAACATAGAAACTAGGAAGGATCGGTCTAGAATAAGGGTATCAATTGGTATTTAATAGGTTGTGTACTTAGTAACACTATCATGCATATATTTATAATAAAATGGTATGTTGCATAATAGGTCCCATTCTTCTACTCTTTCTTGGAAGTAGATCACTATTCATAGCTACTACACTGACACTAAAGAAAAGTTCAATCAAATAATTTATCTAGGTCTTTCGATCAAGAAACAAGGTTGATAAAGACATATATGTGCAATAGTGTAAGCTTTAAAGTGAAAGATAGCAATGTGAGCTTGTCTTGGCAATGCCTTTATATGTGATATAAAGGTAATAATATATGTATGGTAAGTTTGACAAGGTTTTATAACTACTGGGAAGGTAGAGTTAGGTGGTGGAATAATCAAGCTTGTTTTGCAAAACTTTCTCAAGAATGGATTTAAAGACAAGATGTGGCTTGTAGCTCAAAGGATTAGAGCATGTAGATACGAATCACGGTATCAAGGGATTTAAATCCCTTACAACTAAGTTCTCATGCACATGTTCAATTGGGTAAACAGTTTCAGCATCCATCTAGTTCCAACTCGCCTACTACAAATTTAGATAATGAAATAGAAGAAAAAGAAACCTTACCACCGATACATAATATCTGAGCATAGTTAAGGGTTGCGCGAAATGAATCACAACCACGTCCAAAACTTAACATTCTCACTTTCAAAGAATCAAGTGTAGCCGAGGAGTACTTATAATGGGTCTAAAAGGTAAAAAAGATTTATGAGTTATAGTTATTCTGAAGAAAATAAGGTTAAGCTTGTCGCATTGGATTTACAGAATATGCAAACTTATGGTAGGAGAGCATCAAAGACTAGCAATGATGAAACAGTGAAGAAGACGTTAGAAGCTGGAGACTCATGAAAAGAGTAATGAGCAAAAGATTTGGGCTAGAGTATTATAGGCAAGAATTTTATTTACGCCTACAAAATCTGATATAGGGAGGAATATCTGTAGAAGATTATATTAAAGACTTTGAAATGCTTAGTTTGAGGTGTGAACTACAGTAGCCTAAAGAACAATTTATAGCCCAATTCATTGTTGGTCTAAATCGAGACATAGCTGACATGGTGGAGCTCTAGCTCTTTAGGAGTTTGGAATATATCTTCAAGCTCATTGTGAAGATTGAATAATAGATTAAGAGAGATATAAACAAAAACCACACAAACATGACAAAGGGAGGAATGTCCAACATAGCCTCAAGGGACACGATTTAAAAAGGCAATGATAAGCCTTCAACAATTCTTCCAACTCAATCAACAAAAAAGCATGGTACCAAAGACATCATATGCCTTAAATGGTTGGGAAGAGGATACATTGCCTTCTAATGCCCCAATAAAAAGGTGATGATCATTGAAGGCACGAAAGAAGAAATTGAGAGTGAAAGTGAACTAGAACTAAAAACGGATTTGAAAGAAATAGAAGAAGGTACAAATGATGGTGTGCAGAATTCAACAAGCAAAGGTTACACCCAATCCAGATCAAAGGGAAACTATCTTCTACTCTCGATGTACTATTCAGGGAAAGATCTACTAACTTATTGTACATGGAGGGAGTTGCATAAATGTTGCATCTATATAATTGGTATCAAAACTTCAGTTTTAACACATCATCCTAAGCCATACAATTTGCAATGGTTGGACAAAAAAGAGAGCTCATGGTAACTCACCAAGTTTCAATCCTACTTTTTATCGAAAGATCGTATAAAGATTAGGTACTCTGTGATGTTATTCCTATGAAGGCATGCCATTTATTGTTAGATCGTCCTTGACAATTTGATAAGCATACTACACATGATGGATTTCATAATATATGTTATTTTCTAAGATTGATTTGAAAAGTGGATATAATCGATTAGAATTAGAGAAGGTGATGAGTGGAAAATGTACTTTTAAAACCAAGTACGGTTTGTATGAGTGGAAAGTAATGCTATTTGGATCGACAAATGCCCCCTAGTACTTTCATGAGATTGATGAACCATGTTTTGAGAGAGTTTCTAGGAAATTTGTGGTTGTTTATTTTGATGATATTCTTGTATATAGTAAAAATTTGGATGAGCATTTGCATCATTTGGTAATCTGTTTTATGCTTATGTGCTTAAAAGAAAGATTGTATGCTAATTTGGAAAAGTGCACGTTTTGTATGGACCATACAGTTGTGTTCTTTAGGATTTGTGGTTAATTCTAGTGGAGTGCATGTAGATAAAGAGAAAATAAAAGCAATCCAAGAATGGCCAACTCCTAAGAGCAAGGAAAGGTGAGGTAAGAAAGTTTCATGGGGCTTTGCTAGTTTCTATAGGGAGGTTTGTTATGATTTTAGTACACATTGCTGCACCTCTAAATGAACTAGTCAAGAAGCATGTGATTTAAATGAGAGAGAAACAAGAGAAAGCATTTGCTGTCCTAAAGGAGAAATTAACACATGCACCCATACTTGCTTTGCCTAACTTTGCTAAAACTTTTCGAGCTTGAACGTGATGCATCCGGGGTAGGCATAGGTGTCGTTTTAATGCAAGAGGGACATCCCATTGCTTGGCTATTTTTTTAGATTTGATAGGTTATGCATCTCAAACGGTTTTGTACGAGAGCTCTTATTGAGAAAGCACATTGCGAGGGATTAGCAAGACATCTTGGAGAAAAGAAGACCCTAGAGTAATCCTTACAATACAATCTCTCTTTTTTCTTGCAAGCAAAATAATCAATTTGTGTGTTTGTAACAAATCACGCTTTTATGTAATTAAATATTAATCTTTTTTTTTTTAAATCATATTATAGAGATCATATGTCACAACCAAATTTAAAATTTTCTTACCTTTTTAATTTAAATTTTCAAAATCATAATTTCTATAAATACCTTAATATCCTAATGTCTTTTTACTCATAAGTCTATATGTGATGATTCATTGAAATTTGAATTCAAAAAGTAAAAAATATGCATGTACTTTTTATCAATGAACTTTATTCATATGTATAACATATCTTTTTTAATTTAAATTTTAATATTTATCAGCTGAAAATAAATGGTTGAGATTTATCTGGATACTTTAGTACTAAGTGTATTAACATATATTATGTTCTCTCTCTCAAGTTTTTGCATTGATTGTACAAGGTCTCTCACTCTCTCCATAACCTAGCTTAGATGGCATGGGATGGGGTAGCAGGAATAGTAAAAGTGTTTGTTATACTCATCCATCCAGGCAAGCATATGCACACACAAGAGAGAGAGAGAGAGCATTGAACATTCTTTTTGGAGAAAATAATTTGAGATAAGGGAAACATGTGAAAGTTCACTTACTACAAAAACACAATTTATTAATTCGTAAAAGTGGTACAAAATTATGAGCCTACATGCTTAATTGGAATTAGTTGAGACCTTAAAATATACCACAAAAAATTACAAGTTTTAAATGTGTGTGTACATATGTATAGTAACTTGCTCTTGTGTACCTCATTCATTGCATTCATGCCTCTTTCTTATTGGACTTGAATATCATTTAGAATTTAAAAATAGAGTTTAAAAAAATATAAAAGAGCAATCATATTACGCTCATGTCCTTTAAAGGGAAGGCATGAGTCGATATTATTATAGGTGTGGATGAACAAGGTTATATATATACATATATATATATATACATATATATATATATATATATATATATATATATACATATATATATATATATATATGGAGAGAGAGAGAGAGTATGATTGGTTCATGTCAGAGAGAGAGAGAGTATGATTGGTTCATGTCCATTGATGATCTTGCCCTCTCATTCTCGATCATTATTTTTTGAGAGCTTGAGTGTAAAAATATTGTCATTTGTACTTTTTTAAAAACCTTTAGAACTTTTTAAATTATACTTATACTATTATTGAAAAGATCAAACATGAGTGAAGAGTGTTAGTGGTGGGTAGGAATCGGTTTTCCTATATGTATGTATGTATATGTATAAAGAAAAACAGATTTTATCCACTCATATTCACTCATTGCCTTTTAGTGGCATGAGTGTAATTTTAAAAACATTAAGGGCTTTCAAAAAAGGATAGAAAATAATGTTATTACATTCTTGTTGTTAAAAAGTAATAGTTGGGTATTAGTGGGCAACATTAACGGTGGATAGGATCCAATATCTATATGCTCACTTATACCTACTCATTACTTTTTTTTAGTATTATTATAATTTTAAAATAAAAGTTTTTAAAAAATTTTGAAGGACAATATAACACTCATGTTTCTTAAAAGCAATGAATAACATAGGATCTAATCTCTCTATATATAGAGAGAAAGGGAGAGAGAGAGAGTGATGGAGGCACAAAAAGTGGATCTTTTAAATTCTGCAAAGTGTTTAGGACCTTCTTGGAACCTTCACTATCTTCTTGTCGACATTGCTTAGTGTTTGGGATTGTCAAAGATCAAAGTTCAATGTCACAAGATAACAATTGTTTCCAGATCATTAGAGTAGTCTGTAAATACCCCAAAATCCCACGATTTTCTCAAATAGGCCTGGTTTTACAAAAGCAGCCCCAAAGGGCTATTTTGAGTCTGGAAAACCCAGGAGTCTTCCAGACAACCCTGTACATACTTTGAACCTGTATATATGTTTTAAAACTCTATACATATAGTTTTAAAAACCTTAAAAAGGTATTTTGAAACCCCAAAAGCAGCTTGGCCTGATGAAAGCAGGACCGAAAAGGCAAAAGAGAGCCCGGACTCGAAGCATACTTCAAGCTCGGCACGTCAACTCTCGTATCAGAATCATCCCCAGATTCTCAGACATCCAAGCCCCAGATATCAGACATTTGCTAAAAAATGAACTCCGGAATGTGAGAAGAAGAACGGACGACAATGTTGGCGAAGACCCAACGCAAGACGGAGTACTGATGTAGTCAGGCCCCGCACAAACTGTCCGTTTCAAAACGCCATGAAGGAATCAAAAAATCAGATTTGGGTCGGATCTAGACTATATATATCTAGATCCAAACCCAACAGGTATTTGGATTTGGATTTGGATCCCAAGATCCAAATCCAATATCTACATCCATGGCCCACATCACCTTCTCATAAATGGAGGTGGGGCCCACAAATATTTCATGTGAAAAGCTTGGGTAGAGAGAGAAAAAGGGGTGATAAAGTATGAGTGAGAAAGTTGGTAGGCTTGACTTTTGGTCAAGGGTGGGTTAACCTTGTGGGTTTAGCCTAGAGTGTGGGTTTAAGCTTGTATGCACCTACACCTAACCTGGGGCTGCACCAACTTGGACATGGCTGCAACTGGGTCAATGGACCGACACCAAGGGGAGGTTCCTAAAACCTAGCCCTAAGCTAGCCCACCTCACCTAGCCACTCTCCCCTAAACCTAACTCAAACCTAGCCATCCTCACCCAAAACTGCCCCAACCTCACCTAGCTCACCTCACCTAACTAGACCACCTAGACCCTAACCAACTAAGCCTAAACCCACCTTAGTGCACCTAATTAAACCCCTAACCACTAAGTCTCAACCCACCTAACCGACCTACCCTAAACCACTAACCAGCCCCCTCCTAACCGACCTACCCCAAACCACTACCCATGCCCACCTTATTATAAATATCTGGCCCATACCACTCCAACCGACCCAGCCCATTCCTAGCCTATAAATACCCCCCTTTCTTGCAGGTTTCACTCTCTCTCTTCCACTCTCATCCCCCCCACTCCCTCCAAGCTCCACCACTTCCATCCACCTGCCCTTCCACCGCCACTTCATCACCCGGCTGCCACCTCTCCACTTCAACCGACTCCACCATCTTCCACCTTCGGTGAGGAGCTCCACCATTCGGCTACCACCTTTCTTCCACCACCATCCGGCCACCACTTCCATCCACTAGCACCACCTCCCTGCACGGTTAGTACTCCACCTTAAACCCCAGCTTGCCTTCACCACTCCCCACCACCATCTCCCATCTACCCACTAACTTGTATCCTTCCCTTCTCCCTTACACCCAGCCGACATGTACCATACCCCACTACTTTCCCTTAACACCACCCACATTAGCTCCTAGCTGAACCTTCTCCCTTAGTCACCCACTTCCCAGTCCAGCATCACCCAAACCTGCTGCACCTAACTACTCCATCACCCGGCCAGCATCAAGACTCCACCCAGCTAGCACCCCTACCTGCTGCCAACATACATCCAAGGAGCTCCCCTTCGGCTGCCTCAAGGCAACTCACAAAGCAAAAGCCAAGCAAGTTGAACACGGACCAGCTACACGTAAGTGCCTAACTCGGTTCATTATATGAACTTGCTTACATTTAATTAAATTTGATACGGGGTTGTAATAATGGAGCGTTGTCTCCCCCCGATTGTAATAATGTGGTTTGGCACACCAACACACACGTGCACTTGAGCCATTCTGCTCTTAGCTACACACCATTTTGGCACACACACGGGCCTTAACAACCCCTAAGATATAGTTATACTTATCTATATTCAGCTGCATGGGTTTTAATTTAAGTCGTGTGCGTGATATTTCAATTTTACACTCACACACATTGAGCTTTCTCTCTTACTCCCAAGACCCTAGTAAGAGCCATATTGCAATTTAATTTGGGTGTTTTAATTCAAGTTGTGTGCGTGGTCTTTCAATTCCACACTCACACACATTGAGCTTTCGCTCTTACTCCCAAGACCCTAGTAAGGGCCATATTGCAATTTCATTTGGGTGTTTTAATTCAAGTTGTGTGCGTGGTCTTTCAATTCCATATTCACACACATTGAGCTTTCGCTCTTACTCCCAAGACCCTAGTAAGGGCCATATTACAATTTCATTTGGGTGTTTTAATTCAAGTTGTGTGCGTGGTCTTTCAATTCCACACTCACACACATTGAGCTTTCGCTCTTACTCCTAAGACCCTAGTAAGGGCCATATTGCAATTCTATTTGGGTTTTACATTGCAAGTCGTGTGAGTTGTCTTTACATATATACACAACACCCACGCACACGTTGGCGACCTTCGGGCCCATATATATTATAAGTATTTTCCTTCCGCTATGTCTTTAAGATTTGGGTTTTAAGGTTCAGCTGTGTGAGTAGTCTTTCCATATATACATGACACACACTTGCACAATTGAGCCTTTCCGCTCTTAAGATATAGCCATATTTCCCTTTTGCAATTTCCCTTTTGCAATTTACATTACGTCATTTCCCTTAAGCATTGTCTTTCAATTTGGGTTTTTCCTTTGGAGTTGTGTGAGTTTGCATTGTATATTCACCATACCACGAGTTAGGATGCATATTGCATCAAAGCAAGCCCCACACTCCCGTGCAAAAATCGCCCAACTTAGGTCACTTGCGCACACACCTAGTTGGCCCTAAAAAGCATAAAAAAAGAAAGACATAGACATGTGTAAATCCCACATGAAATAAAACTTGCAATCATACAAACAAAACCCAAACACTTCGGGTATTTTTCAAAGAGGTTTAAAACGACTTTGCCAAGCATACAGACTGACCCTTGTGAATTGGTGCAAGAAGGTCTGCGACGAAAAGAGCTCACTTGCTCACAGTCACCCCGATAGAGTCAGATTTCAAAACTTACTTCGCTAGCTTGAGTAAGCTAGCTGACACGCCCTTGTTATAAAAATGACTTAGACACACGAAAAGGTTCACTTCGGGCCTAAGAACCAGAAGCAAGAATTTTCCGTGTCTACATAGTCGATTCACCAAATGCCCCAATTAGATTCTTCGCACTATTGCATCGTGTACACACTATTTTGCAATACTACTTTAGCCTTTTCTTCCATAAACTCCATTTTGCAAGATAAACCTGTTCTGGCATTTGAAGTAGTGTTAGTGAACCCGAAGTTAGTGACGGTGAAAAGAGTTACTTAACTATCATCCTAAAGAAGGGGAAAAAAAGAAAATAACCCAAAATCCAAGAACCTTGAGCGCTTTTCTAATTCAAGCCCGTGGTAAGTGCTTGATTTCTTGCAGCTAGGTCCCAGGCCAAGTTGGACCATACGAATACACATCTCAAGTATTTAATTGGCAACCTTTTGATTTTGCTCTCCTAGCAAGAAGAGATAGATTCTATGCATCAAATCAATAATCTCAAACCATAGACATCAATACACTTTCCACTGAAGTCCATTTTTTAATGCTCCACCATGTTACTTCTTAAATCGAGAGTTCTATCTCATATCTCAAACGAAAACATAGGTTCGAAGGATTTAAATGCACCTGATCTTGTTGCATGAGGGTTTATTCTAAATTTTTTGCTGCATTAAGCATATGTAAAAACAGGGTTAGCAAAATTGGGTTAGTGGGTCATGCCCATTTGGTTATGGTTAAAAGTAGGTTGTTATTAATCTAACCAGGTTTCTCCATGAGTCCTTTCTTTAAACCTAGACATGATATGGTCGGGTAATTACCGACTTAACTCGAGCCCCTTTACATACATGTGTAACAGTTCGATCAGCTGCTTGGAATGACATACTAAAATAGTAGAAAGTTGTGTTTTGCTTTTTGAGTGGGTGCACTTGATTTTTTATTGTTGCTATGAAAAGCAAAGGTAACTTTTTTGCTTAACCATTAACCAGACCAGGTCGAAGGATCATACATTGTACAATTAAAAAATTATTCTTCGGGCCCCCTTACATAGTTGAGATTTGTTTGAATATGCTAACATGTATTAGCACCAAAATTAATAAGAGGATAGGTGATATTGATTTTACTTATGAAGGTGGTGATTTTGAAGAAGAAAGAGGGTAAGAAGAAGAAGATTATCTTTTAATTGCTAGTTAGTTGATTTATTTGTTTGTGTTATGAATTTATAATTATTATTAGTTAGTGACAACATAATGTATCATACCTAGCTTTGTATCATTAAAATTCTTTAAGATTTTTCATGATTTTATCTATTTTTCATAGTTTTTAAAAGTACTTTTAGAGAAAAATTATGATATGCTACAATACAATGGGATATGGCTGCCTATCGTATTTTAAAAATCCATGCATGTTATGATATGCTACTCACAACATGGGTTCAAACGGTTTCCTACATTCAGAACATGAACTTCTTCCCTTGTTAAAATGTTGAATGTGTTCACAGAAACAATATCTCGTAGGTTATCTTGAGATGAAACAACATAGTGCTTGTTCTACATAAAAAGTTTACATTTGCATTGCTTTGGGTAGAACATTGATGTAAAACTAATACTAGAAAGGTTTATAATGGTCATAAAGGCGGTACCAACAAGATTTATATATATATATTCTAAATGATGAAAGTAGGTACTTATCATTTGTTCTCAATTTTTAATAAATGAGTGACAATGCCTAAGTTGTGGTATCTCACCTAAGTGGTGTACAATTTGTTTTCTAAGTTTTTCTTGTCCCAATCTTAACAGTGAATTTTATTCTCTCCTAATGATACAATTCTTACAAGAAATAGTAGAAGTGAGGAAGGAGATTGTTGATTTCCATAGAGAAATGATCCTATTGGAGAATTAGAGCGCTATTAGTTATATAGGTCCCTTTCTTCTTCTTTTATATCCTTTGGCATTTCAAAGCATGATTATGGTTATTAGTAATGCTAGACTCATGGATGCTCACACGTGCACTTGCTATCATACACACATGTGTGTGTACAGATTCATGCAACGCTTGTGGGGATGAGATGCAAGACTATGGCAACAAGAAGCAAGTGATTATCTACTTGATTATTAGGATCTGCTGGGCTCTTTAAAGAATCACTGCATTTGACTGAGGTTGTTTCAAAAAAAGATTTATGGATGGAAATCTAGTTGGCTTGATTTTGAGAAAGTTAACAATGCCTTTCCTGTATGTTGATTGGATGGATAATTGAAGACAATGTTGATATTCCTAGTTAAGAATGGTGGAACCATTAAGATCTAGTGATAGATATCTAATTTTTCTAACACAATTTGTATGGATGTGCAGGACTAATCAAGATCTTTATGGTAAACTAACTGGTGATTTCATGCGTTCTTGAGTAGTTGACACCTGAAAAATCAAATTTAATATCCTGAAAAGATGGTACGATAGTGTTATTCTTCAAGACATAATAAACACTAACCTTTTGATTTATTTACCATGACCAGTATTAAATAACCAAGTGCAATAAATCTCGACAAACACTTTCAAGATATAATGAAGATTCTCGATTCGTCTTGCACAAACATAATAGAGTTGTAGACAAATTGGCAAAGTAAAGATGATGATGTTGCAAACACAATTAGTGCTACAATTGGACTTGTAAGCTCTTTTAGAAACTAAATAGGAAAGGACACACAATGAGAGAATAGTTGGATGAATATTTATCACTATATATAGACATGGTGAAGATGTAACTCACGATATGCTATTAATGAGCATAATTGTCACTCAAGAAGGTGACTCTTAATGTCATGATATGGATGCTTAATGCTTAAGAGTTACAACCACTTCATGTGCTACTAATGCTACAATTATAACTCAAGTAAGTGGGTCTTAATAATAAAATATTACTAGAAAATACTCAAGAGTTTCTGCTACTACATGTGCTACTAATGAGCACAATTATCACTTAAGTAGCTCTTAAGGCCACACACATGGTTGAAAAGTGGTAATGAGTTTCAACTGCTACATGTGTTACTAATGAGCACAATTATTACTTAAGTAAGTGACTCTTAATACCACAAACATAACTGAAAAACTAATGAGTTTCACTTACTATATATACTACTAATGAGTACAATTGTCATTTAAGTGACTATTAATGTCACAACCTGGTTGCACCTATAATCTTCACCAAATATAGTTTGGTATTTTAAAAACCACCTAATAAGGTATAACAACCATTTTTCACTACCAACCTCCTCCACAAACTTGTCACAGACAGAATGCTTGAACATCTCTTTCCAGTTGGTGAACCTGCTATTTTAGATGTCACAAAAAGCGGAGCCTAGAAGAGTTCATGTAACTTGTTCTCTGTTCAAGGAAGGACTCCGACTAGAGGAGATAGAGTACATGGAGAGCTTGTGTGAGGAGAGCAATAATTGCAGCATTGCGTGCTTCGAGGAAAATCATATGAAACTTTATTGTGATGTACATCAGTTAAATCAAAAGAGTTGATGAGTAGGTTGTTTGCCAATATTTCTAACTAATGGATGATAAAAAGCATGTAGTGATGCAGTTATGAATCCTCCTCCATGTCTTCTTTCTATTTGAGTAGTCACTACTATTTGGTATTTAGATCTTCCAATGTTCATAGATGTGTGGTGCTTGCTGTTTCATTCAGACCTGGTTTCACAATTTTATGGTGGCACCATTTTTTGATGAAGCATTACTACCTACTGGAGTTTTATGTGTAGCCTGATTTACTCTTCCATGAGTTTGCATAAATCCAACTCTCAGCTTTGAGGAATGCCTTATGTATATAAAGTGGGTCCCATATTGTATACTATCTCTCACTTCAAAAAATTATTTATTGTTCTTCGCTGTATAGTTCCTTTCTTTACTTGTTCCCAATGCCATCTTGTCGGGTACATTCGTGGTTCATGAGTATACCTGGAATAATAATGCAAATGTTGTCGGGAATGTTAAGGTGAGATTGGATCCTTAATGATAAGTGGGTTAATAAGTGGGTTTCACCTCTTATCTTCTCATTCTTAACATTCTCATATAATTCTAGATAATGGACAAGTGAAAGAGAAGATACAGACAACGTGAAAGCCCTTCAAGTTTGAGTAGATGTGGTTGAGAGAGGATGATATTAGAAGTGGTCGGCAGATGAGAGGTATGGATGTGGAAGAGAAGATCCGAGATGTAACTCAAGAACCAGTCCGTGAAACATAGAGCAATGTGGCCTTGTGAACAAACAGATTTGCAAGCTTCAAAGAGAGTTATCTTCTTTTAATAAAGTTGGGAATATAGATGGAAGGAATGAAGTGAGAGGTTGTTTCAATGATCTGATAAGAGAAGAAATATTATGCAAGCAGAGATTGAGAGCCAGTGGCTTCAGGAAGTGAGATTATAACTCAAAGAAAATTCATGGTCACACGACAGCAAGTGAAAAGAAGTATGTGATTTATAAACTCAAGAGCAAAGATGGTCAATAGACTACTATGCTACAACCACGACGCCAAAAGCAGAAGCCCTAGCACCCCTCCAACAGCACAACTCCCCAACACACAAAAACACCAACAAACACAAGATTCAAATATATGCTATTTTTGTTACAAGAGGAGGCCGAAGCCATGCACCTCGGAGTTGAACTCCATGCCAGCAGCAATGATGCCAGAGCGCCCTGCCATTTAGCTAATGCTGTCGGTGCATTCATCTAGCTTTGGAGGCAAACTTTCTAGCCCGACCCTTTGTGAATGGGGGTGTAAAACCATTCCTACATAAGATTCAAATACCTTCATATAGGGGTAGTTATTGCCAAGGCCAGGTTTTAGACACCTGACTGACTGACTCTCTTGCTACCAAGTCTCAATCGATACAAGCTTCCCCCGAAAGCATCTGGGCATGCCGGAAACACCCTCTCTGAGGTGCATTCTGCACAGGCCAATAGCTTATTACAAAATTCATACTTTTTCATGTTTAAGCACTAGTTGTGAAAATATAAATAATCTAGGGTTATAGTTTTAAGAGTTAGTCAGGAATGTGGTTCTAGATCACCTGATATCAAACATAAAATTCAGCAGTCCAGGATGAATCAAAATTTGATTGTTCAGATCGCTTGATATAAGATGAAAATACAAATTCTCCAATATAAATGCTTCTCTGAGGTTGGACTTGTTCGACATAACGTAGTCAATATGTCATGAAATGATGTGTGAATTCTTTTATTTGCATTATTGACGTAGTGAATATATCATAAAACGACTCGTAAATTTTCATTGTTGTTGTTAGTGAAAATTTGTAGACTAAAAGTCTCTTCACTCTTAATGACATTATTAATTGAACAGATGGCTTGTACATGCGCACTGGAACTCTTACTGTGAGGAGAATACTCAGAGACCCTTTTACAGCTCCTATTAACTATTGTAAAAACATATAGGCAACTTCATGGGCATTTGGTCTAGTGGTATGATTCTCGCTTAGGGTGCGAGAGGTCCCGAGTTCAATTCTCGGTCGACCTACCAAAATCCAACATAGAGAACCACTTATCGACTTCACCTTTTAAGCAGTGCTTATACCATGTGATCATCTTTCTAACCCTAACTTTATATCGGGCTTCCTTTTTAGGAAAACAGGTCAAGTGTGTGAAAGGATCCCTAGACCATTAAACTTCCTAAACTTTGGAATTTTCTCATCACTATCACCATACATGATCCAAACACCCTAAATCTCATCAAGCTCTTTTATCCAACTAGGCCTTAGGAACTAGGCCTTAGGGGCTCTACTATCTCCCTTATTACTTTTTTGGTGGATTTTGCCTTATCTGGATCATCAAGTTTCTATATATTGTTCCCTCTGTAACACACCTAACATTCTAAAACATCTTCTTTTCTCGTGGCTTTTCTCCTTTTCCTTCTTTCTTTTCTTTTCTTCTTCTCTTTAGATTTCCCTACTCATCTCCCTTCAGCAGTCCGTCTCTAAGAATGTCTGGACCTATTAGACTGAGCTTCAGACTAAGACTCATATGCCCTATTCCGCCGACTACATTAGGACTCGATATGGTTGGTTTTGCTTAATTTGCCTAGTATGGGGTAATGATTTGATAAAAACATGCCAAGAATCAATGTTCGAGTGAGTAGAGTTGGAACAAGTGTAGTTTATCTGCCTTGCATGATAGTGCCATATCGGTCAACTAAGATGCGATATTCGCACAATACTCAACAAGCTTCATGCATTGCTCTAGATCATAACTAAAGCACAATGTGTAATATGTAGAAATATATATATAAATAGCAACTTCAAACTCAATCACAGTAAATCCACAAAATCCAATGAAAAGCACACAAGTAAGACGACGATGAAAAAGAATTGTAAATGTGAATTTGAGTCCTTATGAAAAATAAAGTAACATTACAATATTCAAAATTTAATAAGTTTTCTAATGAACTCGGGGGAATGTAGGATCTGACGGGGTCTACGGAAGTTATCTTTTGGTCGATGAACAAGGATACTATGTACTATGGGTGATTCTACTTAGCCTAAAGTGATTGTGCATGTGTGCTTTCTTTTATGTATGTGTTGCTCAAGAGGATGTATGGGTATGTAGTAATATAACTTGACAGATATCGATATGTTTATTTGCAGAAAATTGACCAACAAGCCCAAAAAAACTTGAAAGTTGATGAAGAGTAAGGCCAATAAGTGTTGCAAGTATATGCCAATTCGCAATGCAAGATGACCAGTATAGGTCAACCAATTAAATCACGAAATCAAGTTTGTCTTGGAGAACTCGCACAGTCTTGTAGAATTGATCAAAACTTAGAAAGTAAGAATTCACTCTGTTTCCAAAATTGTGATCTAGACATATTTTGATCTGTAAAATATTTGCACAAAAAGACATTGAAACTCGAAGTCATTGAAGAGAAACGAGTAACACGGTTGATAGAAATATATTCTTGCAGCCTAAAATTGTAAATTATGTAGACACCCAAAAGTTGCAAGATTTTGATATCTTAGGTTTGTTTGTGTGCAACCAGATCATGTGAGTTTGCAAGAAAAGATGTTTCAGAAAGCTTGAAAGATCTACATTTCAGGAAATTTTATTCTTTTTTATTTGAAATCTACAGCCTCTTCTATTTAGAAAACTCAGGACACAGGGTACAGAAAACTCGATTTTCAAGTTATGGACCTGTCAAGTTTGAAAATATTGTTTTCGAGATTTTTAATGAACAGATCATCGGATTTTGAGATCTCAAAAACGTCTCCATGCATACCCGTGATATAGAATACAGTAATTCACCAACAAAACGTATGATTGCATCAACATGAAAGCTTGAACCAACAAGAATCCATCAGTACACGACATAAAACTGATAATGAGAAGTGAATAAGACTTTTCACATATTAACAACGCTACATCATGAATTGATTTTGCTTTTGAACATCAATAGAGCATGTGCTAGCAATCAACCGACCGCAACATTGACCTTTCAGCCACACACACAGGAAATAAATAAAGAAGATGTTAGAGGTGAAAGAGAACTTCGTCTATTGATTACTTCATGGAGCTTTGGTCACCCGAGGATCTTTCAAGGGGCGGCATTGAATCTCAAGGAGATTGGTTTCTCTCTAAGGGTGAGATGTTGACGGTTAAGGAGAGAGACTTTCAATCCTTGTGAGCTGCTTGGCTCCTTATAGAATAGAGTATTTGAAAGCTAGTCAACTTTCCTTGTCTTGTATTGGACGTGCAGCCTTCTTTCGTGGTCTTCCAGAAAATTGTAAGTTTATATGAAAGCTGTATTATGGATAAGGCTTGGATAGAACTTTCCTTGTTGGCCTTGGAGAGGGGCGATCCACCTTGGTGTACTGGCACTTGAAGTACATAATATTTGTGTATCATAATACAATATAATATATATATATATATATATATATATATATATATATATATATATATATTGATATTTCTATGAGACATACAAAATATATATTGTATATATAACATGTACACATGAAATTTTCCATATTCATTGTATACTATACATATATCTTGCTATTTATACGTATCACACTGAAAATATATATATTTACGTACAATTTTCATGCAAGAACGAATATACTCAATACACACATGTATATATGTAAAAACATACATTAACAAAGTTGCCTTTAATAATGTTTTGTATAGACAAGAAGGTCCCTATTTATATAAATATATAATTTCTACCTAGCAGATGGATGAATCTGACCATATATTTTACACTGTTGGGAAGGGCTTGTCAAGAGCTTTCGGACGAAATAAAGAATGCAAAAATTCGCCGGTAACTTGGTAGACAACCATGTGCGTTGGACATGGCCTGAGAATTCCTGTTTACTTTCTTTGGAAGAGGAGGCCTAACTAGACTCCTGGTATTCATCCCATATATATCTGATACTGATCTTCCTAACCCCATCTGCAAATTAATTCAAAACAAGTTGGAGGGGTAGCTTCCGGTAGGGAAAATGAACCAGTAATTCGTAGCTCGAGGCTTTTCGAATGTGGGTGAATTGACCAACTTCGTGATGTGAGCCACATGAAGACCTTCCTAGATCGAGAGACTGACCCAGCTGAACATTCTAGCTTCTTTCGATGCCTCTCCAGTGGGGGACTAGCTCCCAACAACTTGATTGTCTGTGATTGAATTTGGGAGAAAACCCTGCTTGCTTTTGACTTTGACTCGACTGAATCATTTCAAAAAGTTGCATCTCGACCTATCAATTTGGATCCGGATTTGGCTCTTTGTGCTCTTTTTCTCTTTGAAGCTCAAAGTATCAAAATTTCATATTGACATTTCTCCTGAATTTCGAATTTCTTTTACTTTTCAAAGCAATTTCATTTAACTTTTGAATTTTCAAAGAAAAATTTGAGGTGTGTAAACACCCAAAAATTTTCAAATATTTTCAAAAACTCCTAAATTTTGAAAGCCAATTTAAAGCCTTTATGAATCTTTAAATTCAAAACCCCAAATTTTAAAGTTTAAGCCTTTTGGGGAATATTTCAAAATAAAGATTTTAAATTCAAACAACTCATGAGTTTTTGAAGCAAATAAACAGGTGAAACCCAATCTTGGATCCACATCGATTCCCAAAAAGCAAAGAAGATAAAGTTGGAGCATATCAGAATCAAGATCAAATTCTAAAGCTTATCCGAAACCAGGAGAAGATCGAGCTTATCCAGGACCCAGTTCAAGCTCATCCAATTCAAGAACATTTCAAGTTGAACTCGAGACCATGGTGAAGCCGTATGGAATCAAAATCAAAGTGGAGCCGGATCATTCAAGAATCAAATACCAAACGAGGCATTGAATTGGAAGAGCCTAATTAGGCATACCCGGCCACTACTTGGTATCAAGTTCAATACATGCTAGGACAAAACATTAGACAAGCTTGAATCGGCTACACCCAAAGACTAAGTCGGCTGCACCTAGGCCCGACCCACATGGGCTGGTTCAAGTCAACAAGAGGGACTACATATAGCTGGGCCAAATTGGATCAAGAACCAATAAGGAGCTGGTCCAATCCGCCCCATGGAAGGGGCTAGAAACTAGCCGACTTGGCCTATAAAAGGGGCCAAGGGGGAGCAAGTTGAAAAAAAGCTTGGGTTATCTTCATCTCTCATCAAAATTTTGGGGAATTGGGGCTGGAAAAGAGGGCCTACACAAGGGAAAATCGTGGGCTGCAAGTGAAGGGAAAGAGAGGGGAAAAAGAGGGTAGACATAGGAGGGAGAGTGCGGAAGATAGAAGGAAGAAGAAGAAGGGCGGGCCGGATTCCACTCTTGGAATTCCGGCCGATCGGAGACAAAAGTTGTAAGTACTTCTTCCTTTGTTTTTAAAACCTTCTTCCATATTAATTCAATTGAATTGGGGTTGTATTAATGGAGCAAAGTCTCCCCCCACGTTGTAATAGTGAGTAGATTTGATGCCCTCATTTACATTTGCAGAATTTTCACTATTGCACATACGCACTCCACGTGTTTGCTTATATGCTTCTTCCCCAATATAATCTATAATCACTCTATATTCTCTACCCCCTCTATGCTTATGATTATAAATATGATTTTTCTTCATTTCAATTCAGCAATTTAATTTGGGAATGTAGAGTTGTTGCATTTTAAATTCGGGTGAGTTTGCATCATTAGATTCTTAAAAACCGAAATCTGAACTTTCAGCATCTCTATATCTGATGATTGCAGCAATTTTAATTTCCGAACGGTTGATCCTTTTTGTCTGAAATTTTGCAAACGTATTATACACACCTTTAGGCACTCTGTATAAAATTGGCAAGATTTTAGGGCCGCTCAGCCACGTAATAAAAGCATATTAAGAACGACCAGATTTCTGTACCACTGTCTGCACAGTCGGATTTCCTGAAACAGAGGTTGGGTAAAAGTCCCATATCTCTGTTCACAGGAGTCCAAATCAGTTGATTTTTGATGCATTGGAAAGCTAACCTCCATAGCTTTCCAACTTTAAAATCATCAAAATCGGAGTTCTGAGCAGAGAGATACAGACTCATCTTTGAGTTTTTGTATTTCTGAAACAGAACTGTTCTGAGTCAGTAAGGTGATCTGAGTAGATTATTTGTTTCTGATTCAATACTGCTCCAAATGCAGATTTGAAAAAGGCTACAGTCTCTCCACACTACCAGCTTCGTCTGGTAAAATTTTGATAATTTTTGGAAGTCTGTGATGCCTTCAAAACTCCCCTAGAAAATAGCTCTAAAAACAGAATTCTCTGTTTTCAGCAGCTTGAGTTTTTCAAGTATTGAATCCGAGTGCACAAGTTCAACAAAATTTTCAAAGACACTTGTTTATGTAAAAGGGAGTCGTGTTTTGCTGTAAAATGAAGTTCCTAAGCGCTCAACACTGACCCTTGAGCATCGGCTCAAGAAGGTGTGAGTGAAAAGATCCCGCTTGTACACAATCGCCTAGAAGTCTTACAAACATTTGCTAGTTTTGAACTAGCTGGCACGCTCGCGCAAGCGTAGGGGTGGAAAGTTTCATTTCAAGTTTGTCTCATAAACTTTGGAATGAGAATTTTCATGTCTACAGAAATGGCACGCCCGGTGGGACTCGGGTCTTGAGGAACTTTCTTTCAAAAAGTGAACTCCAAAAACCTTGCAAAAACTTAGTGTTTTTTTTCAAACTTATGCACAAATTTTGAAAACAATGGATGAAAGCAAGCCGAGGAAATCCTCATCGAAAGCTTCAAAGTGGTTTTCCAAATCCTCTAAAGCCCAAGAAGAGATGGCTGCTATAAAGGAAATCTTTAGAAAGATCGATGCTCTAAGCCATGAGGCTAAGGCGCATCGATCACATGAAAGCTCATCTCGGGCACATAGAGAGAAAAATCACGAAAGGAAAACCAAATCAAATCCAAAAGTCGATGAAGGATATGAGGCTGGAGATGAAGCCAGAGTGCGGATCAAGTCATCCAACCTTTCCAAGCACCCAAGCACCCCAAGTTCAAAGCAAAAACCAAAAAAACTTGAAAAACAAAAAGTTGAAATTCTGAAAGTCGGGAATGAAGTCCACATCCCTGGACACACACACAGAGTAGGGCATGAGATCCACAGTCAACATACCTCACGAGTTTCACGAGAGGATGAGAGTCGTAAACACCTAGGATTGGAAATGAACAGGAAACAGGAGCTCAAAGCCACGCATGAGTCACTCGAGGACGAGACTTGCTCTCACCATACAAAGGTAGACAAGCCGAAAAGAGGTATGCCTGAAACTCATCCTTCTCTAAACTCTCCTCTTAGCATAGGGTCATCGGATGCATCAAATCACATTCATGCACCCACAAACCCACAAAACGTGCCTGAAAATGAGGATTTTCAAGGTGCACCGAATGTCCCGCACCAAAAGGAATTTCAAAATCAAAAACCAAATAAAGATCAAAATGTGCTAGACATGGTTACTAAGGCATGCATTGACATCCTAGGAACACCTAACTCTACCATGCAAACTTCCTCGAGTTTAGTCTTGTGCCACAAACCCAAGTCTATGGCAAGAAACCCAACTAACCCATCCCTAGGGGCACCTCGGGTTGTGTCTAGGGAGCATGTCAAAACCATCCCCCATTTAGAGCCTAAACCATCCCAACCTAGGGTCGTGTGGAAGCACAAGTATTCCACCACCCATCCATCCCATATCCTACCGAAAATAGAACGGGTATATATCCATGATATAGACGATTCCATATTCCAAGGGCATGAACTTTACAAAATATTTTCAAAAATCAAAAAGCCTTGGAATATGATCTTAAACATGGGATATAAACCATATCAAGGACCAGGAGCCCATAGTCAAGGTTGTCTAGAACCAATCATACCTAGACCAAACCCAAGTCAATATGGATTGGGCTATATCCCATCCATACCCCCTGAGCCACCACCTAAGACCACTTGGGTCAAGGGTGCCCCTAGAACCCACTAAAACCGAGACCTATGGCTTAGACCCTTTCTTTGAGTCTAATTCATGGAAGTTTTCTTTGTAGGTTCAATGGAAGATCCCTCCTTTTAAAAAAATCAAAAAAATTAAATATTCTCAAAAACCAAAAAAATTAGAAAACCTTCAAAATCTAAAAACATTTGAAAAATCTGAAAATTTCAAAAAAAGGAAATTGTTTTCATTCTCCCACTCTTCATTTGAGAAAAAGTTTCAAACAGAAAGTCTCTTAAAAGGATCCTTGAAATTGTGTTTTGAAAAAAACAAAAAAAATCGGAAAATTTCAAAAACTCCGAAAACAATGGCCATATACAAAACCAATTTCAAAATCCTTTTGAGGAATGGATATAATCCCAAGTCTGAATTGTCCAAGCTGGTCATAGCTCTCTCTTACCTAGCACTTCCCTAGAGTTTAATGCTTGAGAATCATCAAAGCAAGGAGGAAAGACCATGGCTCCAAGCTTCCCTAAATTCGTAGAATCCTTGACTTGAAAATTTCATAGAAGGGGATTTTAGAGTGAGTCTAACCCATAGTGTGTGCATGTTTACATGAGCATCATGCATTGCAGTTTGAAGTCAGATATTTGCATGAACAATATCGGGTGTAGACATCATCTTAGAACTCAAGTTTAAGGTTTGTGTTAAGCCAAAGGGGCATGAGAGTTGACCCCTAAGTATCGAGCCATCATAGGCATGTCTCCATATGAATCAAATCTGAAACCTTCAAGGTTAATTCCAGGCCAACAAGATGCTACTCTCTCAAATAGGCTTTTGAAAATGGGTTAAAAATTTGCACGATAATTTCCAAAAAGCTTTCAAAAAGTTTATGGTAAATCCTCCAATTTTCAAAACCACCAAAGTAAAGTTTTACATTCCCATTCATGCGAATGCATTGGGTGTTTTACTTGATAAATGTGAAGATGATATCCATAGGAATTATGCCATTTTCGAAAACTCTATTGGCATGTGAAAGAAATCACCAAGCCATAGAGAAAATCGTGCTTGGTATAGGCTTCCAAAATTGAGACATTATTCCCCATGTCATGAAAGAGGAATAATGTCGATTGAATCAAGCACTTGTTTGAAAATCCTATCCTAACGGGTAGGCTATATAAATGGCAGCTCCATTAAAGGGACAAGCCCCTAGATCATATGGCTGAATTGCCTCTTGAGATACACATTCCATTCTTGATTAAATGCCCAATATTTTGCAAATGAATTTCAAAATCATACTTTAACAAATTGTTTTAAACAAACTCAAGTATGGAAAATGTATTTTGATGGGACAAAGAATAAAGGGGCAGGTATAAGAATCATCTTCATATCTCTCGAGAAATACCCAGTGCCATTCAACTAGATTTTACATGTTCAAATGATGTTGCCAAGTACGAAACACTCATACAAGGCCTAAAAATTTCGAAAATCTAGGGTCTCATGCATTAAAATCTTTGGAGATTCTATGCCTTTATAAACCAAGTTTTAAAAAATTTGGCAAGACGAAAACTCATCAAGAATTGGCCATTGGAGTGATCGGCTTTTTAAAAATATGCACCATTGGCACTCACGATTTGGAATGCTTGCCAAAATGACCAAAATTGTATTAAAAAGCCTTGGTTTCAAGACATTGAAATTTTTTTAGAAAGGGAGGGTTTCCCAAATTTACTTCTTCGAAAGATCAAAGTTTTGATTGAAAATTTTTTTAACCCTACATATGACTTTGAAAAGAAAAAATTTCAGCATCTTGTTGATATGAAAACCTTGGTAAGGTTAGAATCAATACATAAATTCCATGATGGAAAACGTGGAGTTCATGTCAATACCATATGATGGCCATGAAATACTTAGGGTTGGTTAATGTTAGTCCACCCTTAAGCAAAAATTCGTTATGATCATGTTAGAAATGTCGTAAATGTCAAATGCATGAGCCATCCATATCCCATCGTCCATCTTACATGCCATAAAGAAATTCCATAGCCCATTCACTTTGAGGCCGTGTGATATCGCTCATCTCCACCAAACTAGGGGCATTGAAAATGCATCCCCTAGACACTTTCATGGAGATTCAAGTTCATAAAAACGTGTATCTCCATCATATCATGTGGAATACATTTCATATTGTCATCATTTCATAAAGCATGTATTTCCATTGTACATGTCATGCATCACACACCCAAAGAGGCCCGAAAAGGTGGCAGCCCAAGTAGGAATGTCCCCATGTCATAAAAGGGCAACAAAAAATCGATGATACATGTTGATTGATTGATATTGTGGGTAGAAATTTAGTAGACCCCGAAAATGCCCAATAATTGAAAGGGTCTATGATAAATTCTTTTGGAAAAGATTTTTAAAATTGAGCTCCTTCGAAACTTCTTGAAAGAAAGATCAAGATTGATTGTATGACCCCGAATGAGGGAATTGATGCTTTATGAAAAGTAGAGTTTTCAAAATCAAATTGGTGACATTTCAAAAATCCTTGGCTTACAAAATGAAGCCTTGTTCAAAATAGCAAAATATTTTCAAATGGTAGATGCTATTAGGAAATGGGATGATCTTGGTTGAATCGAGTAACCAAAGGGATAAGTTTTCCCCTCATTTTACTTCTCTCTCCAAAAAGGAAAATTGGCAATATTCAAAAGAAAAAGAAAAGACATAGAGAATACAAAAATTCCTCGGAAAAGAAGTCTTCCCCAAAAAGAAAAGGGAATACAAAAACTTCTTCAAAAGGAGTCTTCTCTTTGAAAGGAAAAAGAAAAGAGAATGCAAAAACTCCTTCGAGAAGAAGTCTTCCCCGAATAGACAGAGGGAATACAAAAACTTCTTCAAAAGAGGTCTTCTCTCGAAAAATGAGAAAAAGAAAAAAAGAAAGAAAAAGAAAAAGCCAAAGCTCAAAAAGAGCAATTTTCCATCTCTTTGCCTTAAACCACGGAACGCTTCAGAAGGGACCGTGGTAACTCTTTCCCATGTCCCCATAGCTTATCCCCGTGGAAAAAGGTTCAACCATGAAAATCCTAGAGTAGGAATAGAGTCTACTCATTTGGATTTCATTTTGTTTGAGAATTAGACTTTGTTATGTGGGAAATGGAACTTTGAAATGTTTTCCGAAATTTCCTAGCAAAAACCTCTACCAAGTAGTAGGTATCGAAACCCAAATGAAGGGAAGTATGAAAAATTGGAAGTCCTTTTGATGGAAGGTAAAAGGAGTTCCTTTTGAAAAGTTTTTGAAAACCCAAAATGTCAAGAGGCATGGAAAAATTCTTCTTGGGGCAGCCGACCTTCAAAGGCTCTCTCCAAGCTTAAAAACCCCAAAAATTGAATCTCCCAAAAAGCTCACCTCACTCATACCATACATGCATTCAGAAGTCATTCATGCATGATCGTATCCCATATAGGAAAAAAGTCCCTTTTCGGTGAAAATCCCTCTCCTGAGATCCAAGAAAAGGAAGGAGTTTACAAAATGAAGGATTGATTTATATTCTCAAGAAAATTTGGGAAGTAAATCCATAAAAGGGTGTTTCTTCTTTGCCATTATCCAAATCAATTTGGATTAATGCCAAAGAGGGGCATCTGTAAACACCCAAAAATTTTCAAATATTTTCAAAAACTCCTAAATTTTGAAAGCCAATTTAAAGCCTTTATGAACCTTTAAATTCAAAACCCCAAATTTTAAAGTTTAAGCCTTTTGGGGAATATTTCAAAATAAAGATTTTAAATTCAAACAACTCATGAGTTTTTGAAGCAGATAAACAGGTGAAACCCAATCTTGGATCCACATCGATTCCCAAAAAGCAAAGAAGATAAAGTTGGAGCATATCAGAATCAAGATCAAATTCTAAAGCTTATCCGAAACCAGGAGAAGATCGAGCTTATCCAGGACCCAGTTCAAGCTCATCCAATTCAAGAACATTTCAAGTTGAACTCGAGACCATGGTGAAGCCGTATGGAATCAAAATCAAAGTGGAGCCGGATCATTCAAGAATCAAATACCAAACGAGGCATTGAATTGGAAGAGCCTAATTAGGCATACCCGGCCACTACTTGGTATCAAGTTCAATACATGCTAGGACAAAACATTAGACAAGCTTGAATCGGCTACACCCAAAGACTAAGTCGGCTGCACCTAGGCCCGGCCCACGTGGGCTGGTTCAAGTCAACAAGAGGGACTACATATAGCTGGGCCAAATTGGATCAAGAACCAATAAGGAGCTGGTCCAATCCGCCCCATGGAAGGGGCTAGAAACTAGCCGACTTGGCCTATAAAAGGGGCCAAGGGGGAGCAAGTTGAAAAAAAGCTTGGGTTATCTTCATCTCTCATCAAAATTTTGGGGAATTGGGGCTGGAAAAGAGGGCCTACACAAGGGAAAATCGTGAGCTGCAAGTGAAGGGAAAGAGAGGGGAAAAAGAGGGTAGACATAGGAGGGAGAGTGCGGAAGATAGAAGGAAGAAGAAGAAGGGCTGGCCGGATTCCACTCTTGGAATTCCGGCCGATCGGAGACAAAAGTTGGAAATGACTTGTAATGGAAATTGCCGAAGGGAAATGACTTGTAATGTAAAATGCCGAAGGAAAATTGCAAAAGGGAAATATGGCTATATCTTAAGAGCGGAAAGGCTCAATAGTGCAAGTGTGTGCCGTGTATATATGGAAAGACTACGCACACTACTGAACCTTAAAACCCAAATTGAAAAGACATAGCCAAAAGGGAAATACGTATATACTATATATGGGCCCTCACTTGGGTCTTGCAAATAAGAGCGAAGGCTCAATGTGGGTGCGTGTGAAAATGTAAAGACAACACACACGACTTCAAATGAAACCCAAATATAAATTGCAATATGGCCTTAACTAAGGTCTTGGGAGTAAGAGCGAAAGCTCAATGTGTGTGAGTGCTAGAATTGAAGTACTATGCACACAACATGAAATTAAACCCAAATATAAATTGCAATATGGCCTTAACTAAGGTCTTGGGAGTAAGAGCGAAAGCTCAATGTGTGTGAGTGTATAATTGAAATACTACACACACGACGTGAAATTAAACCCAAGGATAGTATAACACGGCCCTTACTTGGGTCTTGCAAATAAGAGCGGAAGCTCAATGTGTGTGAGTGCAAGAATTTAAAGACAACACACCCAACTCAAGCAAAAACCCTACGCAACTTAAAGTATATAAATAAACTTATATCTAAAGGGCTGATTAGGCCCGTGTGTGTTCAAAATCGTGTACAACTAAGAGCGAGGTAGGCTCAAGTGCACGTGTGTGTGGGTGTGCCAATCCACGTTATTACAAGTGGGGGGAGACAATGCTCCGTTATTACAACCCCGTATCAAATTTAATTTAACTTAAGCAAGTCTACAACTAAGGACCGAGTTAGGCACTTACTTATAGCTGGTCCGAAGGTGACTTGCTTGAGCGTGGGCTTGGGCTTCGCCTTGGGCTGCAAGAGGGAGCTCCTCGGAGTGGCACGGCAAGGGTGTGTGGCCGGATGACAAGGAGGAGGGTTGTGGTGCCTTGGGGACTCGCCGGCTGCTAGGGGGGTGCTGCCGTGACGCTTTGGGCTAAAATGATTAGGGAGGGTTACTAAGGTAGGGAAGGTTCTATGGAAGGTGGCGCTAAGGGGAGCCTAAAGGGAATGTCTAAGGAAAAGAGTGTGGCTGGCCGAATGGGTTGGGTGCAGTCGGCTATGACTGGCCGATTAGGGATGCTTTTAGTGGTGGCCGGCTGGGGTAGCTAGGGGATGTCACGGATGGGAAGGGAGCTAGCTAGGGTGCTGTGGAAGGTGGGGTTAATGGGTGACTAAGAGTGGAGGGGACAGGTCCTAGGGAGCAAGGTAGGGCGATGTATGGTTGTCACTAAGGGGAAGGTGGAGGGTCGGGTGGTGTAAGGGGTTAGGTCTGGCCGAATGGGGAAGGGTGGCGGGAAGGCTATGATGGAGTTATGTGGTGGTGGTATGGGTGGCTGAGAGTGGAGGGGGAGTGAAGAGGAGATGGAGTTGGGTTGAGATACTAACCGGATGGATGAAGGGAGTTGGTGTCCAAGGAGGGCAGCCGGGTGATTTGGGTGGATGGAGTTCGGCTGGGAGGTGGTGGCGACGTGGAGTGGAGGAGGCTGAATGGAAGTGGTGGCGCGAGGTGGAGCTGGCCGGGGGTAGTGGTGGCGCAGGTGGAAGAAGGGAGCAAGGTGGAAGGTTCGGTTGGCCCAAGGGTGGGCTGGAAGAAGATGGGAGAGGATCCTTTTTAAAACCCGCCCACTAGGGGGGGGGGTTTATAGGAGTGAGTAAGGTCGGCTGGGGGTGGTTTTGAGAGGGTAGTAAGGTGGTTAGGTGGTGGTACTGTGGTGATAAGGTGGGCTGGTTTTGAGGAGGGGCCAGATATTTTGCTTTAAGGGGTTTTAGGGATATGGTGTGCTAGGTTTAGGTGGGGTGGTTTAGGGGTTTAGGGCTTAGCTAGGTGGGTTGGTTTTGGGGTGAGGTTTAGTGAGGTGGGTTAGGTGATTAGGCTAGGATTAGGTTAGGATTAAGGGAATTAGGCTAGGTTTAGGGAAGGATTAGGGAGGTGGGTTAGGTGATTAGGTTGGGATTAGGCCAGGATTAGGGAAGTGGGTTAGGTGATTAGGCTAGGATTAGGCCGGGATTAGGGTAAAAGGCTAGGATTAGGGGTTTTGGCTTAGGATTGGGTTAGGGAGCTCCCTTTGCATAACCCATAGACCTTATTGCATCATGTTGGTGCAGCCCTAGGTTAGGTTTTGGCTAATACAAGCTTAAACCCATACTAATTAGGCTAACCCACATGATTAACCCCAAACTTGACACACAAGTCAAACTTAATTACAATTCCCCTCATGCTTATCCTCCCCATTCTCTCTCATGCCCATAATCCCACGTGAATTTCAAGTGGGCCCCACCTCCATTTATGAGAAGGTGATGTGGGCCATGGATGTGGATATTGGATTGGATCTTTGGATCCAAATCCAAATCCAAATCCACACATAGGTTTGGATTGGGATCTGGATATATATGGTCCAGATCCAATCCAAACTAAATTCTGACTCCTTCAGGGTATGTTCAACATCAGTACTCCGTCTGCGTTGGGTCTTCGCCAACATGGTCATCCGCTTCTGTTTTCACCTTCCGGAGATGATTGCTAAGGATTTCTGATAATAACAGGGTCTTGGACGCTCGAGATCCTGGGGGTGGATTCAACACGAGAGTTGCTGTGCCGGGCTCGACATGTGCTCCGGTTCCAGGCTCTCTTTAGCTCTTCTGGTCCTGCTTTAATCAGGCCAGGCCACTTCGTGGGGTTTCAAAACGTATTTTAAAAGTTTTCAAAATTATATTATACATATTTAAAACGTATAAAGTTTAAAACATATGTACAGGGTTTGTCTGGAAGGCTCCTGGGTTTCCAGACTCAAAATAGCCCTTTGGGGCTGCTTTTACAAAACCAGGTTTTATTTGAGAAATTCGTGGGATTTCGGGGTGTTTACAGATGCCCCTCTTTGGCATTGTCCAAATCGATTTGGATAATGGCAAAGATGACAAACACCCCTTTTAATGTCTCCCTAGATCTAACCACGAAAAATATGGGATCGTTCCAATCTTTAGCAAAATCTCAGTTTTAAAACCCTGGTAGGAGGAGATATCATGCCAAAGAGATATACAACGGTTTCTGGTCCTAAAATGGGATCATGTTATGCAAGTGTCATGCATAGAATGCAGATGCATGACATGGGTGTGGTGCCAAGAGTGGCGACCTCCCAAAGACCAGATGTGGTCGAACTCTTAAGACTTACAAGGTCTGCTGCTCCAAGTGAACAGATCCTATGCTGTTCGATGTTCGATTTTTCAAAATCTATTTACAAAAGGGACAACTGTCTTGAGTCTCAATCCTAAGGATCTCGAGCTCTTCGTGTTTGCCCTTGTTTGAGTCTTGACACTCGCTTATCTAGTGGAGGTTTTATAAGAAAACAAGCTATATTTCAAATTCCTACGTCTTACTCGAAACGTCGAATTCTCAAACAAAATGAAATTCAAGTAAGTAAATCCAATTTTTACTTTAGGATTCCTCGAAATGAACCATGCTTTAGCTTGGGATAAGCCAGGGGTGGGAAAGAGATACCATGGTCCCTTCTGAAGCGTCCCGTGGTTTAAGGCATGGAAAGCGGAAAACTGCTCTTTTTGAGCTTTTTGGCCTTTTTCCTTTTTTCATAGAGGGTCTCCCTTTGGGAGTATTTTTTCTTTAATCCCTCTTTTTTACAAGAGAATCGATTTTTCTTTTGAATTCTAGTTTCTTTCTTTTGGAAAGAGACTTTGGATGGGAAATTCCCTTTATTTGGGCCATTGTTTTCCTTTTGGAAGGAGAAGAGAAGAGGGGAGGACTTATCCCAAGCTCACACTCGATCCATTCCAGATCAGCCTATTTAGAAATAACACGTACTACTTGCAAGTATCTTGCTATGTTGAACTAGGCCTTTCTTTGTAAGAAGAAGGATTTTGAAATGTAACCACAATTTTGAAGACTCCACTCTTTCACAAGTGCGAATTCTCTCACTCAGGGTCACATGATTTTGCCTTTGCACCTTATTTTCAGGTCTCAGGGCAGCTATCCCTAAAATTTTTGAAAATGGGGGAATTTAATCCAAATCCTACACATAATACTTCTTTAGGTATTGAATATTGATAAGATCTGCTAAATTCCTACCTTCTACATCGATCAACCAATATGAGTTGTTCGTGGTGGTTGCACGTACAACATAGGGTCCATCCCACTTGGGGCGCCACTTTCCAAGGGGATGTGGTCCACGATAGTGGATGATTTTGAAGACCAGATCTCCCACTTCAAAGTGGCGAGGTCTCATGTGTTTGCCATAGTGTCGGGCTATCCTTTGCCGGTATGCACGAGCATGATCCATAGCAAGGAGTCGCCTCTCATCATCCAGCTTCTCGTGCCACGTCCTACCCTTCTCTAAAGTCTTCTCAATTATGCTAATGAGAGTCTTGTTTGTGGCTTCGGCTTGGCCGTTGCCTTGAGGGTAGTAGGGCGAGGAGAAGTGGTGAGTTATGCCATACGTGTCGCACAACTTAACCATCCGCTCATTCTTGAATGGGGTACCATTATCAGACACAAGGTCTCGTGGAACCTCAAATCGAGCCAAGATATTCCTCCTAATGAAAGCCACCACATGTTGCCCCAGCACGTTGGTCAGGGAAATGGCTTCCACCCACTTGGAGAAATACTCAGTCGCTGCTAAAATGAATCGATGCCCATTCGAGGCTTTTTGAAATATAGGGCCTACGATGTCAAACGCCCACATGGTGAATGGCCAGGGGCTGACCACAGAATGTAATGCAGATGAGGGGATATGAATGGCATGCTCATGCACTTGACATGGATGACACTTCCTAACATGATCGAAGCAATCCTTTTTCAGGGTGGACCAAAAATAGCCCCCTCTAAGTATTTTCATCGCCATCATGTTGGCATTAACATGACCTCCACATTCTCCATCGTGGAATTCATGCATCACTATCCTAGCCTCCTCTAGATCGATACACCTAAGCAGAATGCCGGTAAAACTTTTCTTATATAAAACCCCACCTAGAATGGTGTATCAGGTCAAAATCTTACGGATGAATGCCTTATCTTTGGATGTGGCATCCTCAGCGAATCCTTCATTTTCTAGAAAATATTTGATGTCGTAAAACCAGGGTTTTTCAATAGAGTTGGGGTTATTTTGGCAAATATCCAAATCGTGTGTGGATGGGTTGGGCGCATGCCATATTTCTAAAGATCGGGTCCTTGAAATGGGATCGACCTTTAGGGCTGAACCCAAGGAGGAGAGGGCATCGAAAATGCCATTGTCCTCTCTTCCCACATGTGTGAGTCTGCATGATTGGAACGACTTAACCAATCGAGTGGCCAACTTGTGATATGGAAGTAGTTTTTCGTTACATACTTGTCAAATTTTCAAAACGTGGTTTATGACAAGGAGCGAATCTCCAAAGACCTCGATGCATGATGCCCCTAGAGTTTTCAAAATCCTTAAACCTTGTATGAGTGCTTCATACTCAGCTATGTTGTTGGAACATTCGAAATCTAGGCGGATTGCTATGGGAATCTCGCCCTTTTCAGGCGAGATGAGGATGACCCCAGCACCAGCCCCTCGTTGGTTTCGTGCCCCATCGAAGTGCATCTTCCACACTTGGTTTTCGAAAGTGTTTGCGAAAATGTGGTTTTGGAAATGGTTTTGCAATATGCCTTCGTCGGTTATTTCATCAAATGTGGGATATGCGTCTTCCAGGGGGAACTCAGCCACGTAGTCTGCTAGGGCTTGCCCCTTAATGGAGATCTGGTGATGGTATTTCATGTCATACTCCATTAGAAGGAGTTGCCATTTGCCCAATCTACCCGTGAGAATGGGTTTTTCGAACAAGTGCTTGATTGGATCAAGCTTGGACACTATCCAGTTCTCATGATATAGGAAATAGTGTCTGAATTTTTGGTAGGCCCAAACTAGGGCCAAGCACGTCTTCTCCATGGCTTGATAATTTTGTTCATAAGCCAAGAGAGTTTTCGAAATATAGTAGATGGCATACTCCTTGTGGGTGTCATCCTCGTATTGAGCCAATAGGGCTCCCAAAGCATTCGCATGCACAGAGATGTAAAGTAAAAGCGGTTTTCCTTGCTTTGGAGGATTCAAAACGGGGGGATTAACCAAGAATGCCTTTAGTCTCTTGAAGGACTTTTGACAGTCGTCATCCCATAAGAATTTCGTGCCCTTCCTCAATAGCTTGTTGAAGGGTTCGCATCTAGTTGTCAGATTTGATATAAATCGGCGAACGGACTGTAATCGATCCTGGAGGCTACGAATTTGGGTGAGATTGGAGGGTGGAGCCATGTCTATGATGGCTCGACACTTAGAGGGGTCGACTTCTATACCCCTTTGGCTCACCATAAAGCCTAGAAGCTTCCCTGATTCTACCCTGAATACACATTTTTGAGGGTTTAGCTTTAATTTGTAAAGCCTATGCCTTTCGAAAATCTTTTGCAAACATTCGATATGAGTGCATCGGGTTTTGGATTTCGCCAAGAACTCATCTACATACACTTCTACGAGCTCATGAATCTGATCATGGAAGATCGTGGCCATGGCTCTCTAGTATGTTGCGTCGGCATTTTTCAAACCAAAGGGCATGACTGTATAGCAGTACGTGCCCCATGGGGTTGTGAAGGCGGTCTTACCCTGATCTCGTGGACTTAGTTTGATTTGATTATAGCCTGAATAGCCATCCATGAATGAAAACATTTCATGATTTGTAGTACTATCGACTATCAAATCTATGTTTGGTAAAGGATAATTATCCTTTGGAGTGGATTTATTCAGGTTTCTGAAATCGATGCATATTCGAATTTTCCCATTGGTTTTTCGAACTACAACGATGTTTGACAACCAATCAGAATATGCAATGGGTTTTATAAATCCGGCTTTTAACAGATATTCTAAACCCTCTTTGACTTGCGTGTGTACATTCAGGTGTATTTTCTTAAGCTTATGCTTTATGGGTTTTACATTCGCATCTAAGGGAAGATGATGTTCGACAATGCTGGGGTCTATGCCCGGCATGTCTTCATATGTCCATGCAAACACATCTAAATAGGTTCGTAGAAATGCAATGAATGCTGATCTTTCATGTTCATGCAAACATGCGCTTATCTTGATGGTTTTGGGATTGGAATCACTCCCTAGGTTCACCTCCATGAAATCTCCTCCTACTGAATTGGATGGTCTTTCAAAATCGAGAATTTTATGAAATTTTGGGAGCTCAGAAGTGGGATCTTCCTCAAGGGGATCCACTTCTGGGCTTCGATCATTCTCGTGGGTTATACACCCGAGGGAATTTGATGTGTGAGTTTTCAAAAGACCTGGTTTTGCACTCGGATTTTCAATTGATTTCAAAATTTTTGGTCTCGCTATGCAGACGACGTTCCTTTCGAAATCTTTTTCCAAAGTCCTACCAGGAGCAGCTATATACAAAATCTTTTTGGTATTTTGTAGGTTTTTGATTTTTTTGGGATTTTGCAAAACAAGAACTTTAGGAACTATACAAACTACTCTATTTTCGAGTTTTTGTTTTTCCATTTGTAAACACCCCGAAATCCCACGAATTCCTTAAAACAAACTTGGTTTTGTAAAAGCAGCCCCAAAGGGCCATTTTTGAGTCTGGAAACCCAGGAGCCTTCCAGACAACCCCGTATATATGTTTTAAACTCTATATTTCAAAAATATATAACATAGCTTTTGAAAATCTTTTAAAACACGTTTTTGAAACCCCAAAGCGGCTTGGCCCGATCAAGACAGGACCAGGAGAGCCAAGAAGAGCCTGGAACCGGAGCACACGTCAAGCCCGGCGGAGCAACTCTTGTATCTGATTCACACCCCCAGGATCTCGAACGTCTAAGACCCTGTTCTTATCAAAATAGCATTTGAAGTCATCTCCGGAAGGCAGAAACGGAGGCGGACGACTATGTTGGCGAAGACCCAACGCAGACGGAGTACTGATGCTGTCAGGCCCCGCACGAATCGTCCGTTTCGAACCCAGCTCGAAGGAGTCAGAGTTCAGTTTGGATTGGATCTGGACCATATATATCCAGATTCCAATCCAAACCCATATGTGGACTTGGATTTGGATTTGGATCCCGAGATCCAATCCAATATCCATATCCATGGCCCACATCACCTTCTCATAAATGGAGGTGGGGCCCACTTGAAATTCACGTGGGATATTGGGCATGAGAGAGAGTGGGGATGAAAAATATCAAGAGTGTTGTATTAAGCTTGACTTGTGTGTCAAGTTTGGGTTTAATCATGTGGGTTAGCCTAATTGAGTGGGTTTAAGCTTGTAATTAGCTAAAACCTAACCTAGGGCTGCACCAAAATGGGATGATCAAGGTCTATGGGCCATGCTAAGGGAGCTCCCTCACCTAAACCTAACCCAAAATGACTAATCCTAGCCTAAACCCCTAATCCACCCCTAATCCCAACCTAATCACCTAACCCACTTCCCTAATCCCGGCCTAATCCCAACCTAATCACCTAACCCACTTCCCTAATCCTTCCCTAAACCTAGACTAATTTCCCTAATCCTAGCCTAAACCTAGCCTAATCACCTAACCTAGCTCACTAAACCTCACCCTAAAACCCAACCACCTAACCTAGCCCTAAACCCCTAAACCACCCTTAGCCCACAATCTACCCAAACCCCTAGTTTTAAAATATCTGGCCCAACCCTTTCCAGCCCACCTTATCTACATACCACCCTACCTAAACCACCTAACCACTACCCCAAGCCCAGCCCTAACCGACCTACCCATCCCCTATTTAAACCCCTCCCCTTTGGGGGTGGGTTTTCAAGGTTAGAAGGCCCTCACCTCAGCCCAGCTGACTCCACTCTCCACTCTCCACCTGCCCGCCTGCTCCACTCTCCACCTACTCCACCAGCACCACCTGCTCCACCAGCACCACCTGCACCGCCACCTTCCCTCTTCCACTCTCCATCACCTCACCCAGCCGGACGCCACCACCTTCATCCAGCCGAACCAGCCGAGCTCCCATCCACTCCCGGCTTCCCACTTCATCCGCCACCTTTCCCCATTCGGTAAGCACCCTAACTCTATCAAAGCCCTTCTCTACCACCTCTCCACTCCTAGCCACCTACCCTATCCTCATCTCAGCCCTTTTGCCACCACCCTTTTCACTTAGCTGAACCTAGCATAGCCCAATCTGCCGGCCACTACCTAGCCATCATATCCCATTCGGTTTTCCCCTAGGTGTCCCATTCGGCCTCCCCACAAACTCTCCTTTAGGTCCAGTTTTCCCTAAACACTCGACTCCCCTAGTGACCCTAAGAACTCACTTGTTCAGCCCCTTTAACCCCCCACCTCGAGGCGACATCCACTTGCCACCGGCCACCTTTGAGGCGCCCATCCCGCGCCCCACTTGCAGCCGGCCAGCACCTTTGGTCACCTATCCCCGCGGAGCTCCCGTTTGCAGCCCAAGGCGAAGGTCAAGCCCACGCTCAAGCAAGGCCTCTACGGACCAGCTACTCGTAAGTGCCTAAACTCGGTCCTTAGTTGTATACTTGCTTGAGATTCAATTTGATACGGGGTTGTAATAACGGAGCATAGTCTCCCCCCGCTTGTAATAACGTGGCTTGGCACAACCACACATGTGCACTCTCTTAGTTGTGCATGATTTTGAATACACACGGGCCCAATCAGCCCCTAATACATAAGTGTATATATATACTTTCATTTTCGAAGGGTTTTGTTTAAGTTGGGTGCGTTGTCTTTCAATTCAAGCACTCACACACATTGAGCTTTCGCTCTTAGTTGAAAGACCCAAGTAAGGGCCGACCTATACTATTTGGGTTTCATTTCATGTTGTGTGAGTAAGTCTTTCAATTCAAGCACTCTCACACACATTGAGCTTTCGCTCTTATTTGAAAGACCCAAGTAAGGGCCGACCTATACTATTTGGGTTTCATTTCATGTCGTGTGAGTAAGTCTTTCAATTCAAGCACTTTCACACACATTGAGCCTTCGCTCTTACTCCCAAGACCTTAGTAAAGGCCTTATTGCAGTTATATTTGGGTTTCATTTATGTCGTGTGTGTAGTACTTCAATTCAAGCACTTTCACACACATTGAGCCTTCGCTCTTATTCCCAAGACCTTAGTCAAGGCCATACTGCAATTTATATTTGGGTTTAATTTCATGTCGTGTGTGTAAGTCTTTCAATTCAAGCACGCACCCACATTGAGCCTTCGCTCTTATTTGCAAGACCCGAGTAAGGGCTCATATACATAAGCTATATACATATCTCCCTTCAGTTATTTCCCTTCGGTTATTTCCCTTCTGTTATTTCCCTTCAGTATTGTCTTTACATTTCGGGTTTTCCCTTTGGAGTAGCGTGAGTTTGCATTGCATCTACGCCATACCACGAGGTAGGACGCATATTGCATCAAACAAGCCCCGCTCGAATTCGCCCATGTAGTGGAGTGTTCATAACACACAAACTAGGTGGCCCGAAAAGGGATAAAAGAAAAGACTTAGGCACGTGCAAATCCACGTGATCTAAAATATGCAATCGCATCCTAAAGACCCGAAATAGACACCTCGAACCGCTTCATAGACTTTCTCTCCAAAACTTGATTTTTGCAAAGCGTACAAACTGACCCTTGCGCATCAGTGCAAGAAGGTCTGCGACGACAAGAGCTTACTTGCTCACAGTCGCCACGTTTAGAAGTCAGTATAAAAAAATATCTTCGCTAGCTTAAATAAGCTAGCTGGCACGCCCTATTTGAATATATAGGCCTTAGACACACGAGAGGATCCGCTCCAAGCCCCAAAAGAGGTGAAGAGGCGGGGATTTTCGCTCGTCTACACCATTGTTTTTGGTTTTTCCTCTTTTTTGATTTTTTTGATTTTAAGTTTTCTAAATATTTTTGTATTTTTATGAAAGGGATCTTCCATCATACCTACAAAGGAAAAACACTATGGGTTAGACTCGGAATAAGAGGTCTAAATCGTAGGTCTCTTCTAGGATAGGTTCCAGGGCACCCTTGACCCAAGTGGTCACAGGGGGTGGCTCTGGCGGTATTTTGGGAGTATAGCCGATCCCATATCGGCTTGGGTTGGCCCTAGGAAGGATGGGCTCTAGGAGACCCTGGTTTTGTGCCCCTAGACTTTTATAGGGCGTGTAGCCCATATTCAACAGCATGTTCCACGATTTTTTATTTTTTGAGAAATTTTCATACAGATCGTGGTCCTGGAACTTGCTGTCGTCCATATTGTGCTCGTATGGCTTCTTGTCCGGGGGTTTTGGAAACAAGGGATACTTGGTTTTTCCTAGAAGGTTTAGGATTGGGAGGGGGCTTGCTTTGGGCAACCCCTTCACATACACAACCTTCCTAGGATTGTTTAACACGAGCCTTGGTGGCTCGACCATGGTCTGCCCCAGGTTAGCCTCATGGGCCTGGGAGCTCGACAAACATGGGGAGTTTATGATCCCCTGAAGCTGAGGGTGACTCTCACCTAGGATCACCAAGACTTGGTCCTTGAAAGGGATCTTGACACACCTGTGGAAGGTGGATGGCACAGCACACAAGCTGTGTATCCAGGGCCTTCCCAACAACCGGTTATAATGGGGGTGGATGTCCAAAACATGTAACACCCCCGTGTGTGTGATCCCTCCCGTTTCCATCGGGAGTTTGATCGATCCTAAAGGTCTAGATGCATTCCCATCGTATCCAGTGATAACGATGGGGCTTGGGTTTACAGAAGTCAAGGTGACTCCGATTTGGTACGCCACATGAAGTGGAAGGATGTTGAGCCCTCCTCCCCCATCGACTAGGCACCTGTCCAAAGAGTGGTTATTCAGAACCACCTCGATATGCAGGGCCTGGTTGTGAGACTCGTAGGGTCTATCTACATCATCTTCCGAGAAAGTGATGGGTGATTTGGCTCCTATTAATGCCACTTGGTCAGACAGGAATTCCGGACTTATGTTCGAACTAACCTTGGCTCTTTCTAGAATTTTCTCTAGCACGAGTCTATGCCTAGGCGAAGTTTGTATAAGCTCTAGGATGGACATGTGGATAGGAATCTTTGAAAGATGGTTTTCGAAATCATAAGGGTTTAGGATGACTTTCCCATTGTCTACTTTTGGCAGAACTCCAGGAATACATGCTTTTGAGGGGCCAGGCACACTGACCACCTTTTTAGCACTTTGTAGGTGCGGGGGTTGATAGATCCTCCCAGATCTAGTCACTTCCCCCACGACCAGCCTAGGGTTCGCACTAGAATTGGCTCTAATTATGAGTTGAGGAGCACCTTGAAGTTTCAAAACTGGTTTAGCCGGGGATTCAGCTCTTGGTGGTCCCCGGATGACGACTTGGGCGGGCTTCTTGTAAAGTATAAGAGTAGGCGCACAAGTGGGTCGACCAGACTCAGATTTTTGCTCTAGTTCTTTTGAAAAGGTGAGGGTACATACCTCCTTTCCTTTCCCACTGCTACTGGCATGCTTGGGAAAGGGTTCTTTGAAGATAGCTTGAGTTGGCTCAGGTTCCGCAGTGACCTGGAGTCGGCCCTCCGCTATCAAGTTCTCGATTTTGTTTAAAAGGGAGAAACAACGTTTTGTATCATGGCCTTTGAGCCGATGATACTTGCGAAAACGATTTAAATATCCCCCTTTGGAAGTGACTCCCTCGGGGATTTCGAGAAGTTCAATCATGCCTTGGGCAAGTAGGAGGTCTAGGACCTCCGACACAGGTTGCCCCAGCGGTGTGTACTCCCGTTTTTCAATCGGTTTTTGAAATTTTCTCTCCCTTTTATTTTCTAGCTTTTCAAAATTTTTGGAAGTGCCTGCCACGCCTGGATCCACCCGGACATTGGCGATTTTAGGGGGCTTTGCCCCTTTGTCCATCGTGGGTAGCCCATAAGTGATGGGCTTTTCCAAGCGGGTTTTGGAAACGGCACTTCCTTTCCATAGGTGATCGTATATCCCCTTTTTCAAGTTTGTTTCGAAAAGGGACGCTTTTTTGATCAACTTATGGAAAGTTGAGATCTCATGGAGCGAGAGAAGGGTCTTTAGCTCGCTTTTAAAATTATCCAGGATGAGCATGACTGCGTATCCTTCGGATATGGGCTCTCGCACTTGTCCCAAAAGGGACCTCCATCGAATAATGAAGGCATGTACGTTTTCGTTCATGCCTTGCTTTGTATCCCTTAAAGTGTTTAAAGTCGGCGTGACTTCTACGTTATGTGCAAATCTTTGCATGAAGCAGTTCGCTAACTATTCAAAAGTAGCGAACTGGCTTAAATCGTAGGAAGCCAGCCATTTGGCAACTGTGCCTTTAAGGGATAAAGGGAACCAATACATCCATTTCATCGAGTCCTTTTTCTTCTTATGGGCTCGACGCGAGAAAAGTTGCAAGTAAGACCTAGGGTCTCCCATACCATCATACCGATGGAAGTTCGGTATTTCATCGTCACTGTCTGTTTCGTAATCCATAGGAAGGAAATCAGACAGGGCGCAATTCCTTTTCTCTTTATTTTGCCCTTTCAGCAGCTGCTGTAGGGCTTTACGGTCCTTTTGTATGAAGGACTCGTGGTATTGGTTGCCTTCCACTACAGAGGCCTCTTTGTGCTTGCGAGGTTTTTCAGTGTTTTTCTTGGCCCTTTGTTCACCATTCGATAAACATGAATCGCCTACTTCAGCCTCTTGGCTGAGAGCATCGATTTTGGCCTCGAATTCCCTTCTCAAGTCCTCTATCTTGTCTAGTTTGATCTTATTTTTCAAAATCCTCCTAGAGTGAGAACTTGATGCGCATGAGCCTTGGCTCGACATTTCACTTGGGTTGGATTTTGACATGCTTTCAATCCTTTTTAAAATTCATAAGTACAAGTAAAGAAAAAAGAGTTAAAACAACACCTCTTTGAAAATATTTTCGCAAGTTTCCTAGAGTGACTCGACTTTAAAAGACTCACGTCCCACCGGGTGTGCCAATTTACTGTAGACGCAGAAAATTCCCGCTCTTGGTTCTTAGGCCTAAAGCGAGTCTTTTCGTGTGCCTAAGTCCTATTTAAACAAACAGGGCGTGCCAGCTAGCTTACTTAAGCTAGCGAAGATATATTTTAAAACCTGACTTCTAACGTGGCGACTGTGAGCAAGCAAGCTCTTGTCGTCGCAGACCTTCTTGCACCGATGCGCAAGGGTCAGTCTATACGCTTTTAAAATCGAGTTTTTGAGTGTAAGGACCTACGAAAGCGGTTTGAGGTGTTTGATTCGGGTTATCTTGGTATGATTTGCAGATTTTAGATCATGTGGATTTGCACGTGCCTAAGTCTTTCTTTTTATCCCTTTTTGGGCCACCTAGGTGTGTGTTATGAACACTCAACTAAGATGTGGTGACTTTGAGCGGGAGTGTGGGGTTTGCCTTGATGCAATATGCGTCCTAACTCGTGGTATGGCGTATATGCAATGCAAACTCATGCAACTCCAAAGGGAAAACCCGAATTTAAAAGACAATGCCGAAGGGAAATGACTTGTAATGGAAATTGCCGAAGGTAAATGACTTGTAATGTAAAATGCCGAAGGGAAATTGCAAAAGGGATTGGGTTTTGGCTTAGGATTGGGTTAGGTTGCTCCCTTTGCATAACCCATAGACCTTATTGCATCATGTTGGTGCAGCCCTAGGTTAGGTTTTGGCTAATACAAGCTTAAACCCATACTAATTAGGCTAACCCACATGATTAACCCCAAACTTGACACACAAGTCAAGCTTAATTACAATTCCCCTCATGCTTATCCTCCCCATTCTCTCTCATGCCCATAATCCCGCGTGAATTTTAAGTGGGCCCCACCTCCATTTATGAGAAGGTGATGTGGGCCATGGATGTGGATATTGGATTGGATCTTTGGATCCAAATTCAAATCCAAATCCACACATAGGTTTGGATTGGGATCTGGATATATATGGTCCAGATCCAATCCAAACTGAATTCTGACACCTTCAGGGTATGTTCAAAATGAACGGTTTGTGCGGGGTCTGACAGCATCAGTACTCCGTCTGCGTTGGGTCTTCGCCAACATGGTCGTCTACTTCTGTTTTCACCTTCCGAAGATGATTGCAAAGGATTTCTGATAATAACAGGGTCTTAGACGTTCGAGATCCTGGGGGTGGATTCAACACGAGAGTTGCTGTGCCGGGCTCGACATGTGCTCCGGTTCTAGGCTCTCTTTAGCTCTTCGGGTCCTACTTTCATCAGGCCAGGCCGCTTCATGGGGTTTCAAAACGTATTTTAAAAGTTTTCAAAACTATATTATACATATTTAAAACGTATAAAGTTTAAAACATATGTACAGGGTTTGTCTAGAAGGCTCCTGGGTTTCCAAACTCAAAATAGCCCTTTGGGGCTGCTTTTACAAAACTAGGTTTTATTTGAGAAATTCGTGGGATTTCGAGTCGTTTATAGGGTGTAAACACCCCGAATTTTCCAAAAATAAAAAATTCTCAAAAACACAAAAAGCTCGTTTGAGCCAAAATAACAGCCTATTTTAAAATGCAAAAACAGGTACAAAAGGCAAAAGAAGACCCTAGGCCAGAAGAAGATTCAAAGCCTAGAGCTTCAAAAGACACCCCCTGCTCAAAAACAGAAGAAAGGAGAGCCCGTTCAGAGAAAAGCTTGACAAAAGGGTAAAAGCATAATTTTGGTCAAAGAAAAAGCGAAAAGCAGCTCCAAAATGCAGAAAGAAGTCCAATACCTAAGGAAGCCGATAGAAGTCCGAGACACGTCCCGTCAGAATGAAGAACGGAATCTGTGCGGCAATTTGAGTTTGATATCAACAGGAATCGGTTAGAAACCAAAATGGCAGACCGAAACGAATGCCGAAAAGGTCCTGAAAAGCAGAACATCGATTGGAAGAAAGATTTGGGGAAGACCCAAGCCAGAGTTGGGCCTCCGATGAATCGAAGCCCGCTCGAAAGCGACGGTGAAAAGCATCAGAAAGGACCAGAAAACCAAGGAGCAGAAGAAAAGTTTGGATTGGGTCTGGACCCAAACAAAGCACTAGCAGGCCGTTTCCCATTGCTTTTACCCAAGGACTGGCTTGCCTTGAGGTAGGCCACCTACCCTAAAAACCGCCTAGCCTTTGGCTGTGGTTTCCCTTTCCCACCTACCTAAAACAGCCCTGCCAAAGGTGGTCGGGCCTCCTTGTTTTTCGCAATAACCTGGCCTGCCATTCGGCAGACCACCTAGCCAAAACCCACTGCCTAACCAGGCCGTGTTCTTCCCCCACTCGCCTAAAACCTGGCCTGCCCTTTTGGCAAGCCATATACTTAGCTAACTCAGCCAACTAGGCCGCCCCTTTGGCTGGTCGCCTGCCACCAAAACTTGACCCCAACCTAACCTAGTTAGCACTCAACCAAGCCTAAACCTAAACCAAGACTAAGGACCAGCTGCAACCTAAATCCCAGCCCACGTCCCTCTCAAGTCTAGGGCCTAATCCCAAGTCTAAAGCCGCCCCAACTACAACCTAAAGCCACTATCACTCGAGCCACCTTGGCTCGAGTTTCACAAGACTAAATCCAAGACCAGCTTTGGCCGAACCCTAGAGCAAACCACTATCACTCGAGCCACCTTGGCTCGAGTTTCACAAGATAAAACCTAAGGCCAAATACTAGCCGAATCCTAAACTAAAACCATACCACTCGAGGCACCTTGGCTCCAGTCATCCCTTACCCAAATCAGCCCCAAGTGGTTCCAAATCTGGTATAACTTGCAGCCCCCTGAACTCCAAGTCTCTCCAAGCTCTCAAGCTCTCCGGCTTCGCTCCCACATGCTCCGAATGCCATGAGATGATGATGAACTCGTCCCTTGTACAATCCTAACTCAAGAACCTGGAAAAGTGTAAGTCATTTGATACATATCAAGTCTCTTTTCCATTCAATTCAATTCGTGATATGGGGTTGTAATAACGAAGCATCGTCTCCCCCCGAAATGTAATAATGGTGCTGGACACACGAGACACACATGTACACTTGAGCCTTTCCGCTCTTATCTCGTACACAATTGAGCCTTTTCGCTCTTATCATATTTATACGTATTTCAATTAAGCTGGGTTGTTACATGAAGTCGTGTGAGTTTGTCTTTCAATTACACACTCACACCCAAGAAACACCCGAGAGATTGCTCAAACACCTCACGCACATTTTGGCCTCAGAAGCCACTAAGATATAGCCACATCTATATATTTTCTGCTGCGTGAGTTTTTCCGGTTCAGCTGTGTACGCATTTCAATTTCGGGTTTTAAATCCAGTCGTATGTGTTGTCTTTCAATTTATACATACACACACACGCCACAATTGAGCCTTTCCGCTCTTATATATATCTATATCTCCCTTCTGCTGCGTTTTACGGTTCAGTTGTGTGTGTTGCATTTCAATTTATACATAACACCCACAGACACATTGAGCCTTTCCGCTCTTAAGATATAGATATATTTAAATTTCTGCAATTTACATTCAAGTCATGTGAGTTGCATTCAATTTGGGTTTTTCCTTCTGTTATGTCTTTCAAATTCGGGTTTTACATACAAGTTGTATGAGTTGCATTGCATACTCGCCATACTCGAGCTAGAGTGCATGCCTGCATCGAATAAACCCCGAACAAAATCGTGCAAGACACCCAACTTAGGCCACTTTGCACACACTCCACACCTAAGTGGTTGAAACTGAAAGACTTAGGGTCGCCCAAATCAAAAATCACCAAAGTGCATGATTTCCAAAGTTTTCAAACACCTGTTTGTTCAAAAATTGATTTTTGAGGTTTTAACTTGTTTCAAACGAAGTCTCTAAGTGTACAGACTGACCCTTGCGCATCGGTGCAAGAAGGTCTGTGACGAAAAGATCCCGCTTGCCTACAATTGCCTTTTAAAAGTCAGATATTTCAAAACATACTTCGCTAGTTTGAGTAAGCTAGCTGCACGCCCTAAAAGTGAACGTAGATTGCGAAAAGGTTCACTTCAGGCCTAAGAACCCGGAGTTGAAAATTTTCCGTGTCTACAGATTTGGCACGCCCGGTGGGACTCGGGACTTAAGTAGACTTCAAACAAACAAGTTACACTCAAATTTTCGAAAAAAAAGTGTTTTCCAAAAAATCATGCATACTTTGGAAAATTGCAAGAAAAGGGATGAAAAGATACAATCCTCATTGAGTAAACTAAGAAAGACTTTGAAAACAGATAAAGCCCAAAGAGAGCTCGATGATATTCAAAAAATGTTTCAAAAGATGAATGCTTTAAAAGCCCATCGATCCCATAGCAGCTCTTCTAGGGCACATAAAGATTGTGAAAAGAAAACCGATCTCAAACTCGATGAAGGATGTGAGGTAAAAGGCCAAAACCCAGAAAGGGGCGAGTCCTCCACTCCCACACTTCCAAAATCCTCGTTGAGTAAATCAAAAGAGTTTTTCAAAACAGCCAAAGAACGAGAAATGCTAGCTGATATATGGGCAACTTTCAAAAAAATGAATGTTTTAAGCAAGGAGCTTAAAACCCATAAATCCCATAGCAGCTCTTCTCAGGCGCATAAAGATTGTGAAAAGAAAACCAAATTCAAAATCAACGAGGGAATTGAGGTAAAAGGCCAAACCCTAGAAAGGGGCGAGTCCTCCACTCCCACACTTCCAAAATCCCACAAATCCAAAGGAAATTCGAAAACAGACTGTTCTGTTTCAAAAAATCAAAAAAATCTTGAAAACTTTCAAAAAGACAAAAAAATTGAAAAATCAAACTTTGAAATTTCGAAAAATTCAAGTGCAATTCCTAAGTCTAGGGACACATACACAAAGTGGAAAACAAAATCCACACCCCACAAAGAGACGAGAGTGAAAAACAGGTATGTTTCGAAAAGGAATGCCACGTGAAGCCACGGGGACTCAAAAAAGAGTTGCTCGGGAAATCGGCCTGTTCTCACTTTGAAAAGGCAGACGAGCCACAAAGAGGTATGCCTGAAGCCTATCCTCCTCAAATCTCTCTTCTCGAAATAGGGTCATCAGATGCAGTGGCTCACACCCATGCACACACAAACCCACAAAATGTGCCTAAAACAAAGGATTTTCAAGGTGCGCCAAATATCCCGCACCACCCAAAAGAATTTCAAAAACAAAAAGAAAAAGAAGTTCAAAAAATGGTAGACATGGAGACCCCTAATGCATGCATTGACATCTTAGGATCTCATAACCCTACCATAGGAAAACCCACTTCTTCGAGCCTGGTCTTGTACCCTATAACCAAGATTAGAGCTCTGAACCAAAAAAATCCATCCCTAGGGACATCACGAGTTGCACCTAGGGAGTAGGTCAAAAACTTCAAAGGACCAAGCTTGGCTTCCCTTGAAAGGTATGTTTCCCAAAACCAGGTTGTGTGGAAACCCGAGTTTTCCACCATCCTGAAAAATCCAAAGTCTCTCGAAGGACTAAGTCTGGTTTTCCTTGAAAGACACATCTCCCAAACCTGGGATGCGTGGAAGCCCAAGTCTTCCATCATCCCGAAATATCCAAAGTCTCTTAAAGAACCAAGCATGCTTCTCTTTGAGAGACATGTCTCCCAAAAAGGGGTTGCGTGGAAGCCCAAGTCTTCCATCACCCCGAAATATCCAAAACTTCTCAAAGGACCAAGCACGGTTTACTTTGAGAAACAAACCTCCCTGTAGACACGGAAAATTCTCACTTCCGGTTCTTAGGCCCGAAGTGAACCTTTTCGTGTGTCTAAGTCGTTTTTATAATAAGGGCGTGTCAGCTAGCTTACTCAAGCTAGTAAAGTAAGTTTTGAAATCTGACTCTATCGGGGCGACTGTGAGCAAGTGAGCTCTTTTCATCGCAGACATTCTTGCACTGATGTGCAAGGGTCAGTTTGTACGCTTGGCAAAGTTGTTTTAAACAAACCTCTTTGCAAAATACCCGAAGTGTTTGGGTTTTGTTTGTATGATTGCAAGTTTTATTTCACATGGGATTTGCTCGTGCCTATTTCTTTCACTTTTATGCTTTTTAGGGCCAACTAGGTGTGTGCGCAAGTGACCTATGTTGGGCGATTTTTGCACGGGAGTGTGGGGTTTGCTTTGATGCAATATGCGTCCTAACTCATGGTATGGCGAATATGCAATGCAAACTCACACAACTCCAAAGGGAAAACCCGAATTGAAAGACAATGCTTAAGGGAAATGACGTAATGTAAATTGCAAAAGGGAAATATGGCTATATCTTAAGAGCGGAAAGGCTCAATTGTGCAAGTGTGTGTCGTGTATATATGGAAAGACTACTCACATAGTTGAACCTTAAAACCCAAATCTTAAAGACATAGAGGAAGGGAAATACTTATAATATATATGGGCCAGAAGGTCGCCAACGTGTGCGTGGGTGTTGTGTATATATGTAAAGACAACTCACAAGACTTATAATGTAAAACCCAAATAGAATTGCAATAGGGCCCTTACTAGGGTCTTGGGAGTAAGAGCGAAAAAGCTCAATGTGTGTGAGTGTAGAATTGAAAGACCATGCACACAACTTGAATAAAACACCCAAATAAAATTGCAATATGGCCCTTACTAGGGTCTTGGGAATAAGAGCGAAAGCTCAATGTGTGTGAGTGTGGAATTGAAAGACAACACCCACGACTTAAATTAAAACCCATGCAGCTGAATATATATAAGTATAACTATATCTTAGGGGTTGTCAAGGCCTGTGTGTGTGCCAAAATGGTGTGCAGCTAAGAGCGAAAAGGCTCAAGTGCACGTGTGTGTTGGTGTGTCAAAACCACATTATTACAATCAGGGGGAGACAACGCTCCATTATTACAACCCCGTATCAAATTTAATTAAATGTAATCAAGTTCATATAATGGACCGAGTTAGGCACTTACGTGTAGCTGGTTGTAAACACCCCAAATCTTCTATATTTCAAAAACTCTCAAAACACCAAAAAGCTCGTTTGAGCCAAAACGACGACCTGTTTTGAAATGTGAAAACAAGTACAGAAGGCAAAAGAAGACCCTAGGCCCGAAGAGGATTCAAGCCCAGAGCTTCAGAAGCCACTCCCTGATAAAAAAAAACAAAAGAAAGTAGAGCCCATTTGATGAAAAGCTCAACGGAGTCCAGAACGGCGAGACGGAGTCCGAACGACAAAGTTGGGGAAAACCCAGCACCAGACGGAGCGCTGATGAAGCCAGTGCCCGCACAGATCGTTCGCCTCGAGAAGCCAAGAAGGACTGTCCGAAGAAATTTTGATTTGGATCCGGACCATATATATCCAGATCCAAATCCATGTAATGAATAGTGTTTGGATTTGGGCCAATCCAAATAGTGTTTGGGTCGATCCAAATAGTGTTTGGATTTGGATTGGATCCAAATAGTGTTTGGATTGGATCAGATCTGGACCAAAATATCCAGATCCGTATCCATAAAAATATTGGGTTTGGATCGGATACGGATCTCAAAATATCTGAGATCCAATATCCATATCCAAATGGTGTTTGGATTTGGGTATGGATCCAAACCCAAATCCAAGACCCACCTCAAATCTCTATAAATAGAGGTGAGGGGGTCCATGTAAAGGGTTCATGCAAATATTTGGGAGGAGAGAGAGGGAGTGATAGACCTAGCCATGTGGGCTCATTGGGTGAGGTGGGTTCAAGCCATGTGGGCTAAGTGGGTCTAGACCAAGGGGCTGCAACCAAGGTGGGCTGGACCAAGTGTCTGCAATCGTGGAGACGTGGGCTCAAGCCATGAAGGATCGGCTCCAAGAGGTAAGCCTAACCTAACCTAGCCATTCTCTCTACACCCCTCTAAACCTAACCCCAACCTAGCCTAGGTTCGAACCTACCTAACCCCAACTGAACCTAACCCTAACTAAACCTAGCCCTAACCCAACCTAGGTTCGACCAAACCTAACCCTAGACTTGAACCAACCTAAACCTAACCGGACCGCGCCTGCCGTGCGCCCCGCGCCATGTCCGCGCACCCTGACGCTGTTCGCGCGCCGTGACGCTATCCCGCGCCCTGACGCCATCCCGCGCCTTGACGCCATCCCGCGCCCTGGCCGAGTGGATGGAGCTAGACTTGAACCAACCTAAACCTAACCGGACCGCGCCTGCCGTGCGCCCCGCGCCATGTCCGCGCACCCTGACGCTGTTCGCGCGCCCTGACTCTATCCCGCGCCCTGACGCCATCCCGCGCCCCAGCGCCCGACGCCCGCCAGCGCCCAGCGCCCAGTGCCAGGCGCCCGATTGCTGCGCCTGACGCCTTCCTGCCGACTTGACCACCTTCCTGCCGACCTAACCTGCACCCTGGCCGTGACCTGCACCCTAGGACAGACCCTACATAGCCCCCGTCTTGGCCGAACCTTAGTTCCCCTAAGACCCTAATCGTAACCCATAGAACCTCCCTCAAAGCCCCCTAGGATAACCCCCTCTTGGCTGCCCAAGGTGAACCGTGAGCCCACGTGCAAGCAAGTTGAACATGGACCGGCTATTTGTAAGTGTCTAAACTTGGTCTATTACATTAACTTGCTTTATATTCAATTAAATTTTGATACGGGGTTGTAGTAAAGGAGCTTCGTTTCCCCCCGATTGTAATAACGTGGTTTGACACACCCACACACACGCGCACTTGAGCCTTTCCGCTCTTAGTCGTACACTTCTTGCACACACACGGGCCTAACAAGCCCTTAATATATAGTTATATTTATATATTTTAAGTCAAGGGGGTTTTTAATTAAGTCGTGTGTGTTGTCTTTCCATTTTCTACACGCACACACATTGAGCCTTCGCTCTTACTCCCAAGACCTTAGTAAAGGCCTTATTGCAGTTATATTTGGGTTTCATTTATGTCGTGTGCGTAGTACTTCAATTCTACACTCACACACATTGAGCTTTCGCTCTTACTCCCAAGACCTTAGTCAAGGCATACTGCAATTTATATTTGGGTTTCATTTCATGTCGTGTGTGTAAGTCTTTCAATTCAAGCACGCACACACATTGAGCCTTTGCTCTTATTTACAAGACCCAAGTAAGGGCCCCTACATATACTCTATATAAAGTATTTTTTTCGGCTACGTCTTTAAGATTCGGGTTTTAAGGTTCAAGTCGTGTGCGTTGTCTTTCAATATATACACGACACACACTTACACAATTGAGCCTTTCCGCTCTTAAGATATAGCCATATTTCCCCTTCCGCTATTTACTTTACAAGTCATTTCCCTTCGGCTATTTACTTTACAAGTCATTTTCCTTCGGTTATTTCCCTTCGGCAATTTCCCTTCGGCATTGTCTTTACATTTCGGGTTTTCCCTTTGGAGTAGCGTGAGTTTGCATTGCATCTACGCCATACCACGAGGTAGGACGCATATTGCATCGAAGCAAGCCCCGTACTCCCGCTCAAATTCGCCCCATGTAGTGGAGTGTTCATAACACACACCTAGGTGGCCCATAAAGGGATAAAAAGAAAGACTTAGGCACGTGCAAATCCACGTGATCTAAAATCTGAAAATCGTACAAACCCGAATCAAATCATGCAAGACTTAGGCTATTTCGATGCACGCCCATCGTGCCTAAGTAGATTAAAATTTGAAAGACTTAGGGTCGTCCAACCCTTACAAAGTCAAAATCGCCCAAATGCATGGTTTTCAAAAGGTTTTAAAACACTTCTTCATTCAAAATATATTTTGAGTTAAACTTGTTTCAAAACGAAGTCTCTAAGCGTACAGATTGACCCTTGCGCATCGGTGCAAGAAGGTCTGCGATGTAAAAATCCCGCTTGCCTACAATCGCCTTTCAAAAGTCAGATTATTTTCAAAACATACTTTGCTAGTTAAAGTAAACTAGCTGGCACGCCCATAAAGCGAAGTAGATTGCGAAAAGGTTCACTTCAGGCCTAAGAATCCATAAGTGAAAATTTTCGGTGTCTACACTGGTCCGTGTTCAACTTGCTTGGGCGTGACTTCGTGAGTTGTCTTGGGCAGCCGAAAGGGGAACTCCTTGGGTGTATGTTGGCGGCAAGTAGGGGTGCTGGTCGGGTGGTATGTAGATGCTGGCCGAGTGGATGGAGCGGCAGGTAAGGGGTGTTGGCCAGGTGGTGGAGTGGCCGGTGGATGGACTAGACTTAAGGGGTGCTTGGCTGGGAAGTGGGCGACTAAGGGAGGAGGTTCAGCTAGGAGATAAGGCGTGGTGTTGAGGGAAGGTAGTGGGGTAAGGTGCAGGTCAGCCGGGTGTGAGGAAGAGGGGATGGATGGGCTGTTGTGGCAGGTGGATAGGAGTGTGCTGCTGGGAAAGGAAGAGGTGAAGGGCTAGATGGGGTTGAGGTGGGGTACTAACCGTGGATGGAAGTGGTGCTGGTGGATGAAGGTGGTGGTCAGCTTGGTGGTGGAAGAAGAGTGGCAGCCGAAGGGTGCTCCTCGCTGAAGGTGGAAGGTGATGGAGTCGGTTGAAGTGGGAAGGTGGTGGTCGGGTGATGGAGTGGCGGTGGAACGACAGGTGGTGGAGCTTGGAGGAAGTGGGGGTGGGGGGGTGGGGGGGTGAGAGTGGAATAGAGAGACTAGAACCCGCAAGAAAAGGGGGGTATTTATAGGCTAGGAATGGGATGGGTCGATTGGGGTGGTATGGGCCAGATATTAGTAATAAGGTGGGCATGGGAAGTGGTTTGGGGTAGGTCGGTTAGGGGGGGCTGGTTAGTGGTTTAGGGTAGGTCGGTTAGGTGGGCTGGGACTTAGTGGTTAGAGGTTTAATTAGGTGCACTAAGGTGGGTTTAGGCTTAGTTGGTTAGGGTCTAGGTGGTCTAGCTAGGTGAGGTGAGCTAGGTGAGGTCGGCTAGGTGAGGTTGGGGTGGTTTTGGGTGAGGATGGCTAGGTTTGGGTTAGGTTTAGGGGAGAGTGGCTAGGTGAGGTGGGCTAGCTTAGGGCTAGGTTTTAGGAACCTCCCCTTGGCGCCGGTCCATTGACCCAGTTGCAGCCATGTTCAAGTTGGTGCAGCCCCAGGTTAGGTGTAGGTGCATACAAGCTTAAACCCACACTCTAGGCTAAACCCACAAGGTTAACCCACCCTTGACCAAAAGTCAAGCCTACCAACTTTCTCACTCATACTTTATCACCCTTTTTCTCTCTACCCAAGCTTTTCACGTGAAATATTTGTGGGCCCCACCTCCATTTATGAGAAGGTGATGTGGGCCATGGATGTAGATATTGGATTTAGATCTTTGGATCCAAATCTAAATCCAAATCCAAATCCAAATACATGTTGGGTTTGGATCTGGATATATAAGGTCCAGATCCGGCCCAAATCTGATTTTTTGATTCCTTCATGGCATTTCGAAACGGACGGTTTGTGCGGGGCCTGACTGCATCAGTACTCTGTCTTGCGTTGGATCTTCACCAACATTGTCGTCCGCTCTTCTTCTCACCTTCCGGAGTTCATTTTGAGCAAATTTCTGATATCTGGGGCTTGGATGTCTGAGAATCTGGGGATGATTCTAATATGAGAGTTGATGTGCCGGGCTTGAAGTATGCTTTGGGTCTGGGCTCTCTTTTGCCTTTTCGGTCCTACTTTCATCAGGCCAAGCTGCTTTTGGGGTTTCAAAACACCTTTTTAAGGTTTTAAAACTATATGTATTGAGTTTTAAAACATATATATAGGTTCAAAGTATGTACAAGGTTGTTTGGAAGGTTCCTGGGTTTTTAGACTCAAAATAGCCCTTTGGGGCTGCTTTTGCAAAACCAGGCATATTTGAGGAAATCATGGGATTTTGGGGTGTTTACAGATGCCCCTCTTTGGCATTATCCAAATTTATTTGGATAATGGCAAAGACGACAACACCCCTTTCGATGTCTCCCTAGATCTATCTATGAAAATATGGGATCGTCCCAATTTTTGAGCAAAATCTTTCTTTTAAGACCTGGTAGGAGGAGATATCACGCCAAAGGGCATTTCTATGGTTTTTGGTCTTAAATGGGATAATGTTATGCAAATGTTTATGCGTGGATATGCACATGCTTGGCATGGATGAGACGCCAAGTAGGCCAACCTCCCAGAGACCCAATGGCATGGTCGAACTCTTGAGACTTATAAAAACCTGCTCCTCCTAAGTGAGCGGGCCCTATGTTGCTTGATGTTCGATTTTTCAAAATCTATTTACAAAAGGGAAAACCGCTTTTAGCCTCAATCCTAAGGATCTTGAGCTCTTCGTGTTTGCCTTTGCTTGAGTCTTGACACTCACTAATCTAGCAGAGGTTTTATAAGAAAATAAGCTATATTTCAAAATTCCTACGCCTTACTCGAACCGTCGAACTCTCAAACAAAATGAAATTCAAGTAAGTAAATCCTATTTTTACTTTAGGATTCCTGGAAATGAACCATGTTTTACTTGGGATAAGTTGCAGGGATGGGAAAGAGATACCATGGTCCCTTCTGAAGCGTCCCGTGGTTTTAGGCATAGAAGGCGAAAAATTGCTCTTTTTGAGCTTTTTGGCCTTTTCTTCCTTTTTTCATAGAGGGTCTCCCTTTGGGAGTATTTTTTCTTTGATCCCTCTTTTCCATAAAAGAATCGAATTTTTCTTTTGATTCATGTTTCTTTCTTTGGGAAGGAGATTTTGGCGGGGATTTCCCTTCGCTTTTGGCCATATTTTCCTTTTGGAAGGAGGAAAGAAGAGGGGAGGACTTATCCCAAGGTCATACTCGATCCATTCCAGATCAACCTATTTAGAAATAGCACGTACTACTTGCAAGTATCTTGCTATATTGAACTAGGCCTTTCTTTATAAGAAGAAGGATTTTGAAATGTAACCACGTATTTGGAAAACTCCACTCTTTCAGAAGTGCGAATTCTCTTGCTCAGGGTCACACAATTCGCCTTTGAACCTTACTTTCAAAGTTTCAAAGCAGCTATCCCTAAGGATTTTCGAAAATGGGAATTTAACCCCAAACCTACACATAATACTTCTTTAAGTATTGAATATTGATAGGATCTGCTAAATTCCTACCTTCGACATCGATCAACCAATATGAGTTGTTTGTGGTGGTTGCACGCACAACATAGGGTCCATCCCATTTGGGGTGCCACTTTTCAAGCATATGCGGGCCACGATAGTGAACGATTTTCAAAACCATATCTCTCACTTCAAGTGGCAAGGTTTCATATGTTTGTCATAGTGTCGGGCTATCCTTTGCTGGTATGCATGAGCATGATCCATAGCAAGGAGTCGCCTCTCATCTAACAAATCTAGTTCGGCCATCCTAGCATGCTGAAGCGTCTCTAGGGGGAGGTCGAGTGCAATGCATGTATGGAATGAATGCAGCTTTATATGAATGGGGAGAATGACGTTTGTGCCATAGACCAACTCAAATGGCATGGCATTCGTGGGAGTTCGGATGGAAGTCCTATAAGCCCATAAGGCTTCATCCAGCTTCTCATGCCACGTCCTACCCTTCTCTAAGGTTTTCTCAATTATGCTAATGAGAGTCTTATTCGTGCCTTCGGCTTGGCCGTTGCCTTGAGAGTAGTAGGGCGAGGAGAAGTGGTGAGTTATGTCATAAGTGTTGCACAACTTGACCATCCGCTCGTTTTTGAATGGGTTGCATTATCGGACACAAGGTCTCTTGGAACTCCAAATCGAGCCAAGATATTCCTCCTAATGAAAGCCACCACATGTTGGCCCTGTACATTGGTCAGGGAGATGGCTTCGACCCACTTGGAGAAGTACTCAGTGATTGCTAAAATGAACCTATGCCCATTCGATGCCTTTGGAAATATTGGGCCTATAATATCAAACGCCCACATGGTAAATGGCCAGGGGCTGACCACGGAATGCAATGAAGATGATGGGATATGAATGGCGTGTCCATGCACTTGACATGGATGACACTTCCTAACATGATCGTGGTAATCTTTTCTCAGGGTGGACCAAAAATAACCCGCTCTAAGTATTTTCATTGCCATCATGTTGGCATTAACATGACCTCCACATTCTCCATCGTGGAATTCATGCATAACAGTCCTAGCCTCCTCTAGGTCGACACATCTTAGTAAGATGCCAGTAAAACTTTTTTTATACAAAACCCCACCCAAAATTGTGTATCGGGTGGAAATTTTCTGGATGAATGCCTTATCTTTGGATGTGGCATCCTCAGCGAATCCCTCATTTTCTAGAAAACATTTGATGTCGTAAAACCAAGGTTTTTTAATAGTATCTGGATTGTTTTGGCAAATATTCAAGTCGTGTGTAAATGGAGTGGGTGCATGCCATATCTCTAAGGATCGGGTTCCCAAAGTGGGATCGACCTTTAGGGCTGAACCCAAGGAGGAGAGGGCATCGGCAATGCCATTATCCTCTCTTCCTATGTGTGTGAGTCTACACGATTGGAATGACTCAACCAATCGAGTGGCCAACTCTTGATATGGAAGAAGTTTTTCATTTCGCACTTGCCAAATTTTCAAAACATGGTTTATAACAAGGAGTGAATCTCCAAAGACCTCGATGCATGATGCCCCTAGAGTTTTCGAAATCCTTAAGCCTTGTATGAGTACTTCATACTCAGCTATGTTGTTGGAACATTCGAAATCTAGGCGAATTGCTATGGGTATCTCACCCTTTTCAGGGGATATGAGGATGACCCCGGCACCAGCCCCTCGTTGGTTTCGTGCCCCATCGAAGTGCATCTTCCACACTTGGTTTTCGAAAGTGTTTGCCAAAATGTGGTTTTGAAATTGATTTTGCAACATGCCTTCATCAGGCATTTCACTAAGTATGGGATATGCATCCTCTAGGGGGAACTCAGCCACGTAGTCAGCTAGGGCTTGCCCCTTAATGGAGATCTGATGATGGTATTTCAGGTCATACTCCATTAGAAGGAGTTGCCATTTGCCCAATCTACCAGTGAGAATGGGTTTTTCGAATAAATGCTTGATTGGATCAAGCTTGGACACTATCCAGATCTCATGATCTAGGAAATAGTGTCAAAATTTCTGACAGGCCCAAACCAGGGCAAAGCATGTCTTCTCCATGGCTTGATAATTCCTTTCATAAGCTAAGAGAGTTTTCGAAATATAATAGATGGCATACTCCTTGTGGGTGTCATCCTCGTATTGGGCTAACAAAGCTCCCAAAGCATTCGCATGCACGGAAATGTAAAGCAAAAGAGGTTTTCCTTGCTTTGGAGGATTTAAAACAGGGGGATTAACTAAGTATGCCTTTAGTCTTTCAAATGACTTTTGGCAGTCATCATCCCATGAAAATTTTGTGCCCTTTCTCAACAACTTGTTGAAGGGTTCGCATCTAGTCGCCAGGTTTGAGATAAACCTGCGAATGGATTGCAATCAACCTTGGAGGCTACGAATCTGTGTGAGATTGGAGGGTGGAACCATGTCTATGATGGCTCGACACTTAGATGGGTCGACTTCTATGCCCCTTTGGCTCACCATAAAGCCTAAGAGCTTTCCGGACTCTACTCCGAACACACACTTCTGAGGGTTTAGCTTTACTTTGTAAAGTCTAAGCCTTTCGAAAATCTTTTGTAAGCATTCAATATGAGTGCATCGAGTTTTGGATTTTGCCAAGAGATCATCCACATATACCTCTACGAGCTCATGAATCTAATCATGGAAGATCGTGGTCATGGCTCTCTGGTATGTGGCGCCAGCATTTTTCAAACCAAAGGGCATGATTGTATAGCAGTACGTGCCCCATGGGGTTGTGAAAGCGGTCTTACCCTGATCTCGTGGGCTTAATTTGATTTGATTATACCCTGAATAGCCATCCATAAATGAAAACATTTCGTGATTTGCAGTACTATCGACTATCAAATCTATGTTTGGTAAAGGATAATTATCCTTTGGAGTGACTTTATTCAGGTTTCTAAAATCGATGCATATTCGAATCTTCCCATTGGTTTTTCAAAATTGAGAATTTTATGAAATTCTGGGAGCTCAGAAGTGGGATCTTCCTCAAGGGGATCCACCTCTAGGCTTTGATCATTCTCGTGGTTCCATGCAAACATAAAGAAATGCAATGAATGCTAATCGTTCATGCTCATGCAAACATGCGCCTACCTTAATACAAATCCTAGGGAATTTGATGCATGGATTTTCAAAAGACCTGGTTTCACATTTGGAATTTCTATCGATTCTGAAATTTTTGGTCTGGTTATGCAGACAACGTTTCTTTCGAAATCTTTTGCTTTTTCCAAATCCTTACCAGGAGCAGCTATGTACAAAATCTTTTTGGAATTTTGTAAATTTTTGATTTTTTGTGTTTTTGTAAAACGAGTACTTTGGGAACTATACAAACTACTCTTTTTTCGGGTTTTTCATTTTTCAAATGTTTTTGTATTTTTGATAAAGGGATCTTCCATCATACCTACAAAGGGAAAACACTACAGGTTAGACTCTGAAAAAGAGGTCTAAATTATATGTTTCTTCTAAGATAGGCTCCAGGGCACCCTTGACCCAGGTGGTCATAGGGGGTGGTTCTGGTGGTATTCTGGAAGTATAGCCGATCCCATATCGGCTTGAGTTGGCCTTAGGCAGTATGGGTTCTAGGAGACCCTGCTTTTGTGCCCCTAGACTTTTATAAGGCAAATAACCCTTGTTTAACAGCATGTTCCATGATTTTTTGTTTTTAGAAAAAGTTTGGAATAAATCGTGGTCCTGAAACTTGTTGTCATCTATGTTATGCACATAGGGCTTTTTGTTCAAGGGTTTTGGAAATAAGGGGTTCTTGGGTTTTCCTAAAATGGTCAGAACTTTGAGGGGGCCAGCCTTGGGTGGCCCCTTCACATACACGACCTTCCTAGGGTTATACAATGTGAGCCTTGGTGGCTCGAGCATGGTCTGCCCTAGTTTTACCTCATGGGTCTGGGAACTTGACAAGCAAGGGGAATTTATGACCCCTTGAAGTTGAGGATGACTCTCACCTAGGATTACTGTGACTTTGTCCCTGAAAGAGATTTTGACACACCTATGGAAGGTAGATGGCACAGCGCACAAGCTGTGTATCCAAGGCCTTCCTAATAACAGGTTATAGTGGGGGTGGATGTCCAAGACATGGAACACCCCCGTTTCCATGGGGAGTTCGATAGATCCTAGCGGTCTAGACGCATTCCTATCGTATCCAGTGATGACGATGGGACTTGGGTTCACGGATGTCAAGGTGACTCCGATTTGGTTTGTCACATGAAGTGGAAGGATGTTCAGCCCTCCTCCCCCATCGACTAGGCACCTATCTAGAGAGTGGTTATTCAGAACTGTAAACACCCCAAAATCCCACGATTTTCTCAAATAACCTGGTTTTGTAAAAGCAACCCCAAAGGGCTATTTTGAGTTTGGAAACCTAGGAGCCTTCCAAACAAACCTTGTACATATGTTTAAACTATATATGTTTTAAAATATGTATAATATAGTTTTAAAACCTTTTAAAAATACGTTTTGGAACCCCACGAAGCGGCTTGGCCTGATGAAAGCAGGACCAGGAGAGCAAAAGAGAGCCCGGAACTGGAGCACATGTCGAACCCGGCACAGCAACTCTCGTGTTAGATCCATTCCTAGGATCTCGAACGTCTAAGTCCCTGTTATCAACAAAAATCATGTGAAATCATCTCCGCAAGGTGAAAACAGAAGCGGACGACCATGTTGGCGAAGACCCAATGCAAGACGGAGTACTGATGCTGTCAGGCCCTGCACAAACCATTCGTTTCGAACATACCCTGAAGGAGTCAGAATTCAGTTTGGATTGGATCTGGACCATATATATCCAGATCCCAATCCAAACGTATATGTGGATTTGCATTTGGATTTGGATCCAAAGATCCAATCCAATATCCACATCCATGGCCCACATCACCTTCTCATAAGTGGAGGTGGGGCCCACTTGAAATTCACGTGGGATTGTGGGCATGAGAGAGAATGGGGAGGATTAAGTATGAGGGGAAGTGTATTAAGCTTGACTTGTGTGTCAAGTTTCGGGTTAATCATGTGGGTTAGCCTAATTAGTGTGGGTTTAAGCTTGTATGAACCTACACCTAACCTAGGGCTGCACCAACATGATGCAATGAAGTCCATGGGCTATGCAAAGGGATGCTCCTAACCCAATTCTAAGCCAAAACCCTTAATCCTAGCCATTTGCCCTAATCCCGGCATAATCCCAACCTAATCACCTAACCTACTTCCCTAATCCCAACCTAATCACCAAACCCACTTCCCTAATCCTTCCCTAAACCTAGCCTAATTCCCTTAATCCTAACCTAATCCTAGCCTAAACACCTAACCCACCTCACTAAACCTCACCCTAAAACCAACCCACCTAGCTAAGCCCTAAACCACTAAACCACCCCACCTAAACCCTAGCACACCATATCCCTAAAACCACCTAAACTAAATATCTACCCCCCTAAATATCTAGCCCACCTTATCACCACACCACCACCACCTAACCACTAAACCACCCCTTCAAAACCAGCCCAACCGACCTCTTGAAAATCCTATAAACCCCCCCCTAGTGGGCGGGTTTTTAAGGTTTTCCAGCCACCTTGGGCCAGCCGAGCCCTCTCTCACCCCTTGCTCTCTTCGCTCACCTGCTCCACCACCACCTCCCGGTCAGCATTCACTCCTGTAGACGCGTGAAAAAAATCCCCACCTCTTCGTCCCTCCCGGGGGCTTGGAGTGGATCTTCTCGTGCGTCTAAGACCTATGTATACAAATAGGGCGTGCCAGCTAGCTTACTTAAGCTAGCGAAGATATTTTTACCACTGACTTCTAAACGTGGCGACTGTGAGCAAGTAAGCTCTTGTCATCGCAGACCTTCTTGCACCGATGCGCAAGGGTCAGTCTGTACGCTTTGCAAAAATCGAGTTTTGGATAGAAAGTCTACGAAGCGGTTCGAGGTGTCTATTTCGGGACTTTAAGATGCGATTGCATGTTTTAGATCACGTGGATTTGCACGTGCCTAAGTCTTTTCTTTTATCCCTCTTCGGGCCACCTAGTTTGTGTGTTATGAACACTCCACTACATGGGCGAATTTGAGCGGGGCTTGTTTTGATGCAATAAGCGTCCTACCTTGTGGTATGGCGTAGATGCAATGCAAACTCACGCTACTCCAAAGGGAAAACCCGAAATGTAAAGACAATACTGAAGGGGAAATAACAGAAGGGAAATAACCGAAGGGAAATAACCGAAGGGAAATAACCGAAGGGAAATAACCGAAGGGAAATAACCGAAGGGAAATATGTATATAGATTATGTATATGAGCCCTTACTCGGGTCTTGCAAATAAGAGTGAAGGCTCAATGTGGGTGCGTGCTTGAATTGAAAGACTTACACACACGACATGAAATTAAACCCAAATATAAATTGCAGTATGGCCTTAACTAAGGTCTTGGGAGTAAGAGCGAAGGCTCAATGTGTGTGAGAGTGCTTGAATTTGAAAGACTACCCACACGACATAAATGAAACCCAAATATAACTGCAATAAGGCCTTTACTAAGATCTTGGGAGTAAGAGCGAAGGCTCAATGTGTGTGAAAGTGCTTGAAATGAAAGACTTACTCACACGACAAGAAATGAAACCCAAATAGTATAAGTCGGCCCTTACTTGGGTCTTTCAAATAAGAGCGAAAGCTCAATGTGTGTGAGAGTGCTTGAATTGAAAGACTTACTCACACGACAAGAAATGAAACCCAAATAGTATAGGTCGGCCCTTACTTGGGTCTTTCAACTAAGAGTGAAAGCTCAATGTGTGTGAGTGCTTGAATTGAAAGACAACGCACCCAACTTAAACAAAACCCTTCGAAAATGAAAGTATATATGTACACTTATATATTAGAGGCTGATTAGGCCCGTGTGTGCTAAAAATCGTGCACGACTAAGAGAGTGCACGTGTGTGGTTGTGCCAAGCCACGTTATTACAAGCGGGGGGAGACTATGCTCCGTTATTACAACCCCGTATCAAATTGAATCTCAAGCAAGTATACAACTAAGGACCGAGTTTAGACACTTACGAGTAGCTGGTCCGTAGAGGTCTTTCTTGAGCGTGGGCTTGGCCTTGGGCTGCAAATGGGAGCTCCGCGAAGGTAGGTGATCAAAGGTGCTGGCCGACTGCAAGTGGGGCGCGGGATAGGCGCCTCGAAGGTGGCCGGTGGCAAGTAAATGTCGCCTCAAAGTAGGGGGTTTAAAGGGGCTGAATGAGTGGGTTCTTAGGGTCACTAGGGAGTTTTGAGTTTAGGGAAACTGGACCTAAAAGGTGAGCTAGTGGGAAGGCCGAATAGGACACCTAGGGGAAGGCCGAATGGGAAAGGATGGCTAGGTAGTGGCCGGCAGTTTGGGCTATGCTGGGTTCGGCTAGGTTAAAGTGGTGGTGGCAAAAGGGCTGAGATGAAGGTAGGATGGGTGGCTAAGAGTGGAGAGGTGGTAGAGAGGGGCTTTGAGGGAGTTTGGGGTACTTACCGAATGGGGAGAGGTGGCGGATGAAGTGGGAAGCAGGCGGGCAGGTGGCTGTTGGCTGGTTCGGTTGGGTGGAGGTGATGGCGTCCGACTGAGGGATGGTGGTGGTGGATGGAAGAGGGAAGGTGGCGGTGCAGGTGGAGCTGATGGAGCAGGTGGAGCAGTTGGGGAGTGGAGCAGGCAGACAGGTTGGAGAGTGGAGTCGGCTGGGCTGAGGTGAGGGCTCCCACTTAGAAAACCCGTCCCCAAGGAGGGGGGTTTAAATAGGGGATGGGTAGGTCGGTTAGGGCTCGGATGAGGGTAGTGGTTAGGTGGTTTAGGTAGGGTGGTATGTAGATAAGGTGGGCTGGAAAGGGTTGGGCCAGATATTTTAAAACTAGGGGTTTGGGTAAATCGTGGGCTAAGGGTGGTTTAGGGGTTTAGGGCTAGGTTAGGTGGTTGGGTTTTAGGGTGAGGTTTAGTGAGCTAGGTTAGGTGATTAGGCTAGGTTTAGGCTAGGATTAGGGAAATTAATCTAGGTTTAGGGAAGGATTAGGGAAGTGGGTTAGGTGATTAGGTTGGGATTAGGCCGGGATTAGGGAAGTGGGTTAGGTGATTAGGTTCAGATTAGGGGTGGATTAGGGGTTTAGGCTAGGATTAGGCATTTTGGGTTAGGTTTAGGTGAGGGAGCTCCCTTAGCATGGCCCATAGACCTTGATCACCCCATGTTGGTGCAGCCCTAGGTTAGGTTTTAGCTAATTACAAGCTTAAACCCACTCAATTAGGCTAACCCACATGATTAACCCAAACTTGACACACAAGTCAAGCTTAATACAACACTCTTGATATTTTTCAACCCCACTCTCTCTCATGCCCAATATCCCACGTGAAACTCAAGTGGGCCCCACCTCCATTTATGAGAAGGTGATGTGGGCCATGGATATGGATATTGGATTGGATCTCTGGATCCAAATCCAAATCCAAGTCCACATATGGGTTTGGATTGGAATCTGGATATATATGGTCCAGATCCAATCCAAACTGAACTCTGACTCCTTCGAGTTGGGTTCGAAACGGACGATTCGTGCAGGGCCTGACAGCATCAGTACTCCGTCTGCGTTGGGTCTTCGCCAACATAGTCGTCCGGCTCCGTTTCTGCCTTCCGGAGATGACTTCAAATGCTATTTTGGTAAGAACAGGGTCTTGGACGTTCGAGATCCTGGGGTGTGAATCAGATACAAGAGTTGCTGTGCCGGGCTTGACGTGTGCTCCGGTTCCGGGCTCTTTTGGCTCTCCTGGTCTTGTCTTGATCGGGCCAAGCCACTTCGGGGTTTCAAAACATGTCTTAAAAGGGTTTTCAAAAGCTATATCATATGTTTTTGAAAGATAAAGTTTAATACAGGGTTGTCTGGAAGGCTCCTGGGTTTCCAAACTCAAAATGGCCCTTTGGGGGCTGCTTATATAAAACCAGATTTGTTTAAGAAATTCGTGGGATTTCGGGGTGTTTACAACTCCGTTCCACCAACACCTCCCGTCCAGCATCCACTCCTTCCACCCGGCTGCATCCACTCCTTCCACCTTCCACCTGGCTACATCCACTCCTTCCACCCAGCTGCCTTCTTTGGACACACGCCAACCTCCCCTTCCTCTTTGGTTAGTACCCTACCCTAACACCACCCTATCTTCACTCCCCCTCCACTCTCAGCCATTGTACTACCATCACCTCCCGGCCACCATCTGCCACCCTTCCCCATTCGGCCAGACACAACCCACTACACCACTCGCCAGCCCTACCTTCCCCTTTGACAGTCCCTAGTTAGTCACCCTTAACCGTACCTCTTCCCTTAAACCACCCCTTAGCCAACACCCTAGCTAGCTCCCCTTTGCCATTCCTAATCCCTCCTAGTTACCCCAGCCGGCCACCACCTAACCTGCCACTAGTCGGCCAGCCATAACCGACTGCACCTAACCACTTGCGGCCTTACACCCTCTTCCTTAGACAGCCCCTAGTCACCCCTTAGCTCCACCGTCCCTAGGACCTGCCCTACACCTTAGTGACACCCCCCCTAACTACCTCAGCCACAAGACTCCAGCATCCCCTCTCCTTCCCATCACCCGGTGTAAACACCCCGAAATCCCACGAATTTCTCAAATCCATTTGGTTTTGTAAAAGCAGCCCCAAAGGGCTATTTTGAGTTTGGAAACCTAGGAGCCTTCTAGACAACCCTGTACATATGTTTTGAACTTTATATTTCAAAAATATATAATATGACTTTGAAAACCTTTTTAAACATGTTTTTGAAACCTCGAAGCAGCTTGGCCTAAGCAAGACAGGACCAGAAGGCTAAAGAGAGCCCGGAACCGGAGCACATGTCGAGCTCGGCACAACAACTCTTGTATCAAATTCACCCCCAAGATCTCGAACGTCCAAGACCCTCTTATCATCAAAACATCATTTGAAGTCATCTCCGGAAGGCGAAAACAGAGGCGGACGATCATGTTGGCAAAGATCCAACGCAGACGAAGTACTGATGCTGTCAGGCCCCGCACAAACCGTTCGTTTCGAACACAGCTCGAAGGAGTCAGAATTCAGTTTGGATTGGATCTGGACCATATATATCCATATCCCAATCCAAACCCATGTATGGACTTAGATTTGGATTTGGATTTAAAAATCCAATCCAATATCCATATCCATGGCCCACATCACTGTAGACGCGCGAAAAATCCCCGCCTCTTCGCCCCTTTCGCGGCTTGGAGTGGATCTTATCGTGCGTCTAAGGCCTATGTATACAAACAGGGCGTGCCAGCTAGCTTACTTAAGCTAGCGAAGATATATCAATACTGACTTCTAAACGTGGCGACTGTGAGCAAGTGAGCTCTTGTCGTCGCAGACCTTCTTGCACCGATGCGCAAGGGTCAGTCTGTACGCTTTTGCAAAAATCGAGTTTTTTAGGGAGAAAATCTACGAAACGGTTCGAGGTGTCTATTTCGGGTCGTTAAGATGCGATTGCATGTTTTAGATCACGTGGATTTGCACGTGCCTAAGTCTTTTCTTTTATCCCTTTTTGGGTCGCCTAGTTTGTGTGTTATGAACACTCCACTACATGGGCGAATTCGAGCGGGGGTTGCTTCGATGCAATATGCGTCCTACCTCGTGGTATGGCGTAGATGCAATGCAAACTCACGCTACTCCAAAGGGAAAACCCGAAATGTAAAGACAATGCTGAAGGGAAATAACAGAAGGGAAATAACCGAAGGGAAATAACCGAAGGGAAATAACCGAAGGGAAATGACCGAAGGGAAGTATGTATATATCTTATATATATGAGCCCTTACTCGGGTCTTGCCAATAAGAGCGAAGGCTCAATGTGGGTGCGTGTTTGAATTGAAAGACTTACACACACGACATGAAATTAAACCCAAATATAAATTGCAGTATGGCCTTGACTAAGGTCTTGGGAGTAAGAGCGAAGGCTCAATGTGTGTGAGAGTGCTTGAATTGAAGTACTACACACACGACATAAATGAAACCCAAATATAACTGCAATAAGGCCTTTACTAAGGTCTTGGGAGTAAGAGCGAAGGCTCAATGTGTGTGAGAGTGCTTGAATTGAAGTACTACACACACGACATAAATGAAACCCAAATAGTATAGGTCGGCCCTTACTTGGGTCTTTCAAATAAGAGCGAAAGCTCAATGTGTGTGAGAGTGTTTAAATTGAAAGACTTACTCACACGACATGAAATGAAACCCAAATAGTATAGGTCGGCCCTTACTTGGGTCTTTCAAATAAGAGCGAAAGCTCAATGTGTGTGAGAGTGTTTAAATTGAAAGACTTACTCACACGACATGAAATGAAACCCAAATAGTATAGGTCGGCCCTTACTTGGGTCTTTCAAATAAGAGCGAAAGCTCAATGTGTGTGAGAGTGTTTAAATTGAAAGACAACACACCCAACTTAAACAAAACCCTTCGGAAATGAAATATATACGTATACTTATATATTAGGGGCTGATTAGGCCCGTGTGTGTTCAAAATTGTGCACGACTAAGAGAGTGCACGTGTGTGGTTGTGCCAAGCCACGTTATTACAAGCGGGGGGAGACTATGCTCCGTTATTACAACCCCGTATCCAATTGAATTTCAAGCAAGTGTATGATTAAAGACCGAGTTTAGAAACTTACAAGTAGCTGGTCCGTAGAGGTCTTGCTTGAGCGTGGCCTTGGCTTTGGGCTGCAAATGGGAGCTCCGCGAAGGTGTGTGACCAAGAGTGCTGGCCGGCTGCAAATGGGGCGCGGGATGGACGCCTCGAAGGGGACCGGTGGCAAGTGGGCGGCGCCTCCAAGTAGGGAGTTTAGAGTGGCTGACTAAGTGGGTCTTAGGGTCACTAGGTAAGTTAGGGACTTAGGGAAACTGGACCTAAAAGGTGAGCTAGTGGGAAGGCCAAAGAGGACGCCTAGGGGGAGGTCGGCCGAATGGGAAGTGGTGGCTGAGTAGTGGCCAGCCACTTGGGTTATCCTAGGTTCGGCTAGGCTTAGGTGGTGGCGGCAAAGAGGTGGAGCTAAGGGGAAGATGGGTGGCTAAGAGTGGAGAGGTGGTAGAGAGTGGTTTTGAGGGAGTTAGGGGGACTTACCGAATGGGAAGGAGTGGCGGCAAAGGTGGTTGTCGGCTGGTGGAAGATGGGAGAAGGAGAGGGCCCGGCTGAGTGAGGTGGTGGTGTCCGGCTGGGGGGGCAGTGATGGTGGACGGAAGAGGGAGAGTGGCGGAGCAGGTGGCGGCTGGTGGAGCTGGAGCTGCTGGGAAGACGGGTGAGAGATGGGAGAAGGAGAGGGCCCGGCTGGGTGGTGGAGTGTGGTTCCCCCTTTTTAAACCCGCCCACAATGAGGGGGGTTTAAATAGGGGAAGGGTAGGTCGGTTAGGGCTGGGTTGTGGGTAGTGGTTAGGTGGTTTAGGTAGGGTAGTATGTAGATAAGGTGGGCTGGATGGGATTGGGCCAGATATTTTAAAACTAGGTGTTTGGGAAAATCGTGGGCTAAGGGTGGTTTAGGGCTAGGTTAGGTGGTTGGGTTTTAGGGTGAGGTTTAGTGAGCTAGGTTAGGTGGTTTAGGCTAGGTTTAGGCTAGGATTAGGGAAGTTAATCTAGGTTTAGGGAAGGATTAGGGGAGTGGGTTAGGTGATTAGGTTGGGATTAGGCCGGGATTAGGGAAGTGGGTTAGGTGATTAGGTTCAGATTAGGAGTGGATTAGGGGTTTAGGCTAGGTTTAGGCATTTTTGGCTAGGTTTAGGTGATGGAGCTCCCTTAGCATGGCCCATAGACCTTGATTACCCCATGTTGGTGCAGCCCTAGGTTAGGTTTTAGCTAATTACAAGCTTAAACCCACTCAATTAGGCTAAACCACAAGATTAAACCCAAACTTGACACACAAGTCAAGCTTAATACAACACTCTTGATATTTATCACCCCCACTCTCTCTCATGCCCAATATCCCACGTGAATTTCAAGTGGGCCCCACCTCCATTTATGAGAAGGTGATGTGGGCCATGGATATGGATATTGGATTGGATTTCTGGATCCAAATCCAAATCCAAATCCACATATGGGTTTGGATTGGAATCTGGATATATATGGTCCAGATCCAATCCAAACTGAACTCTGACTCCTTCGAGCTGGGTTCGAAACGGACGATTCGTGCGGGGCCTGACAGCATCAGTACTCCGTCTGCGTTGGGTCTTCGCCAACATAGTCGTCCGCCTCCGTTTCTGCCTTCTGGAGATGACTTCAAATGCTTTTTTGATAAGAACAGGGTCTTGGACGTTCGAGATCCTGGGGTGTGAATCAGATACAAGAGATGCTGTGCCGGGCTCGACAGGTGCTCCGGTTTCGGGCTCTTCTTGGCTCTCCTGGTCCTGTCTTGATCGAGCCAAGCCACTTCGGGGTTTCAAAACATGTTTTAAAAGGGTTTTCAAAAGCTATATCATATGTTTTTGAAAGATAAAGTTTAAAACATATATACAGGGTTTTGTTTGGAAGGCTCCTGGGTTTCCAAACTCAAAAATGGCCCTTTGGGGCTGCTTGTATCAAAACCAGATTTGTTTAAGAAATTCGTGGGATTTCGGGGTGTTTACAGATGCCCCTCTTTGGCCTTGTCCAAATAGATTTGGATAAGGGCAAAGATGACAAACACCCCTTTTAATGTCTCCCTAGATCTAGCCACGAAGAATATGGGGATCATCCCATTTTTAGCAAAATCTCAATTTTACAAACTCTGGTAGGAGGAGATATCACGCCAAAGGGTTTTACTATGGAATCTGGTCCTAAATGGGATCATGTTCATGCAAGTACCATGCATGGAATGCAGATGACATGGGTGTGGTGCCAAGAGTGGCGACCTCCCAGAGACCAGGTGTGGTCGAACTCTAGAGACTTACAAGGCCTACTGCCCAAAGTGCGCAAAAACCCTATGCTGTTCGATGTTCGGTTTTCAAAACTTATTTACAAAAGCTATTTACAAAAGGGACAACTGTCTTTGAGTCTCGATCCTAAGGATCTCGAGCTCTTCGTGCTTGCCCTTGTTTGAGTCTTAACACTCGCTTATCTAGCGGAGGTTTTATAAGAAAACAAGCTTCATTTCAAATCCCTACGCCTTACTCGAAAGGTCGAATTCTCAAACAAGATGAAATTCAAGTAAGTAAATCCTATTTTTACTTTAGGATTCCTCGAAATGAACCATGTTTAGCTTGGGATAAGCCAGGGATGGGAAAGACATACCACGGTCCCTTCTGAAGCGTCCCGTGGTTTAAGGCATAGAAGGCGGAAAACTGCTCTTTTTGAGCTTTTTGGCCTCTTTTTCCTTTTTTAGAGGGTCTCCCTTTGGGAGTATTTTTTCTTTAATCCCTCTTTTTATAAGAGAATCGATTTTTCTTTTTCAAGTCTGGTTTCTTTCTTTTGGAAAGAGACTTTAAATGGGAAATTCCCTTTTGATTTGGGCCTTTGTTTTCCTTTTGGAAGGAGAAAAGAAGAGGGGAGGACTTATCCCAAGCCTACACTCGATCCATTCCAGATCAGCCTATTTAGAAATAGCACGTACTACTTGCAAGTATCTTGCTATGTTGAACTAGGCCTTTCTTTGTAAGAAGAAGGATTTTGAAATGTAACCACGATTTTGAAAACTCCACTCTTTCACAAGTGCGAATTCTCTCACTCAGGGTCACACGAATCGCTTTTGCACCTTATTCACACGTCTCAGGGCAGCTATCCCTATAAAATTTTCAAAAACTGGAATTTAATCCAGATCCTACACATGATACCTCTTTAAGTATTGAATATTTATAGGATCTGCTAAATTCCTACCTTCTACATCGATCAACCAATACGAATTGTTCGTAGTGGTTGCTCGCACAACATAGGGTCCATCCCAGTTGGGGCGCCACTTGCCTAGGGGGTGTGGGCCACGATGGTGGATGGTTTTCAAGACCAGATCTCCCACTTCAAAGTGGCGAGGTCTTATGTGTTTGCTATAATGTCGGGCTATCCTTTGCCGGTATGCACGAGCATGATCCATAGCAAGGAGTCGCCTCTCATCTAGCAAATCTAGTTCGGCCATCCTAGCATGTTGAAGCGTCTCTAGGGGGAGGTCGAGTGCAATGGATGTATGGAATGAATGCAGTTGGGTATGAATGGGAAGAATGGCGTTTGTGCCATAGACCAATTCGAATGGTGTGGCATTCGTGGGAGTCCGGATGGAAGTCCTATAAGCCCATAAGGCTTCATCCAGCTTCTCATGCCACCTCCTACCCTTCTCTAAGGTCTTCTCAATGATACCAATGAGAGTCTTGTTTGTGGCTTCGGCTTGGCCGTTGCCTTGAGGGTAGTAGGGCGAGGAGAAGTGGTGAGTTATGCCATACGTTTTGCACAACTTAACCATCCGCTCGTTCTTGAATGGGGTACCATTATCAGACACAAGGTCTCGTGGAACCCCAAATCGAGCCAAGATATTCCTCCGGATGAAAGCCACCACATGTTGCCCCATTACATTCGTTAGGGAAATGGCTTCCACCCACTTGGAGAAATACTCCATGGCTGCTAAAATAAAACGATGCCCATTCGAGGCCTTTGGAAATATGGGGCCTACAATGTCAAACGCCCACATGGTAAATGGCCAGGGGCTGACCACGGAATGCAATGCTGATGAAGGGATATGAATGGCGTGCCCATGCACTTGACATGGATGACACTTCCTAACATGATCGTGACAATCCTTTTTCAGGGTGGACCAAAAATAACCCCCTCTAAGTATTTTCATCGCCATCATGTTGGCATTAACATGACCTCCACATTCTCCATCGTGGAACTCGTGCATCACTATCCTAGCCTCCTCTAGGTCGATACACCTAAGCAGAATGCCGGTAAAACTCTTTTTGTATAAGACCCCACCCAGAATGGTGTATCGGGTCGAAATCTTACGAATGAATGCCTTATCTTTGGACGTGGCATCCTCGGTGAATCCCCCATTTTCTAAAAATTGTTTTATGTCATAGAACCAGGGTTTTTCAATAGACTCTGGGTTGTTTTGGCAAATATCCAAGTCGTGTGTGGATGGATGGGGCGCATGCCATATTTCCAAAGATCTGGTCCCTGAAATGGGATCGACCTTCAGGGCTGAACCCAAGGAAGAGAGGGCATCGGCGATGCCATTGTCCTCTCTTCCCACGTGTGTGAGTTTACACGACTGGAAGGAGTGGACCAATCGAGTGGCCAACTCGTGATATGGAAGTAGTTTCTCATTACGTACTTGCCAAATTTTTAAAACCTGGTTTATGACAAGGAGCGAATCTCCAAAGACCTCGATGCATGATGCCCCTAGAGTTTTCGAAATCCTTAAGCCTTGTATGAGTGCTTCATACTCAGCTACGTTGTTGGAACATTCGAAATCTAAGCGGACTGCTATGGGAATCTCGCCCTTTCAGGGGAGATTAGGATGATCCCGGCACCAGCCCCTCGTTGGTTTCGTGCCCCGTCGAAGTGCATCTTCCACACTTGGTTTTCAAAAGAATTTGCCAAAATGTGGTTTTGAAAATGGTTTTGCAATATGCCTTCATCAGGCATTTCGACAAGGGTGGGATATGCGTCCTCCAAGGGGAAGTCAGCCACGTAATCTGCTAGGGCTTGCCCCTTAACGGAGATCTGGTGATGATATTTTAGATCATACTCCATTAGAAGGAGTTGCCATTTGCCCAATCTACCCGTGAGAATGGGTTTTTCGAACAAGTGCTTGATTGGATCAAGCTTGGACACTATCCAGATCTCATGATCTAGGAAGTAGTGTCTGAATTTCTGGCAGGCCCAGACTAGGGCTAAGCACGTCTTCTCCATGGCTTGATAATTTCGTTCATAAGCCAAGAGAGTTTTCGAAATATAGTAGATGGCATACTCCTTATGGGTGTCATCCTCGTATTGAGCCAACAGGGCTCCTAAAGCGTTTACATGCACGGAGATGTATAATAAAAGCGGTTTTCCTTGTTTTGGAGGATTCAAAACGGGGGATTAACCAAGTATGCCTTTAGTCTCTCGAAGGACTTTTGGCATTCGTCATCCCATAAGAATTTCGTACCCTTCCTTAACAGTTTGTTGAAGGGTTCGCATCTAGTTGCCAGATTCGATATGAATCGGCGCACAGATTGTAATCGACCCTGGAGGCTACGGACTTGGGTGAGATTGGAGGGTGGAGCCATGTCTATGATGGCTCGACACTTAGAGGGGTCGACTTCTATTCCCCTTTGGCTCACCATAAAGCCTAGAAGCTTTCCTGATTCTACCCCGAACACACATTTTTGAGGGTTTAGCTTTACTTTGTAAAGCCTAAGCCTTTCGAAAATCTTTTGTAAACATTCGATATGGGTGCATCGGGTTTTGGATTTCGCCAAGAGATCATCTACATACACTTCTACAAGCTCGTGAATTTGATCATGGAAGATCGTGTTCATGGCTCGTTGGTATGTTGCGCCGGCATTTTTCAAACCAAAGGGCATGACTGTATAGCAGTACGTGCCCCATGGGGTTGTGAAGGCGGTCTTACCCTGATCTCGTGGACTTAGTTTGATTTGATTATAGCCTGAATAGCCATCCATAAATGAAAACATTTCATGATTTGCAGTACTATCGACTATCAAATCTATGTTTGGTAAAGGATAATTATCCTTTGGAGTGGCTTTATTCAGGTTTCTGAAATCGATGCATATTCGAATTTTCCCATTGGTTTTTCGAACTACAACGATATTTGACAACCAATCCGAATACGCAATGGGTTTTATAAATCCGGCTTTTAGCAGATCTTCTAAACCCTCTTTGACTTGCGTGTGTACATTCGGGTGTATTTTCCTAAGCTTCTGCTTTATTGGTTTTACACCTACATCTAAGGGAAGACGATGCTCGACTATGCTGGGATCTATGCCCGGCATGTCTTCATACGTCCATGCAAACACATCTAAATAGGTTCGTAGAAATGCAATGAATGCTAACTTTTCAGTTTCATGCAAGCATGCGCCTATTTTGATGGTTTTGGGATTGGAATCATCCCCTAGGTTCACCTCTACGAAATCTCCTCCTACTGATTGGGAAGGTCTTTCAAAATCGAGAATTCTATGAAATTCTGGGAGCTCAGAAGTGGGATCTTCCTCAGGGGGATCCACTTCTGGGCTTCGATCATTCTCGTGGACTTTAGACCCGAGGGAATTTGATGCGTGGTTTTCAAAATAACCTGGTTTTGTACTTGGATTTTCAAGTGATTTCGAAATTTTTGGTCTGGCTATGCAGACGACGTTTCTTTCGAAATTCTTTTCTTTCGCCAAAGTTAAACCAGGAGCAGCTATGTACAAAATCTTTTTGGTATTTTCCAAATTTTCGATTTTTTTGGGTTTTTGTAAAACAAGAACTTTGGGAACTATACAAAGTACACTCTTTTCGAGTTTTTGCTTTTCCATTGTTTTTGGTTTTTCTTGTTTTTCGATTTTTTTGGATTTTAAGTTTTCAAATGTTTTTGGTATTTTTAGAAAAAGGGATCTTCCGTCATACCTACAAAGGGAAAACACTATGGGTTAGACTCGGAATAGGAGATCTAAACCATAGGTTTCTTCTACGACAGGCTCCGGGGCACCCTTGACCCAGGTGGTCACAGGGGGTGGCTCCGGCGGTATTCGGGGAGTATAGCCGATCCCATATCGGCTTGGGTTGGCCCTAGGAAGGATGGGCTCTAGGAGACCCTGGTTTTGTGCCCCTAGACTTTTGTAGGGCGTGTAGCCCATGTTCAATAACATGTTCCACGACCTTTTGTTTTTTGAAAAGATGGGATATAAGTCGTGGTCCTGGAACATGCTATCGTCCATATTAGGCTCGTAGGGCCTTTTGTCCAGGGGTTTTGGAAATAGGGAACGCTTGGGTTTTCCTAGGAGGATTAGAGTCGGGAGGGGGCCTGCTTTGGGTGGCCCCTTCACACATACAACCTTCCTAGGGTTGTTCAATACGAGCCGAGGTGGCTCAACCATAATTTGCCCCAGGTTAGCCTCATGGGCCTGGGAGCTCGATAAACAAGGGGAGTTTATGATCCCCTGAAGTTGTGGGTGACTCTCACCTAGGATCACTACGACTTGGTCCCTAAAAGGGATCTTGACACACCTGTGGAAGGTGGATGGCACAGCGCACAAACTGTGTATCCAGGGTCTTCCCAGCAACAGGTTATAATGGGGGTGGATGTCCAAGACATGGAACACCCCCGTGTGTCGATCCCTCCTGTTTCCATTGGGAGTTCGATGGATCCTAAAGGCCTAGACGCATTCCCATCGTATCCAGTGATAACGATGGGGCTTGGGTTCACTGAAGTCAAGGTGACTCCGATTTTGTACGCCACGTGAAGTGGAAGGATGTTGAGCCCTCCTCCACCATCGACTAGGCACCTGTCCAGAGAGTGGTTGTTTAGAACCACCTTGATATGTAGGGCCTGGTTATGGGTTTCGTAGGGTCTATCTACATCATCTTCCGAGAAGGTGATGGGCGATTTTGCTCCTAATAAAGCCACTTGGGCAGACAAGGACTCCGGACTTATGTTCGAATCAACCTTGGCCCTTTCTAGAATTTTCTCTAAGACAAGTCTATGCCTAGGCGAGGTTTTGATAAGCTCTAGGATAGACATGTGAATAGGAATCTTTGAAAGGTGGTTTTCGAAATCATAAGGATTTAGGATGATTTTGTCCTTATCTGCTTTTGGCGGACCACTAGGGATACATGCTTTTGAGGGGCCAGGCACACTGACCACCTTTTGAGCACCTTGAAGGTGCGGGGGTTGGTAGATCCTCCCGGATCTAGTGACTTCCCCCACGACCAGCCTAGGGTTCGCGCTAAACTTGGCTCTAAGGATGAGCTGAGGAGAACCTTGGATTTTCAAAACTGGTTTTGCCGGGGTTTCCACTTTTGATGGTCCCCGAATGACGACTTGGGCGGGCCTCTTGTATAGTACAAGGATGGGCGCACAAGCAGGTCGACCAGGTTCGGGCTTTTGCGCTAGTTCTTTGGAAATGGTGAGGGTACATACCTCCTTTCCTTTCCCACTGCCACTGGCGTGTTTGGGAAAGGGTTCCTTGAAGATAGCTTGAGGTGGCTCAGATTCTGCAGTGACCTAGAGCCGGCCCTCCGCTATCAAGTTCTCAATTTTATTTAGAAGAGAGAAGCACCGTTTGGTATCATGGCCTTTGAGCCGATGATACTTGCAAAACCGGTTTAAATACCCCCCTTTGGACGTGACTCCTTCGGGGATTTCAGGGAGTTCGATCATGCCCTGGGCAAGTAGGAGGTCTAGGACCTCCGACACAGGTTGCCCCAGCGGAGTGTACTCCCGTTTTTCAATTGGTTTTGAAAAATTGCGTTCTCTCTTATTTTCTATTTTTTCGAAATTTTTAGAAGTGCCCGCCATGCCTGGATCCACCCGGACATTGGCGATTTTATGGGGCTTTGCCCCTTTGTCCGTTGTGGGCAGCCCATATGCAATGGGCTTTTCCACACGTGTTTTGGGAACGGCACTTCCTTTCCATAAGTGGTCGTATGTCCCTTTTCGCAAGTTGGTTTCGAAAAGGGAGGCTTTTTTGATCAACTTATGGAAAGTCGAAATCTCATGGAGCGAGAGAAGGGTTTTTAACTCGCTTTTGAAATTATCCAGGATGAGCATTACTGCGCATCCTTCGGATATAGGCTCTCGCACTTGGCCTAAAAGAGACCTCCATCTTATAATGAAGGCATGCACGTCTTCGTTCATACCCTGCTTTGTATCCCTTAAGGTATTCAGGGTTGGCGTGACTTCCACGTTGTGTGCAAATCTTTGCATGAAGCAGTTCGCTAACTCTTCAAAAGTAGCGAACTGGCTTAAGTCGTAGGAAGCCAGCCATTTGGCAGCTGTGCCTTTAAGGGATAGAGGGAACCAATACACCCATTTCATCGAGTCCTTTTTCTTCTTATGGGCTCGACGTGAGAAAAGCTGCAAGTGAGACCTAGGGTCTCCCATGCCATCATACCGATGGAAGTTCGGTATTTCATCGTCACTGTCTGTTTCGTAATCCATAGGAAGGAAATCAGACAGGGCGTAGCTTCTTTTCTCTTTATTTTGCCCTTTCAGCAGTTGCTGTAGGGCTTTACGGTCCTTTTGTGTGAAGGACTCGTGGTATTGGTTGCCTTCCATTACGGAGGCCTCTTTTGCTTGCGAGGTTTTTCAATTTTCTTTTTAGGCCTTTGTTCACCGTTTGATGAACATGAATCGCCTACTTCAGCCTCTTGGCTGAGAGCATCGATTTTGGCCTCAAATTCCCTTCTCAAGTCCTCGATTTCATCTAGTTTTATTTTGTTTTTGAAAATCCTCCTAGAGTGAGAACTTGATGCGCATGAGCCTTGGCTCGACACTTCACTTGGATTGGATTTTGACATGCTTTTCAAGCTTTTTCAAAATTTCCTAAGTGAAAACAAAGAAAACAAGTTAAAACGACACCTTTATAAAATTTTTCGCAAGACTCCTACAAGTAAACTCGATTTTTTGAAAAGGCTCACGTCCCACCGGGCGTGCCAATCTCTGTAGACGCGCGAAAAATCCCCGCCTCTTCGCCCCTTTCGCGGCTTGGAGTGGATCTTATCGTGCGTCTAAGGCCTATGTATACAAACAGGGCGTGCCAGCTAGCTTACTTAAGCTAGCGAAGATATATCAATACTGACTTCTAAACGTGGCGACTGTGAGCAAGTGAGCTCTTGTCGTCGCAGACCTTCTTGCACCGATGCGCAAGGGTCAGTCTGTACGCTTTTGCAAAAATCGAGTTTTTTAGGGAGAAAATCTACGAAACGGTTCGAGGTGTCTATTTCGGGTCGTTAAGATGCGATTGCATGTTTTAGATCACGTGGATTTGCACGTGCCTAAGTCTTTTCTTTTATCCCTTTTTGGGTCGCCTAGTTTGTGTGTTATGAACACTCCACTACATGGGCGAATTCGAGCGGGGGTTGCTTCGATGCAATATGCGTCCTACCTCGTGGTATGGCGTAGATGCAATGCAAACTCACGCTACTCCAAAGGGAAAACCCGAAATGTAAAGACAATGCTGAAGGGAAATAACAGAAGGGAAATAACCGAAGGGAAATAACCGAAGGGAAATAACCGAAGGGAAATGACCGAAGGGAAGTATGTATATATCTTATATATATGAGCCCTTACTCGGGTCTTGCCAATAAGAGCGAAGGCTCAATGTGGGTGCGTGTTTGAATTGAAAGACTTACACACACGACATGAAATTAAACCCAAATATAAATTGCAGTATGGCCTTGACTAAGGTCTTGGGAGTAAGAGCGAAGGCTCAATGTGTGTGAGAGTGCTTGAATTGAAGTACTACACACACGACATAAATGAAACCCAAATATAACTGCAATAAGGCCTTTACTAAGGTCTTGGGAGTAAGAGCGAAGGCTCAATGTGTGTGAGAGTGCTTGAATTGAAGTACTACACACACGACATAAATGAAACCCAAATAGTATAGGTCGGCCCTTACTTGGGTCTTTCAAATAAGAGCGAAAGCTCAATGTGTGTGAGAGTGTTTAAATTGAAAGACTTACTCACACGACATGAAATGAAACCCAAATAGTATAGGTCGGCCCTTACTTGGGTCTTTCAAATAAGAGCGAAAGCTCAATGTGTGTGAGAGTGTTTAAATTGAAAGACTTACTCACACGACATGAAATGAAACCCAAATAGTATAGGTCGGCCCTTACTTGGGTCTTTCAAATAAGAGCGAAAGCTCAATGTGTGTGAGAGTGTTTAAATTGAAAGACAACACACCCAACTTAAACAAAACCCTTCGGAAATGAAATATATACGTATACTTATATATTAGGGGCTGATTAGGCCCGTGTGTGTTCAAAATTGTGCACGACTAAGAGAGTGCACGTGTGTGGTTGTGCCAAGCCACGTTATTACAAGCGGGGGGAGACTATGCTCCGTTATTACAACCCCGTATCCAATTGAATTTCAAGCAAGTGTATGATTAAAGACCGAGTTTAGAAACTTACAAGTAGCTGGTCCGTAGAGGTCTTGCTTGAGCGTGGCCTTGGCTTTGGGCTGCAAATGGGAGCTCCGCGAAGGTGTGTGACCAAGAGTGCTGGCCGGCTGCAAATGGGGCGCGGGATGGACGCCTCGAAGGGGACCGGTGGCAAGTGGGCGGCGCCTCCAAGTAGGGAGTTTAGAGTGGCTGACTAAGTGGGTCTTAGGGTCACTAGGTAAGTTAGGGACTTAGGGAAACTGGACCTAAAAGGTGAGCTAGTGGGAAGGCCAAAGAGGACGCCTAGGGGGAGGTCGGCCGAATGGGAAGTGGTGGCTGAGTAGTGGCCAGCCACTTGGGTTATCCTAGGTTCGGCTAGGCTTAGGTGGTGGCGGCAAAGAGGTGGAGCTAAGGGGAAGATGGGTGGCTAAGAGTGGAGAGGTGGTAGAGAGTGGTTTTGAGGGAGTTAGGGGGACTTACCGAATGGGAAGGAGTGGCGGCAAAGGTGGCTGTCGGCTGGTGGAAGATGGGAGAAGGAGAGGGCCCGGCTGAGTGAGGTGGTGGTGTCCGGTTGGGGGGGCAGTGATGGTGGACGGAAGAGGGAGAGTGGCGGAGCAGGTGGCGGCTGGTGGAGCTGGAGCTGCTGGGAAGACGGGTGAGAGATGGGAGAAGGAGAGGGCCCGACTGGGTGGTGGAGTGTGGTTCCCCCTTTTTTAAACCCGCCCACAATGAGGGGGGTTTAAATAGGGGAAGGGTAGGTCGGTTAGGGCTGGGTTGTGGGTAGTGGTTAGGTGGTTTAGGTAGGGTAGTATGTAGATAAGGTGGGCTGGATGGGATTGGGCCAGATATTTTAAAACTAGGTGTTTGGGAAAATCGTGGGCTAAGGGTGGTTTAGGGCTAGGTTAGGTGGTTGGGTTTTAGGGTGAGGTTTAGTGAGCTAGGTTAGGTGGTTTAGGCTAGGTTTAGGCTAGGATTAGGGAAGTTAATCTAGGTTTAGGGAAGGATTAGGGGAGTGGGTTAGGTGATTAGGTTGGGATTAGGCCGGGATTAGGGAAGTGGGTTAGGTGATTAGGTTCAGATTAGGAGTGGATTAGGGGTTTAGGCTAGGTTTAGGCATTTTTGGCTAGGTTTAGGTGATGGAGCTCCCTTAGCATGGCCCATAGACCTTGATTACCCCATGTTGGTGCAGCCCTAGGTTAGGTTTTAGCTAATTACAAGCTTAAACCCACTCAATTAGGCTAAACCACAAGATTAAACCCAAACTTGACACACAAGTCAAGCTTAATACAACACTCTTGATATTTATCACCCCCACTCTCTCTCATGCCCAATATCCCACGTGAATTTCAAGTGGGCCCCACCTCCATTTATGAGAAGGTGATGTGGGCCATGGATATGGATATTGGATTGGATTTCTGGATCCAAATCCAAATCCAAATCCACATATGGGTTTGGATTGGAATCTGGATATATATGGTCCAGATCCAATCCAAACTGAACTCTGACTCCTTCGAGCTGGGTTCGAAACGGACGATTCGTGCGGGGCCTGACAGCATCAGTACTCCGTCTGCGTTGGGTCTTCGCCAACATAGTCGTCCGCCTCCGTTTCTGCCTTCTGGAGATGACTTCAAATGCTTTTTTGATAAGAACAGGGTCTTGGACGTTCGAGATCCTGGGGTGTGAATCAGATACAAGAGATGCTGTGCCGGGCTCGACAGGTGCTCCGGTTTCGGGCTCTTCTTGGCTCTCCTGGTCCTGTCTTGATCGAGCCAAGCCACTTCGGGGTTTCAAAACATGTTTTAAAAGGGTTTTCAAAAGCTATATCATATGTTTTTGAAAGATAAAGTTTAAAACATATATACAGGGTTTTGTTTGGAAGGCTCCTGGGTTTCCAAACTCAAAAATGGCCCTTTGGGGCTGCTTGTATCAAAACCAGATTTGTTTAAGAAATTCGTGGGATTTCGGGGTGTTTACAATCACCTTCTCATAAATGGAGGTGGGGCCCACTTGAATTTCATGTGGGATTATGGGCATGAGAGAGAGTGGGGGAGGATAAGATCAAAGTGTGTTGTAATTAAGCTTGACTTGTGTGTCAAGTTTGGGGTTAATCATGTGGGTTAGACTAGTTAACATGGGTTTAAGCTTGTAATTAGCCAAAACCTAACCTAGGGCTGCACCAACATGATATGATTAGGGTCCATGGGTCATGCAAAGGGAGCTCCTTAACCTAAACCTAACAAAAAACGCCTAATCCTAACCTTTTACCCTAATCCTGTCCTAATCTGAGCCTAATCACCTAACCCACTTCCCTAATCCCGGCCTAATCCTAGCCTAATCACCTAACCCACTTCCCTAATCCTTCCCTAAACCTAGGTTAATTTTCTTAAACCTAACCTAATCCTAGCCTAATCACCTAACCCACCTCACTAAACCTCACTCCAAAACCAACCCACCTAGCTAAACCCTAAACCTCTAAACCACCCCACCTAAACCTAGCACACAACCTACCCAAAACCCCTTGTATCTAAAATATCTGGCCCTACCCTAATACCAGCCCACCTTACTACCTTACTACCATCCCTAGACCACCTAACCACTACCCCAAAACCAGCCCCACCGCCCTTCACAAAAGCTATAAACACCCCCCCCCCCCCTAGTGGGCCGATTTTTCAGCTTTTGGGGTCCTCCATTTTCCAGCCGACCTTCCCTCAACTCTCTCACCCACTCTTTCTAGCCTAGCCGGCTCTTCCACCTGCACCACCACCAGCCACCACTGTGCTCCACCTGCTCCACCACTCCCCAGCCACCTGTCGCCATCCTCTTCATCCGGCCGAACCAACCAATCCACCACACCCGGCTGCTCCTCAACCAACCGCCGCCTCCCACCACTCGGTTAGTACCCCGTACTCCACCTCACCTCTTCTCCACTCCCCCTCCACTCTCATCCACCTACACTACCACCACCTTACCCTAACACCAGCCACCTGCCGCCACAACTCCCATTCGGCCAGGCCTTAGCCACCCCAACTACCCGCCACTACCTAGACACCCTAGCTACACCCGGCCACTCCACCCAACTCCCTAAGATCTGCCCATATCACCTCACCACATCCACCACCACCTTACCCCATACCCTAGCTAGTTCCCTTCCCACCCACCATTGCCTAGCCACCCTAGTAGCCCGCCACCACCAAGTTCCCTTAGTCGGCCACTCCAACCGACTGTCACCTTTCCATTCTGCCAGCCACCCGCCAACCTTAGGTGCTCCATTAGACACTCCCTTAGGCTCCCCCTTAGTGCCATACTCCCTAACCTCAACCTTCCTTAGTGACCCTACATAGTCACCTTAGCCCCATAAGCAAAACCAGCCCTCTGCTAGGCAGCCGACCATCTTCAAGGCGCCTCTCTCGCACCCCATTTCCAGCCGGCCAGTAGTCCCTCTTGCCGTTCAACTTCGCGGAGCTCCCTCTTGCAGCCCAAGGCGAAGGCCAAGCCCACGCTCAAGCAAGACTTCTTCGGACCAACTATTAGTAAGTGCCTAACTTGGTCCTTAGTTGTATACTTGCTTAAAATTCAATTCGATACGGGGTTGTGATAACGGAGCATAGTCTCCCCCCGCTTGTAATAACGTGGCTTGGCACACCCACACACACGTGCACTCTCCTAGTTGTGCACGATTTTGAACACACACGGGCCTAATCAACCCCTAGTATATAAATATATATATATTTCAACTTACGTAGGGTTTTTGATTAAGTTGGGTGTGTTGTTTTTCAATTCAAGCACTCACACACATTGAGCCTTCGCTCTTATTTGAAAGACCCAAGTAAGGGCCGAGCTATACTATTTGGGTTTCATTTCATGTCGTGTGTGTAAGTCTTTCAATTCAAGCACTCACACACATTGAGCCTTCGCTCTTATTTGCAAGACCCAAGTAAGGACCGAGCTATACTATTTGGGTTTTCATTTCATGTCGTGTGTGTAAGTCTTTCAATTCAAGCACTCACACACATTGAGCCTTCGCTCTTATTTGAAAGACCCAAGTAAGGGCCGAGCTATACTATTTGGGTTTTCATTTCATGTCGTGTGTGTAAGTCTTTCAATTCAAGCACTCACACACATTGAGCCTTCGCTCTTATTTGTAAGACCCAAGTAAGGGCCGTGTTATACTATTTGGGTTTAATTTCATGTTGTGTGCGTAGTACTTCAATTCAAGCACTCACACACATTGAGCTTTCGCTCTTATTCCCAAGACCTTAATCAAGGCCATACTGCAAGTTATATTTGGGTTTTATTTCATGTCGTGTGTGTTGTCTTTCCATTCAAGCATGCACCCACATTGAGCCTTCGCTCTTATTTGCAAGACCCGAGTAAGGGCCCATATACATACCATATATACATATCTCCCTTCGACATTTACATTACAGGTTATTTCCCTTTGGTTATTTCCCTTCGGCATTGTCTTTACATTCGGGTTTTCCCTTTGGAGTAGCGTGAGTTTGCATTGCATCTACGCCATACCACGAGGTAGGACGCATATTGCATCAAAGCAAGTCCCGCTCAAATTCGCCCATGTTGTGGAGTGTTCATAACACACAAACTAGGTGGCCCATAAAGAGATAAAAAGAAAGACTTAGGCACGTGCAAATCCACGTGATCTAAAAACTGCCATCGTATTAAAGACCCAAATTAAACACCTCGAACTGCTTCATAGGCTTTCTATACCCTAAAACTCGATTTTTAAAAGCGTACAGACTGACCCTTGCGCATCGGTGCAAGAAGGTCTGCGACGACAAGAGCTCACTTGCTCACAGTCGCGACGTTAGAAGTCAGCTTAAAATATATCTTCGCTAGCTTAGGTAAGATAGCTGGCATGCCCTGTTTATATAAATAGGCCTTAGACACATGAGAGGATCCTCTCTAGGCCCTAAGAAGCCAGACGAGGCGGGGATTTTCCTGCGTCTACAGAGATTGGCACGCCCGGTGGGACATGAGCCTTTCAAAAATCGAGTTTTAAGTTAGATGCTTGCGAAAAATTTTGTTAAAAAGGTGTCGTTTTTAACTTGTTTTCTTTGCTTGTACTTAGGAAATTTTGAAAAAGCTTGAAAAGCATGTCAAAATCCAAACCAAGTGAAGTGTCGAGCCAAGGCTCATGCGCATCAAGTTCTCACTCTAGGAGGATTTTCAAAAACAAAATAAAACTAGATGAAATCGAGGACTTGAGAAGGGAGTTTGAGGCCAAAATCGATGCTCTCAGCCAAGAGGCTGAAGTAGGCGATTCGTGTTCATCAAACGGTGAACAAAGGCCTAAGAAAAAATCAGAAAAACCTCGCAAGCACAAAGAGGCCTCCGTAATGGAAGGCAACCAATACCACGAGTCCTTCACACAAAAGGACCGTAAAGCCCTACAACAGCTGCTGAAAGTGCAAAACAAAGAGAAAAAAAGCTACGCCCTGTCTGATTTCCTTCCTATGGATTACGAAACAGACAGTGATGATGAAATACCGAACTTCCATCGGTATGATGGCATGGGAGACCCTAGGTCTCACTTGCAGCTTTTCTCGCGTCGAGCCCATAAAAAGAAAAAGGACTCGATGAAATGGGTGTATTGGTTCCCTTTATCCCTTAAAGGCACAGCTGCCAAATGGCTAGCTTCCTACGACTTAAGCCAGTTCGCTACTTTTGAAGAGTTAGCGAACTGCTTCATACAAAGATTTGCACACAACGTAGAAGTCACACCGACTCTGAATACCTTAAGGGATACAAAGCAAGGCATGAACGAAGACGTACATGCCTTCATTATAAGATGGAGGTCACTTTTGGGCCAAGTGCGAGAGCCCATATCCGAAGGATGCGCAGTCATGCTCATCCTGGATAACTTTAAAAGCGAGTTAAAAACCCTTCTCTCGCTCAATGAGATTCCAACTTTCCATAAGTTGATCAAAAAGGCATCCCTTTTCGAAACCAACTTGCGAAAAGGGACATACGATCACTTGTGGAAAGGAAGTGCCGTTTCTAAAACACGCTTGGAAAAGCCCATCACTTATGGGCTACCCACGATGGACAAAGGGGCAAAGCCCCATAAAATCGACAATGTCCGGGTGGATCCAGGCGTGGCAGGCACTTCTAAAAATTTTGAAAAAATAGAAAACAAAAGGGATTGAACCTTTCAAAAACCGGTTGAAAAACGGGAGTATACACCGCTGGGGCAACCTATGTCGGAGGTCCTAGACCTCCTACTTGCCCAAGGCATGATAGAACTTCCCGAAATCCCTAAAGGAGTCACCTCCAAGGGGGGGTATTTAAACCGATTTTGCAAGTATCATCGGCTCAAAGGCCATGATACCAAACGCTGTTTGTCCCTTTTAAATAAAATTGAGAACTTGATAGCAGAGGGTCGGCTCCAGGTCACTGCGGAACCTGAGCCACCTCAAGCTATCTTCAAAGAACCCTTTCCCAAACACGCCAGTGGCAGTGGGAAAGGAAAGGAGGTATGTACCCTCACCTTTTCTAAGGAACTAGCGCAAAAACCAGAGTCTGGTCGACCCACTAGTGCACCCATTCTTGTACTGTACAAGAAGCCCGCCCAAGTCGTCATTCGGGGACCACCAAAAGTGGAATCCCCAGCAAAACCAGTTTTGAAAATCCAAGGTTCTCCTCAACTCATCCTTAGAGCCAAATTTAGCACGAACCCTAGGCTGGTCGTGGGGGAAGTGACTAGATCCGGGAGGATCTATCAACCCCCGTACCTTCAAGGTGCTAAAAAGGTGGTTAGTGTGCCTGGCCCCTCAAAAGCATGTATCCTTAGTGTTCTGCCAAAAGCAGACAAGGACAAAGTCATCCTAAATCCTTATGACTTCGAAAACCACCTTTCAAAGATTCCTATCCACATGTCTATCCTAGAGCTTATACAAACCTTGCCTAGGCATAGACTCGTGCTAGAGAAAATTCTAGAAAGGGCCGAGGTTGATTCGAACATAAGTCCGTAATCCTTGTCTGCCCAAGTGGCTCTATTAGGAGCAAAATCGCTCATCACTTTCTCGGAAGATGATGTAGATAGGCCCTACGAATCCCACAACCAGGCCCTGCATATCGAGGTGGTTCTGAATAACCACTCTCTAGACAGGTGCCTAGTCGATGGTGGAGGAGGGCTTAACATCCTTCCACTTCATGTGGCATATAAAATCGGAGTCACCTTGACTTCAGTGAACCCAAGCCCTATCGTTATCACTTGATACGATGGGAATGCGTCTAGGCCGTTAGGATCCATTGAACTCCCAATGGAAACGAGAGGGATTGCACACACGGGGGTGTTCCATGTCTTGGACATCCACCCCCATTATAACCTGTTGCTGGGAAGACCCTGGATACACAGCTTGTGCGCTGTGCTATCCACCTTCCACAGGTGTGTCAAGATCCCTTTTAGGGACCAGGTCGTAGTGATCCTAGGTGAGAGTCACCCATAGCTTCAGGGGATCATCAACTCCCCTTGTTTATCGAGCTCCCAGGCCCATGAGGCTAACCTAGGGCAAATTATGGTTGAGCCACCCCGGCTCGTGTTAAACAACCCTAGGAAGGTTGTGTGTGTGAAGGGGCTGCCCAAAATAGGTCCCCTCCTAATTCTAACCCTTCTAGGAAAACCCAAGCGTTCCCTATTTCCAAAGCCCCTGGACAAGAGGCCATATGAGCACAATATGGACGACAGCATGTTCCAAGACCACGATTTGTACCACGCCTTTTCAAAAAATAGAAAATCGTGGAACATGTTGTTAAACATGGGCTACACGCCCTACAAGAGTCTAGGGGCGGAGAACCAGGGTCTCCTAGGGCCCATCCTTCCTAGGGCCAATCCAAGCCGACATGGGATCGGCTATACTCCCCGAATACCACCAGAGCCACCCCCTTTGACCACCTGGGTCAAGGGTGCCCTGGAACCTGCCTTAGAAGAGACCTACGATTTAGATCTCCTATTCCGAGTCTAACCCATAGTGTTTTCCCTTTGTAGGTATGACGGAAGATCCCTTTTATAAAAATATAAAAACATTTGAAAAGCTTAAAATCAAAAAAATCATAAAACAAGAAAAACCAAAAACAATGGAAAAACAAAAACTCGAAAAAAGAGTGCTTTGTATAGTTCCCAAAGTTCTTGTTTTACAAAAACCCAAAAAAATCGAAAATTTGGAAAATACCAAAAAGATTTTGTATATACCTGCTCCTGGTAGGACTCTAGCAAAGGAAAAGGATTTCGAAAGAAACGTCGTCTGCATAGCCAGACCAAAAATTTCAAAATCACTTGAAAATCCAAGTACAAAACCAGGTCATTTTGAAAACCACGCATCAACTTCCCTCGGGTCTATAGCCCACGAGAATGATCGAAGCCCAGAAGTGGATCCCCTTGAGGAAGATCCCGCTTCTGAGCTCCTAGAATTTCATAGAATTCTCGATTTTGAAAGACCTTTCGAATCAGTAGGAGGAGATTTCATAGAAGTGAACCTAGGGGATGATTCCAATCCCAAATCCATCAAAATACGCGCATGTCTGCATGAAACTGAAAGATTAGCATTCATTGCATTTCTACGAACCTATTTAGATGTATTTGCATGGACGTATGAAGACATGCCAGGCATAGACCCCAGCATTGTCGAGCATCATCTTCCTTTAGATGTGGATGTAAAACCCATAAAGCAGAAGCTTAGGAAAATACACCCGAATGTACACACGCAAGTCAAAGAGGGTTTAGAAGATTTGCTAAAAGCTGGATTTATAAAACCCATTGCGTATTCTGATTGGTTGTCAAACATCGTTGTAGTTCGAAAAACCAATGGGAAAATTCGAATATGCATCGATTTCAGAAACCTGAATGAAGCCACTCCAAAGGATAATTATCCTTTACCAAACATAGATTTGATAGTCGACAGTACTGCAAATCATGAAATGTTTTCGTTCATGGATGGCTATTCAGGCTATAATCAAATTAAACTAAGTCCACGAGATCAGGGTAAGACCGCCTTCACAACCCCATGGGGCATATATTGCTATACAGTCATGCCCTTTGGTTTGAAAAATGTCGGCGCCACATACCAACAAGCCATGACCACGATCTTCCATGATCAGATTCATGAGCTCGTAGAAGTGTATGTAGATGATCTCTTGGCGAAATCCAAAACCCGATGCACTCATATCGAATGTTTGCAAAAGATTTTCGAAAGGCTTAGGCTTTACAAAGTAAAGCTAAACCCTAAAAAATGTGTATTCGGGGTAGAATCAGGGAAACTTCTGGGCTTTATGGTGAGCCAAAGGGGTATAGAAGTCGACCCCTCTAAGTGTCGAGCCATCATAGACATGGCTCCACCCTCCAATCTCACCCAAATCCGTAGCCTCCAGGGTCGTTTACAATCCGTTCGCCGATTCATATCGAATCTGGCAACTAGATGCGAACCCTTCAACAGACTGTTGAGGAAGGGCACGAAATTCATATGGGATGACGAATGCCAGAAGTCCTTTGAGAGACTGAAGGCATACTTGGTTAATCCCCCCGTTTTGAAACCTCCAAAGCAAGGAAAACTGCTTTTACTTTACATCTCCATGCATGTGAATGCTTTAGGAGCCCTGTTGGCTCAATACGAGGATGACACCCATAAGGAGTATGCCATCTACTACATTTTGAAAACTCTCTTGGCTTATGAACGAAATTATCAAGCCATGGAGAAGACGTGTTTGGCCCTAGTCTGGGCCTGCCAGAAATTCAGACACTATTTCCTAGATCATGAGATCTGGATAGTGTCCAAGCTTGATCCAATCAAGCACTTGTTCGAAAAACCCATTCTCACGGGTAGATTGGGAAAATGGCAACTCCTTCTAATGGAGTATGACCTGAAATACCATCACCAGATCTCCATTAAGGGGCAAGCCCTAGCAGATTACGTGGCTGAGTTCCCCTTAGAGGACGCATATCCCACACTTGTTGAAATGCCTGATGAGGGCATATTACAAAACTATTTTCAAAACCACATTTTGGCAAATTCTTTCGAAAACCAAGTGTGGAAAATGCACTTCGATGGGGCACGAAACCAACGAGGGGCCGGTGCTGGGGTCATCTTAATCTCCCCTGAAAAGGGCGAGATTCCCATAGCAGTCCGCCTAGATTTCGAATGTTCCAACAACGTAGTTGAGTATGAAGTACTCATACAAGGCTTAAGAATTTCGAAAACTCTAGGGGCATCATGCATCGAGGTCTTTGGAGATTCACTCCTTGTCATAAACCAGGTTTTGAAAATTTGGCAAGTACGTAATGGAAAACTACTTCCATATCATGAGTTGGCCACTCGATTGGTCCAGTCCTTCCAATCGTGTAAACTCACACACATAGGAAGAGAGGACAATGGCATCGCTGATGCCCTCTCCTCCTTGGGTTTAGCCCTGAAGGTCGATCCCATTTCAAGGATCCGATCTTTAGAAATATGGCATGCGCCCAACCCATCCACACACGACTTGGATATTTGCCAAAATAACCTAGAGTCTATTGAAAAACCCTGGTTTTATGACATAAAACAATTTCTAGAAAATGGGGGATTCACCGAGGATGCCACATCCAAAGATAAGGCATTCATTCGTAAGATTTCGACCCGATACACCATTCTGGGTGGGGTTCTATACAAAAAAAGTTTTACCGGCATTCTGCTTAGGTGTATCGACCTAGAGGAAGCTAGGATAGTGATGCATGAATTCCACGATGGAGAATGTGGAGGCCATGTCAATGCCAATATGATGGCAATGAAAATACTTAGAGGGGGCTATTTTTGGTCCACCTTGAAAAAGGATTGTCACGATCATGTTAGGAAGTGTCATCCATGTCAAGTACATGGGCACGCCATTCATATCCCTTCATCTGCATTACATTCTGTGGTTAGCCCCATGGCAATGAAAATTCAATTCGATACGGGGTTGTGATAACGGAGCATAGTCTCCCCCCGCTTGTAATAACGTGGCTTGGCACACCCACACACACGTGCACTCTCCTAGTTGTGCACGATTTTGAACACACACGGGCCTAATCAGCCCCTAGTATATAAATATATATATATTTCAACTTACGTAGGGTTTTTGCTTAAGTTGGGTGTGTTGTTTTTTAATTCAAGCACTCACACACATTGAGCCTTCGCTCTTATTTGAAAGACCCAAGTAAGGGCCGAGCTATACTATTTGGGTTTCATTTCATGTCGTGTGTGTAAGTCTTTCAATTCAAGCACTCACACACATTGAGCCTTCGCTCTTATTTGAAAGACCCAAGTAAGGGCCGAGCTATACAATTTTGGTTTTCATTTCTGTAGACGCGCGAAAATCCCCGCCTCTTCGCCTCTTTCGTGGCTTGGAGTGGATCTTATCGTGCGTCTAAGGCCTATGTATACAAATAGGGCGTGCCAGCTAGCTTACTTAAGCTAGCGAAGATATATTTAACACTGACTTCTAAACGTGGCGACTGTGAGCAAGTGAGCTCTTGTCGTCGCAGACTTTCTTGCACCGATGCGCAAGGGTCAGTCTGTACGCTTTTGCAAAAATCGAGTTTTGGGGAGAAAGTCTACGAAACGGTTCGAGGTGTCTATTTCGGGTCTTTAAGATGCAATTGCATGTTTTAGATCACGTGGATTTGCACGTGCCTAAGTCTTTTCTTTTATCCCTTTTTGGGTCGCCTAGTTTGTGTGTTATGAACACTCCACTACATGGGCGAATTCGAGCGGGGTTTGCGTTGATGCAATATGCGTCCTACCTCGTGGTATGGCGTAGATGCAATGCAAACTCACGCTACTCCAAAGGGAAAACCCGAAATGTAAAGACAATACTGAAGGGAAATAACAGAAGGGAAATAACCGAAGGAAAATAACCGAAGGGAAATAACCGAAGGGAAATAACCGAAGGGAAATAACCGAAGGGAAATACGTATATATCTTATGTATATGAGCCCTTACTCGGGTCTTGTAAATAAGAGCGAAGGCTCAATGTGGGTGCGTGCTTGAATCGAAAGACTTACACACACGACATGAAATTAAACCCAAATATAAATTGCAGTATGGCCTTGACTAAGGTCTTGGGAGTAAGAGCGAAGGCTCAATGTGTGTGAGAGTGCTTGAATTGAAGTACTACACACACGACATAAATGAAACCCAAATATAACTGCAATAAGGCCTTTACTAAGGTCTTGGGAGTAAGAGCGAAGGCTCAATGTGTGTGAAAGTGCTTGAATTGAAAGACTTACTCACACGACATGAAATGAAACCCAAATAGTATAGGTCGGCCCTTACTTGGGTCTTTCAAATAAGAGCGAAAGCTCAATGTGTGTGAGAGTGTTTGAATTGAAAGACTTACTCACACGACATGAAATGAAACCCAAATAGTATAGGTCGGCCCTTACTTGGGTCTTTCAAATAAGAGCGAAAGCTCAATGTGTGTGAGAGTGTTTTAATCGAAAGACAACGCACCCAACTTAAACAAAACCCTTCGGAAATGAAATATATATGTACACTTATATATTAGGGGCTGATTAGGCCCGTGTGTGTTCAAAATGGTGCACGACTAAGAGAGTGCACGTGTGTGGTTGTGCCAAGCCACGTTATTACAAGCGGGGGGAGACTATGCTCCGTTATTACAACCCCGTATCAAATTGAATTTCAAGCAAGTGTACGACTAAAGACCGAGTTTAGACACTTACGAGTAGCTGGTCCGTAGAGGTCTTGCTTGAGCGTAGGCTTGGCCTTGGGCTGCAAGTGGGAGCTCCGCGAAGGTAGGTGATCAAGGGTGCTGGCCGGTTGCAAGTGGGAGCTTCGCGAAGGTAGGTGATCAAGGGTGCTGGCCGGTTGCAAGTGGGGCGCGGGATAGACGCCTCGAAGGGGGCCGGTGGCAAGTAGGCGGCGCCTCCAAGTAGGGAGTTTAGAGTGGCTGAATAAGTGGGTCTTAGGGTCACTAGGGAAGTTAGGTACTTAGGGAAACTGGACCTAAAAGGTGAGCTAGTGGGAAGGCCAAAGAGGACACCTAGGGGGGGGGGGGGGAGTATTGGCCGGCGGTTTGGGTTGTGCTAGGTTCGGCTAAGTTAAAATGGGGGTGGCGGGCTGCTAGGGTGACTAAGGTGATGGTGTGGTGGGTGGTTGGGAGTGGAGAGGTGGTAGAGAAGGGTTTTAAGTAGGGTTAAAGAAGGCTTACCGGATGGGGAGAAGTGGCGAGTGGATGAAGAGGGAAGCCGAGTGTTGATGGGAGTTCGGTTGAGTGAGGTGGTGGTGTCCGGCTGGGGGGGCAGTGATGGTGGACGGAAGAGGGAAGGTGGCGGAGCAGGTGGCGGCTGGTGGAGCAGGTGGAGTTGCTGGGGAGTGGTCACGGCTGGATGGAAGATGGGAGAAGGAGAGGGCCCGGCTGGATGGTAGAGTGGTTCCCACTTAGAAAACCCGCCCACAATGAGGGGGGTTTAAATAGGGGATGGGTAGGTCGGTTAGGGCTGGGCTGTGGGTAGTGGTTAGGTGGTTTAGGTAGGGTAGTATGTAGATAAGGTGGGCTGGATGGGGTTGGGCCAGATATTTTAAAACTAGGTGTTTGGATAAATCGTGGGCTAAGGGTGGTTTAGGGGTTTAGGGCTAGGTTAGGTGGTTGGGTTTTAGGGTGAGGTTTAATGAGCTAGGTTAGGTGATTAGGCTAGGTTTAGGCTAGGATTAGGGAAACTAATCTAGGTTTAGGGAAGGATTAGGGGAGTGGGTTAGGTGATTAGGTTGGGATTAGGCCGGGATTAGGGAAGTGGGTTAGGTGATTAGGTTCAGATTAGGGGTGGATTAGGGGTTTAGGCTAGGTTTAGGCATTTTGGGTTAGGTTTAGGTGAAGGAGCTCCCTTAGCATGGCCCATAGACCTTGATCACCCCATGTTGGTGCAGCCCTAGGTTAGGTTTCAGCTAATTACAAGCTTAAACCCACTCAATTAGGCTAACCCACATGATTAACCCAAACTTGACACACAAGTCAAGCTTAATACAACACTCTTGATATTTTTCACCCCCACTCTCTCTCATGCCCAATATCCCACGTGAATTTCAAGTGGGCCCCACCTCCCTTTATGAGAAGGTGATGTGGGCCATGGGTATGGATTTTGGATTGGATCTCTGGATCCAAATCCAAATCCAAGTCCACATATGGGTTTGGATTGGAATCTGGATATATATGGTCCAGATCCAATCCAAACTGAACTCTGACTCCTTCGAGCTGGGTTCGAAACGGACGATTCGTGCGGGGCCTGACAGCATCAGTACTCCGTCTGCGTTGGGTCTTCGCCAACATGGTCGTCCGCCTCCGTTTCTGCCTTCCGGAGATGACTTCAAATGATATTTTGGTAAGAACAGGGTCTTGGACGTTCGAGATCCTGGGGTGTGAATCAGATACAAGAGTTGCTGCGCCGGGCTCGACAGGTGCTCCGGTTCCGGGCTCTTCTTGGCTCTCCTGGTCCTGTCTTGATCGGGCCAAGCCACTTTGGGGTTTCAAAACATGTTTTAAAAGGGTTTTCAAAAGCTATATCATATGTTTTTGAAAAAATAAAGTTTAAAACATATATACAGGGTTGTTTGGAAGGCTCCTGGGTTTCCAAACTCAAAATGGCCCTTTGGGGTCTGCTTGTATAAAACCAGATGGATTTTGAGAAATTCGTGGGATTTCGGGGTGTTTACAGATGCCCCTCTTTGGCCTTGTCCAAATAGATTTGGATAAGGGCAAAGATGACAAACACCCCTTTTAATGTCTCCCTAGATCTAGCCACGAAGAATATGGGATCGTCCCATTTTAGCAAAATCTCAATTTTACAAACTCTGGTAGGAGGAGATATCACGCCAAAGGGTTATACTATGGAATCTGGTCTTAAATGGGATCATGTTCCTGCAAGTACCATGCGTGGAATTCAGATGACATGGGTGTGGTGCCAAGAGCGGCGACCTCCCAGAGACCAGGTGTGGTCGAACTCTAGAGACTTACAAGGCCTACTGCTCCAAGTGAGCAAAACCCTATGCTGTTCGATGTTCGGTTTTCAAAACTTATTTACAAAAGCTATTTACAAATGGGACAACTGTCTTGAGTCTCGATCCTAAGGATCTCGAGCTCGTCGTGCTTGCCCTTGTTTGAGTCTTAACACTCGCTTATCTAGCGGAGGTTTTGTAAGAAAACAAGCTTCATTTCAAATTCCTACGCCTCACTCGAAACGTCGAATTCTCAAACAAGATGAAATTCAAGTAAGTAAATCCTATTTTTACTTTAGGATTCCTCGAAATGAACCATGCTTTAGCTTGGGATAAGCCAGGGATGGGAAAGAGATACCACGGTCCCTTCTGAAGCGTCCCGTGGTTTAAGGCATAGAAGGCGGAAAACTGCTCTTTTTGAGCTTTTTGGCCTCTTTTTCCTTTTTTTTTCCTAGAGGGTCTCCCTTTGGGAGTATTTTTTCTTTAATCCCTCTTTTTTTATAAGAGAATCGATTTTTCTTTTTTTTGAAGTCTGGTTTCTTTCTTTTGGAAAGAGACTTTAAAATGGGAAATTCCCTTTTGATTTGGGCCTTTGTTTTCCTTTTGGAAGGAGAAGAGAAGAGGGGAGGATTTATCCCAAGCCTACACTCGATCCATTCCAGATCAGCCTATTTAGAAATAGCACGTACTACTTGTAAGTATCTTGCTATGTTGAACTAGGCCTTTCTTTGTAAGAAGAAGGATTTTGAAATGTAACCACGATTTTGAAAACTCCACTCTTTCACAAGTGCGAATTCTCTTACTTGGGGTCACACGAGTTGCTTTTGCACCTTATTCACACGTCTCAGGGCAGCTATCCCTTTAAAATTTTCGAAAACTGGAATTTAATCCAGATCCTACACATGATACTTCTTTAAGTATTGAATATTGATAGGATCTGCTAAATTCCTACCTTCTACATCGATCAACCAATACGAATTGTTCGTAGTGGTTGCTCGTACAACATAGGGTCCATCCCAGTTGGGGCGCCACTTGCCTAGGGGGTGTGGGCCACGATGATGGATGGTTTTCAAGACCAGATCCCCCACTTCAAAGTGGCGAGGTCTCATGTGTTTGCCATAATGTCGGGCTATCCTTTGTCGGTATGCACGAGCATGATCCATGGCAAGGAGTCGCCTCTCATCTAGCAAATCTAGTTCGGCCATCCTAGCATGCTGAAGCGTCTCTAGGGGGAGGTCGAGTGCAATGGATGTATGGAATGAATGCAGTTGGGTATGAATGGGAAGAATGGCGTTTGTGCCATAGACCAATTCGAATGGTGTGGCATTCGTGGGAGTCCGGATGGAAGTCCTATAAGCCCATAAGGCTTCATCCAGCTTCTCATGCCACCTCCTACCCTTCTCTAAGGTTTTCTCAATGATACCAATGAGAGTCTTGTTTGTGGCTTCGGCTTGGCCGTTGCCTTGAGGGTAGTAGGGCGAGGAGAAGTGGTGAGTTATGCCATACGTGTTGCACAACTTAACCATCTGCTCGTTCTTGAATGGGGTACCATTATCAGACACAAGGTCTCGTGGAACCCCAAATCGAGCCAAGATATTCCTCTGGATGAAAGCCACCACATGTTGCCCCGTTACATTCGTTAGGGAAATGGCTTCCACCCACTTGGAGAAATACTCCGTGGCTGCTAAAATAAAGCGATGCCCATTCGAGGCCTTTGGAAATATGGGGCCTACAATGTCAAACGCCCACATGGTAAATGGCCAGGGGCTGACCATAGAATGCAATGCAGATGAAGGGATATGAATGGCGTGCCCATGCACTTGACATGGATGACACTTTCTAACATGATCGTGACAATCCTTTTTCAAGGTGGACCAAAAATAACCCCCTCTAAGTATTTTCATTGCCATCATGTTGGCATTAACATGGCCTCCACATTCTCCGTCGTGGAACTCGTGCATCACTATCCTAGCCTCCTCTAGGTCGATACACCTAAGCAGAATGCCGGTAAAACTCTTTTTGTATAAGACCCCACCCAGAATGGTGTATCGGGTCGAAATCTTACGAATGAATGCCTTATCTTTGGATGTGGCATCCTCGGTGAATCCCCCATTTTCTAAAAATTGTTTTATGTCATAGAACCAGGGTTTTTCAATAGACTCTGGGTTGTTTTGGCAAATATCCAAGTCATGTGTGGATGGATGGGGCGCATGCCATATTTCCAAAGATCTAGTCCCTGAAATGGGATCGACCTTCAGGGCTGAACCCAAGGAGGAGAGGGCATCGGCAATGCCATTGTCCTCTCTTCCTACGTGTGTGAGCTTACACGATTGGAAGGATTGGACCAATCGAGTGGCCAACTCGTGATATGGAAGTAGTTTCTCATTACGTACTTGCCAAATTTTTAAAACCTGGTTTATGACAAGGAGCGAATCTCCAAAGACCTCGATGCATGATGCCCCTAGAGTTTTCGAAATCCTTAAGCCTTGTATGAGTGCTTCATACTCAGCTACGTTGTTGGAACATTCGAAATCTAAGCGGACTGCTATGGGAATCTCGCCCTTTTCAGGGGAGATTAGGATGATCCCGGCACCAGCCCCTCGTTGGTTTCGTGCCCCGTCGAAGTGCATCTTCCACACTTGGTTTTCGAAAGAATTTGCCAAAATGTGGTTTTGAAAATGGTTTTGCAATATGCCTTCATCAGGCATTTCGACAAGAGTGGGATATGCGTCCTCCAAGGGGAAATCAGCCACGTAATCTGCTAGGGCTTGCCCCTTAACGGAGATCTGGTGATGGTATTTTAGATCATACTCCATTAGAAGGAGTTGCCATTTGCCCAATCTACCTGTGAGAATGGGTTTTTCGAACAAGTGCTTGATTGGATCAAGCTTGGACACTATCCAGATCTCATGATCTAGGAAGTAGTGTCTGAATTTCTGGCAGGCCCAGACTAGGGCCAAGCACGTCTTCTCCATGGCTTGGTAATTTCGTTCATAAGCCAAGAGAGTTTTCGAAATATAGTAGATGGCATACTCTTTATGGGTGTCATCCTCGTATTGAGCCAACAGGGCTCCTAAAGCGTTTACATGCACGGAGATGTATAATAAAAGCGGTTTTCCTTGCTTTGGAGGATTCAAAACGGGGGGATTAACCAAGTATGCCTTCAGTCTCTCGAAGGACTTTTGGCATTCGTCATCCCATAAGAATTTCGTACCCTTCCTCAACAGTTTGTTGAAGGGTTCGCATCTAGTTGCCAGATTCGATATGAATCGGCGCACAGATTGTAATCGACCCTGGAGGCTACGGACTTGGGTGAGATTGGAGGGTGGAGCCATGTCTATGCATGATGGCTCGACACTTAGAGGGGTCGACTTCTATTCCCCTTTGGCTCACCATAAAGCCTAGAAGCTTTCCTGATTCTACCCCGAACACACATTTTTGAGGGTTTAGCTTTACTTTGTAAAGCCTAAGCCTTTCGAAAATCTTTTGTAAACATTCGATATGGGTGCATCGGGTTTTGGATTTGGCCAAGAGATCATCTACATACACTTCTACAAGCTCGTGAATTTGATCATGGAAGATCGTGTTCATGGCTCGTTGGTATGTTGCGCCGGCATTTTTTAAAGCAAAGGGCATGACTGTATAGCAGTACGTGCCCCATGGGGTTGTGAAGGCGGTCTTACCCTGATCTCGTGGACTTAGTTTGATTTGATTATAGCCTGAATAACCATCCATGAATGAAAACATTTCATGATTTGCAGTACTATCGACTATCAAATCTATGTTTGGTAAAGGATAATTATCCTTTGGAGTGGCTTTATTCAGGTTTCTGAAATCGATGCATATTCGAATTTTTCCATTGGTTTTTCGAACTACAACGATATTTGACAACCAATCAGAATACGCAATGGGTTTTATAAATCCGGCTTTTAGCAGATCTTCTAAACCCTCTTTGACTTGCGTGTGTACATTCAGGTGTATTTTCCTAAGCTTCTGCTTTATTGGTTTTACACCTACATCTAAGGGAAGACGATGCTCGACTATGCTGGGATCTATGCCCGGCATGTCTTCATACGTCCATGCAAACACATCTAAATAGGTTCGTAGAAATGCAATGAATGCTAACTTTTCAGTTTCATGCAAGCATGCGCCTATTTTGATGGTTTTGGGATTGGAATCATCCCCTAGGTTCACCTCTACGAAATCTCCTCCTACTGATTGGGAAGGTCTTTCAAAATCGAGAATTCTATGAAATTCTGGGAGCTCAGAAGTGGGATCTTCCTCAAGGGGATCCACTTCTGGGCTTTGATCATTCTCGTGGGCTATAGACCCGAGGGAACTTGATGCGTGGTTTTCAAAATGACCTGGTTTTGTACTTGGATTTTCAAGCGATTTCGAAATTTTTGGTCTGGCTATGCAGACAACGTTTCTTTCGAAATCCTTTTCTTTCGCCAAAGTCATACCAGGAGCAGCTATGTACAAAATCTTTTTGGTATTTTCCAAATTTTCGATTTTTTTGGGTTTTTGTAAAACAAGAACTTTGGGAACTATACAAAGCACATTTTTTTCGAGTTTTTGTTTTTCCATTGTTTTGGTTTTTCTTGTTTTTCGATTTTTTTTTATTTTAAGTTTTCAAATGTTTTTGGTATTTTTAGAAAAAGGGATCTTCTGTCATACCTACAAAGGGAAAACACTATGGGTTAGACTCGGAATAGGAGGTCTAAACCATAGTGCTCTTCTAAGACAGGCTCCGGGGCACCCTTGACCCAGGTGGTCACAGGGGGTGGCTCCGGCGGTATTCGGGGAGTATAGCCGATCCCATATCGGCTTGGGTTGGCCCTAGGAAGGATAGGCTCTAGGAGACCCTGGTTTTGTGCCCCTAGACTCTTGTAGGGCGTGTAGCCCATGTTCAATAACATGTTCCACGACCTTTTGTTTTTTGAAAAGATGGGATACAAGTCGTGGTCCTGGAACATGCTATCGTCCATATTAGGCTCGTATGGCCTTTTGTCCAGGGGTTTTGGAAATAGGGAACGCTTGGGTTTTCCTAGGAGGATTAGAGTTGGGAGGGGGCCTGCTTTGGGCGGCCCCTTCACATATACAACCTTCCTAGGGTTGTTCAACACGAGCCGAGGTGGCTCAACCATAGTTTGCCCCAGGTTAGCCTCATGGGCCTGGGAGCTTGATAAACAAGGGGAGTTTATGATCCCCTGAAGCTGTGGGTGACTCTCACCTAGGATCACTACGACTTGGTCCCTAAAAGGGATCTTGACACACTTGTGGAAGGTGGATGGCACAGCGCACAAACTGTGTATCCAGGGTCTTCCCAGCAACAGGTTATAATGGGGGTGGATGTCCAAGACATGGAACACCCCCGTGTGTTCGATCCCTCCCGTTTCCATTGGGAGTTCGATGGATCCTAAAGGTCTAGACGCATTCCCATCGTATCCAGTGATAACGATGGGGCTTGGGTTCACTGAAGTCAAGGTGACTCCGATTTTGTACGCCACGTGAAGTGGAAGGATGTTGAGCCCTCCTCCACCATCGACTAGGCACCTGTCCAGAGAGTGGTTGTTTAGAACCACCTCGATATGCAGGGCCTGGTTATGGGTTTCGTAGGGTCTATCTACATCATCTTCCGAAAAGGTGATGGGCGATTTTGCTCCTAACAAAGCCACTTGGGCAGACAAGGATTCCGGACTTATGTTCGAATCAACCTTGGCCCTTTCTAGAATTTTCTCTAAGACAAGTCTATGCCTAGGCGAGGTTTTGATAAGCTCTAGAATAGACATGTGAATAGGAATCTTTGAAAGGTGGTTTTCGAAATCATAAGGATTTAGGATGATTTTGTCCTTATCTGCTTTTTGCAGACCACTAGGGATACATGCTTTTGAGGGGCCAGGCACACTGACCACCTTTTGAGCACCTTGAAGGTGCGGGGGTTGGTAGATCCTCCCGGATCTAGTGACTTCCCCCACGACCAGCCTAGGGTTCGCGCTAAACTTGGCTCTAAGGATGAGCTGAGGAGAACCTTGGATTTTCAAAACTGGTCTTGTCGGGGTTTCCACTTTTGGTGGTCCCCGGATGACGACTTGGGCGGGCCTCTTGTATAGTACAAGGATGGGCGCACAAGCAGGTCGACCAGGTTCGGGCTTTTGCGCTAGTTCCTTGGAAATGGTGAGGGTACATACCTCCTTTCCTTTCCCACTGCCACTGTCGTGTTTGGGAAAGGGTTCCTTGAAGATAGCTTGAGGTGGCTCAGGTTCCGCAGTGACCTGGAGCCGGCCCTCCTCTATCAAGTTCTCAATTTTATTTAGAAGAGAGAAGCACCGTTTGGTATCATGGCCTTTGAGCCGATGATACTTGCAAAATCGGTTTAAATACCCCCCTTTGGACGTGACTCCTTCGGGGATTTCAGGGAGTTCGATCATGCCCTGGGCAAGTAGGAGGTCTAGGACCTCCGACACAGGTTGCCCCAGCGGAATGTACTCCCGTTTTCCAATTGGTTTTGAAAAGTTGCGTTCTCTCTTATTTTCTATTTTTTCAAAATTTTTAGAAGTGCCTGCCATGCCTGGATCCACCCGGACATTGGCGATTTTATGGGGTTTTGCCCCTTTGTCCGTCGTGGGCAGCCCATATGCGATGGGCTTTTCCACACGTGTTTTGGGAACGGCACTTCCTTTCCATAAGTGGTCGTATGTCCCTTTTCGCAAGTTGGTTTCGAAAAGGGAGGCCTTTTTGATCAACTTATGGAAAGTTGAAATCTCATGGAGCGAGAGAAGGGTTTTTAACTCGCTTTTGAAATTATCCAGGATGAGCATTACTGCGCATCCTTCGGATATAGGCTCTCGCACTTGGCCTAAAAGAGACCTCCATCTTATAATGAAGGCATGCACGTCTTCGTTCATGCCTTGCTTTGTATCCCTTAAGGTATTCAGGGTTGGCGTGACTTCCACGTTGTGTGCAAATCTTTGCATGAAGCAGTTCGCTAACTCTTCAAAAGTAGCGAACTGGCTTAAGTCGTAGGAAGCCAGCCATTTGGCAGCTGTGCCTTTAAGGGATAGAGGGAACCAATACACTCATTTCATCGAGTCCTTTTTCTTCTTATGGGCTCGACGTGAGAAAAGCTGTAAGTGAGACCTAGGGTCTCCCATGCCATCATACCGATGGAAGTTTGGTATTTCATCGTCACTGTCTGTTTCGTAATCCATAGGAAGGAAATCCGACAGGGCGTAGCTTCTTTTCTCTTTATTTTGCCCTTTCAGCAGCTGCTGTAGGGCTTTACGGTCCTTTTGTGTGAAGGACTCGTGGTATTGGTTGCCTTCCATTACGGAGGCCTCTTTTTGCTTGCGAGGTTTTTCAATTTTCTTTTTAGGCCTTTGTTCACCGTTTGATGAACATGAATCGCCTACTTCAGCCTCTTGGCTGAGAGCATCGATTTTGGCCTCAAATTCCCTTCTCAAGTCCTCGATTTCATCTAGTTTTATTTTGTTTTTGAAAATCCTCCTAGAGTGAGAACTTGATGCGCATGAGCCTTGGCTCGACACTTCACTTGGATTGGATTTTGACATGCTTTTCAAGCTTTTTCAAAAATTTCCTAAGTAAAAGCAAAGAAAACAAGTTAAAACGACACCTTTATAAAATTTTCGCAAGACTTCTACAAGTAAACTCGACTTTTTGAAAAAGGCTCACGTCCCACCGGGCGTGCCAATCTCTGTAGACGCGCGAAAATCCCCGTCTCTTCGCCTCTTTCGTGGCTTGGAGTGGATCTTATCGTGCGTCTAAGGCCTATGTATACAAATAGGGCGTGCCAGCTAGCTTACTTAAGCTAGCGAAGATATATTTAACACTGACTTCTAAACGTGGCGACTGTGAGCAAGTGAGCTCTTGTCGTCGCAGACTTTCTTGCACCGATGCGCAAGGGTCAGTCTGTACGCTTTTGCAAAAATCGAGTTTTGGGGAGAAAGTCTACGAAACGGTTCGAGGTGTCTATTTCGGGTCTTTAAGATGCGATTGCATGTTTTAGATCACGTGGATTTGCACGTGCCTAAGTCTTTTCTTTTATCCCTTTTTGGGTCGCCTAGTTTGTGTGTTATGAACACTCCACTACATGGGCGAATTCGAGCGGTGTTTGCGTTGATGCAATATGCGTCCTACCTCGTGGTATGGCGTAGATGCAATGCAAACTCACGCTACTCCAAAGGGAAAACCCGAAATGTAAAGACAATACTGAAGGGAAATAACAGAAGGGAAATAACCGAAGGGAAATACGTATATATCTTATGTATATGAGCCCTTACTCGGGTCTTGTAAATAAGAGCGAAGGCTCAATGTGGGTGCGTGCTTGAATCGAAAGACTTACACACACGACATGAAATTAAACCCAAATATAAATTGCAGTATGGCCTTGACTAAGGTCTTGGGAGTAAGAGCGAAGGCTCAATGTGTGTGAGAGTGCTTGAATTGAAGTACTACACACACGACATAAATGAAACCCAAATATAACTGCAATAAGGCCTTTACTATGGTCTTGGGAGTAAGAGCGAAGGCTCAATGTGTGTGAAAGTGCTTGAATTGAAAGACTTACTCACACGACATGAAATGAAACCCAAATAGTATAGGTCGGCCCTTACTTGGGTCTTTCAAATAAGAGCGAAAGCTCAATGTGTGTGAGAGTGTTTGAATTGAAAGACTTACTCACACGACATGAAATGAAACCCAAATAGTATAGGTCGGCCCTTACTTGGGTCTTTCAAATAAGAGCGAAAGCTCAATGTGTGTGAGAGTGTTTTAATCGAAAGACAACGCACCCAACTTAAACAAAACCCTTCGGAAATGAAATATATATGTACACTTATATATTAGGCGCTGATTAGGCCCGTGTGTGTTCAAAATGGTGCATGACTAAGAGAGTGCACGTGTGTGGTTGTGCCAAGCCACGTTATTACAAGCGGGGGGAGACTATGCTCCGTTATTACAACCCCGTATCAAATTGAATTTCAAGCAAGTGTACGACTAAAGACCGAGTTTAGACACTTACGAGTAGCTGGTCCGTAGAGGTCTTGCTTGAGCGTAGGCTTGGCCTTGGGCTGCAAGTGGGAGCTCCGCGAAGGTAGGTGATCAAGGGTGCTGGCCGGCTGCAAGTGGGGCGCGGGATAGACGCCTCGAAGGGGGCCGGTGGCAAGTAGGCGGCGCCTCCAAGTAGGGAGTTTAGAGTGGCTGAATAAGTGGGTCTTAGGGTCACTAGGGAAGTTAGGTACTTAGGGAAACTGGACCTAAAAGGTGAGCTAGTGGGAAGGCCAAAGAGGACACCTAGGGGGGGGGAGTATTGGCCGGTGGTTTGGGTTGTGCTAGGTTCGGCTAAGTTAAAATGGGGGTGGCGGGCTGCTAGGGTGACTAAGGTGATGGTGTGGTGGGTGGTTGGGAGTGGAGAGGTGGTAGAGAAGGGTTTTAAGTAGGGTTAAAGAAGGCTTACCGGATGGGGAGAAGTGGCGAGTGGATGAAGAGGGAAGCCGAGTGTTGATGGGAGTTCGGCTGAGTGAGGTGGTGGTGTCCGGCTGGGGGGGCAGTGATGGTGGACGGAAGAGGGAAGGTGGCGGAGCAGGTGGCGGCTGGTGGAGCAGGTGGAGTTGCTGGGGAGTGGTCACGGCTGGATGGAAGATGGGAGAAGGAGAGGGCCCGGCTGGATGGTAGAGTGGTTCCCACTTAGAAAACCCGCCCACAATGAGGGGGGTTTAAATAGGGGATGGGTAGGTCGGTTAGGGCTGGGCTGTGGGTAGTGGTTAGGTGGTTTAGGTAGGGTAGTATGTAGATAAGGTGGGCTGGATGGGGTTGGGCCAGATATTTTAAAACTAGGTGTTTGGATAAATCGTGGGCTAAGGGTGGTTTAGGGGTTTAGGGCTAGGTTAGGTGGTTGGGTTTTAGGGTGAGGTTTAATGAGCTAGGTTAGGTGATTAGGCTAGGTTTAGGCTAGGATTAGGGAAACTAATCTAGGTTTAGGGAAGGATTAGGGGAGTGGGTTAGGTGATTAGGTTGGGATTAGGCCGGGATTAGGGAAGTGGGTTAGGTGATTAGGTTCAGATTAGGGGTGGATTAGGGGTTTAGGCTAGGTTTAGGCATTTTGGGTTAGGTTTAGGTGAAGGAGCTCCCTTAGCATGGCCCATAGACCTTGATCACCCCATGTTGGTGCAGCCCTAGGTTAGGTTTCAGCTAATTACAAGCTTAAACCCACTCAATTAGGCTAACCCACATGATTAACCCAAACTTGACACACAAGTCAAGCTTAATACAACACTCTTGATATTTTTCACCCCCACTCTCTCTCATGCCCAATATCCCACGTGAATTTCAAGTGGGCCCCACCTCCCTTTATGAGAAGGTGATGTGGGCCATGGGTATGGATTTTGGATTGGATCTCTGGATCCAAATCCAAATCCAAGTCCACATATGGGTTTGGATTGGAATCTGGATATATATGGTCCAGATCCAATCCAAACTGAACTCTGACTCCTTCGAGCTGGGTTCGAAACGGACGATTCGTGCGGGGCCTGACAGCATCAGTACTCCGTCTGCATTGGGTCTTCGCCAACATGGTCGTCCGCCTCCGTTTCTGCCTTCCGGAGATGACTTCAAATGATATTTTGGTAAGAACAGGGTCTTGGACGTTCGAGATCCTGGGGTGTGAATCAGATACAAGAGTTGCTGCGCCGGGCTCGACAGGTGCTCCGGTTCCGGGCTCTTCTTGGCTCTCCTGGTCCTGTCTTGATCGGGCCAAGCCACTTTGGGGTTTCAAAACATGTTTTAAAAGGGTTTTCAAAAGCTATATCATATGTTTTTGAAAAAATAAAGTTTAAAACATATATACAGGGTTGTTTGGAAGGCTCCTGGGTTTCCAAACTCAAAATGGCCCTTTGGGGTCTGCTTGTATAAAACCAGATGGATTTTGAGAAATTCGTGGGATTTCGGGGTGTTTACAATTTCATGTCGTGTGTGTAAGTCTTTCAATTCAAGCACTCACACACATTGAGCCTTCGCTCTTATTTGAAAGACCCAAGTAAGGGCCGAGCTATACTATTTGGGTTTTCATTTCATGTCGTGTGTGTAAGTCTTTCAATTCAAGCACTCACACACATTGAGCCTTCGCTCTTATTTGTAAAACCCAAGTAAGGGCCGTGTTATACTATTTGGGTTTAATTTCATGTTGTGTGCGTAGTACTTCAATTCAAGCACTCACACACATTGAGCTTTCGCTCTTATTCCCAAGACCTTAATCAAGGCCATACTGCAAGTTATATTTGGGTTTTATTTCATGTCGTGTGTGTTGTCTTTCCATTCAAGCACGCACCCACATTGAGCCTTCGCTCTTATTTGCAAGACCCGAGTAAGGGCCCATATACATACCATATATACATATCTCCCTTCGACATTTACATTACAGGTTATTTCCCTTCAGTTATTTCCCTTTGGTTATTTCCCTTCGGCATTGTCTTTACATTCGGGTTTTCCCTTTGGAGTAGCGTGAGTTTGCATTGCATCTACGCCATACCACGAGGTAGGACGCATATTGCATCAAAGCAAGCCCCGCTCAAATTCGCCCATGTAGTGGAGTGTTCATAACACACAAACTAGGTGGCCCATAAAGAGATAAAAAGAAAGACTTAGGCACGTGCAAATCCACGTGATCTAAAAACTGCCATCGTATTAAAGACCCAAATTAAACACCTCGAACCGCTTCATAGCCTTTCTATATCCTAAAACTCGATTTTTAAAAGTGTACAGACTGACCCTTGCGCATTGGTGCAAGAAGGTCTGCGACGACAAGAGCTCACTTGCTCACAGTCGCCACGTTAGAAGTCAGCTTAAAATATATCTTCGCTAGCTTAGGTAAGCTAGCTGGCATGCCCTGTTTATATAAATAGGCCTTAGACACAGGAGAGGATCCGCTCCAGGCCCTAAGAAGCCAGACGAGGCGGGGATTTTCCTGCGTCTACACCCGGCTAGCGCCAAGGCGCCACACCCGCAGCATCTTCCTTCACCCGGCCATCCCTCCTTTGCCGTGCCTTTCCGAGGAGCTCCCTCTTGCAGCCCAAGGGGACGCTGAAGCCCAAGCTCAAGCAAGTCACCTTCGGACCAGCTATACGTAAGTGCCTAACTCAGTCCTTATTTATAGACTTGCTTAAGCTTAATTAAATTTGATACGGGGTTATAATAACGGAGCATTGTCTCCCCCCGCTTGTAATAACGTGGCTTGACACACCCACACACACATGCACTTAAGCCTATCTCGCTCTTAGTTGTGCATGATTTTGAACACACACGGGCCTAATCAGCCCTTAAGATATAAACTTATTTATATAATTTAAGTTGCATGGGGTTTTGCTTAAGTTGTGTGTGTTGTCTTTCAATTCTCGCACACACACACATTGAGCTTTCGCTCTTATTTGCAAGACCCAAGTAAGGGCCGTGTTATATTTTTCCCTTGGGTTTAATTTCATGTCGTGTGCATAGTACTTCAATTCTTGCACTCACACACATTGAGCTTTCGCTCTTACTCCCAAGACCTTAGTCAAGGCCTATTGCAATTTATATTTGGGTTTAATTTCATGTCGTGTGCGTAGTACTTCAATTCTCGCACTCACACACATTGAGCTTTCGCGCTTACTCCCAAGACCTTAGTTAAGGCCATATTGCAAGTTATATTTGGGTTTCATTTAAGTCGTGTGAGTTGTCTTTCAATATACACACAACACCCACGCAACACGTTGGCGACCTTCGGGCCCATATATATATTATAAGTATTTCCCTTTCGGCTATGTCTTTAAGATTTGGGTTTTAAGGTTCAGCAGTGTGCGTAGTCTTTACATATATACACGACACACACTTGCACTATTGAGCCTTTCCGCTCTTAAGATATAGCCATATTTCCCTTTCGTAATTTCCCTTTTGCAATTTACATTTCAAGTCATTTCCCTTCCGTATTGTCTTTCAATTTCGGGTTTTCCCTTTGGAGTTGTGTGAGTTTGCATTGCATATATGCCATACCATGAGTTAGGACGCATATTGCATCAAAGTAAACCCCATACTCCCGCTCAAACTCGCCCCACTTAGGTCACGTGTTCATAACACACACCTAGTTGGCCCGAAAAGGGATAAAAAGAAAGACATAGGCACGTGCAAATCCACGTGAAATAAAATCTGGAAATCATACAAAAACAACCCGAATCGAACACCTCAAATGTTTTCGTAGGTTCTCATATTTTAAAACTCGATTTTTAAAGCGTACAGACTGACCCTTGCGCATCGGTGCAAGAAGGTCTGCGACGAAAAGAGCTTGCTTGCTCACAATCGCCACGTTAGGAGTCAGATTTAAAAATATCTCTTCGCTAGCTTAAGTAAGCTAGCTGGCACGCCCTTTTGCTTAAATAATACTTAGACACATGAAAAGGTTCGCTTCAGGCCTAAGAACCAGGAGCGGAAACTTTCTGCATCTACAAGAACCACCTCGATATGTAGGGCCCGGTTATGGGACTCGTAGGGTCTTTCTACATCGTCTTCAGAGAATACGATGGCGTTTTCGCTCCTATGGAGGCAACTTGTTTGGACAAAGATTCTGGGGTAATGTTTGAACTAACCTTTGCGTTTTCTAGAATTTTCTCTAGGATGGACATGTTGATAGGAATCTTTGAAAGATGGTTTTCGAAATCATATACCTTTAACACAACGTTTCCTTTATCTGCTTTCGAGGGACCAGGCACACTGACCACCTTTTTAGCACTTTGCAGATGTGGGGGTTGGTGGATCCTCCCGGACCTTGTCACCTCCCCCACGATCAACCTAGGTTTCGCACTTAACATGGCTCTAACCGAGAGATTTGGAGCACCTTGAATTGGTAAAACTAGTTTAACCGGAGACGAACTCTTGGTGGTCCCCGGATGACTACTTGGGCGGGTTTTTTATAAAGTATGAGAGTAGATGCACAAGTAGACAAACCAGACTCACATGCATGCGCTAGACTCTTCGAAATTGTGAGAGCACATACCTCTTTTCCCTTCCCACTGGTACTTGCGTGCTTGGAGAAGGGTTCTTTGAAGATAGCTTGGGCAGGCTCAGGTTCTTCAGCGACCTGGAGCCGGCCTTTTGCTGTCAAGTTCTCAATTTTATTTAGGAGGGAGAAACACCGCTTTGTATCATGGCCTTTGAGCCGATGATACTTGCAGAATTTGTTTAAAAATCCTCCCTTTGAAGTGACTCTCTCGAGAATCTCAAGGAGTTCGATCATATCTTGGGCAAGTAGGAGGTCTAGGACTTCAGATATAGGTTGCCCCAGCGGAGTGTACTCCCGTCTTTCGAAGGGTTTTTGAAAACTCCTCTCCTTTTTATTTTCTAATTTTTCAAAATTTCTTGAAGCACTTGTCGGGCTTGGATCCACCCAGACATTGGCGATTTTGTGGGGTTTTGCCCCTTTGTCCGCGGTGGGTAGCCCATAAGTGTTGGGCTTCTCCAAGCGAGTTTTCGAAATTGCATTTCCTTTCCATAAGTGATCATACACCCCTTTTTTCAAATTTGTTTCAAAAAGGGATGTTTTCTTTATCAACTTATGGAAAGTTGAGATTTCGTGAAGCGAGAGAAGGGTTTTCAACTCATTTTTAAAATTATCTAGGATGAGCATGACTGCGCATCCTTCAGATATTGGCTCTCGCACTTGACCTAGGAGAGACCTCCAACGAATGATAAACGTATGTACGTCTTCGTTCACCCCTTGTTTTGTATCCCTCAAGGTGTTTAAAGTTAGCGTGACTTCTACGTTATGCGAGAATCTCTCCATAAAGCAGTTCGCTAACACTTCAAAACTTGCAAACTGGCTAAGGTCGTAGTAAGCCAACCATTTGGTAGCTATACACCTATTTCATCGAGTCCTTCTTTTTCTTGTGGGCTTGACGAGAGAAAAGCTGCAAGTGAGACCTAGGGTCTCCCATGCCATCATACCGATGGAAGTTCGGTATTTCATCGTCACTGTCTGTTTCATAGTCTATAGGCAAGAAATCAGATAGGGCGTAACTTCTTTTCTCTTTATTTTGCCCTCTCAGCAGCTGCTATAGGGCTTTACGGTCCTTGTGTGTGAAGGACTCGTGGTATTGGTTACCTTCCATTAAGGAAGTCTCTTTGTGTTTGCGAGGTTTTTCAAATTTTTTCTTGGCCTTTGGTTTGCCGTTTGACGAACATGAGTCGCCTGCTTCAGCCTCTTGGCTAAGAGCGGTGATCTTGGCCTCGAAATCCCTTTTCAAGTCCTCAATCTCTTCTATCTTGTTTTGTCTTTTCGAAAACCTCCTAGAGTGAGAACTTCATGCGCATGAGCCATGGCTAGATACCTCTTGGGAGCCTGGACTCGACATGCTTCAATGCTTTTCCAAACAAATCCTATATATAAAATGCAACAAAACAAAGTTAAAAACACTTTCTTTGAAAATTTTTCATGAGGTTTTTCTACATGAACTGACTCTACACAAGGCCCAGGTCCCACCGGGCGTGCCAAACCTGTAGACATGGAAAATTCTCACTTCCGGTTCTTAGGCCCGAAGTGAACCTTTTCGTGTTTCTAAGTCATTTTTATAACAAGGGCGTGCCAGCTAGCTTACTCAAGCTAGCGAAGTAAGTTTTGAAATCTGACTCTATCGGGGCGACTGTGAGCAAGTGAGCTCTTTTTGTCGCAGACCTTCTTGCACCGATGTGCAAGGGTCAGTCTGTATGCTTGGCAAAGTCGTTTTAAACAAACCTCTTTATAAAATACCCGAAGTGTTTGGGTTTTGTTTGTATGATTGCAAGTTTTATTTCACGTGGGATTTGCACGTGCCTATGTCTTTCACTTTTATGCTTTTTAGGGCCAACTAGGTGTGTGCGCAAGTGACCTAAGTTGGGCGATTTTTGCACGGGAGTGTGGGGTTTTCTTTGATGCAATATGCGTCCTAACTTGTGGTATGACAAATATGCAATGCAAACTCACACAACTCCAAAGGGAAAACCCGAATTGAAAGACAATGCTTAAGGGAAATGACGTAATGTAAATTGCAAAAGGGAAATTGCAAAAGGGAAATATGGCTATATCTTAAGAGCAGAAAGGCTCAATTATGCAAGTGTGTGTCGTGTATATTTGGAAAGACTACTCACACAGCTGAACCTTAAAACCCAAATCTTAAAGACATAGCGGAAGGGAAATACTTATAATATATATGGGCCCGAAGGTCGCCAACGTGTGCGTGGGTGTTGTGTATATATGTAAAGACAACTCGCACGACTTGTAATGTAAAACCCAAATAGAATTGCAATAGGGCCCTTACTAGGGTCTTGGGAGTAAGAGCGAAAGCTCAATGTGTGTGAGTGTAGAATTGAAAGACCACGCACACAACTTGAATAAAACACCCAAATAAAATTGCAATATGTCCCTTACTAGGGTCTTGGGAATAAGAGCTAAAGCTCAATGTGTGTGAGTGTGGAATTGAAAGACAACACCCATGACTTAAATTAAAACCCACGTAGCTGAATATATATATAAGTGTAACTATATCTTAGGGGCTGTCAAGGCCTGTGTGTGTGCCAAAATGGTGTGCAGCTAAGAGCGGAAAGGCTCAAGTGCACGTGTGTGTTGGTGTATCAAAACCACATTATTACAATCGGGGGGAGACAATGCTCCATTATTACAACCCTGTATCAAATTTAATTAAATGTAAGCAAGTTCATATAATGGACCGAGTTAGGCACTTACGTGTAGCTGGTTCGTGTTCAACTTGCTTGGGCATGGCTTCGTGTGTCGTCTTGGGCAGCCGAAAGGGGAACTCCTTGGGTGTATGTTGGCGGCAGGTAGGGGTGCTGGTCGGGTGGTATGTTGATGCTGGCTGAGTGGATGGAGCGGCAGGTAAGGGGTGCTGGCCAGGTGGTGGAGTGGCCGGTGGATGGACTAGACTTAAGGGGTGCTTGGCTGGGAAGTGGGCGACTAAGGGAGGAGGTTCAGCTAGGAGCTAAGGCGTGGTGTTGAGGGAAGGTAGTGGGGTAAGGTGCAGGTCGGCCGGGTGTGAGGATGAGGGGATGGATAGGCTGTTGTGGCGGGTGGATGGGAGTGTGCAGCTGGGAAAAGAAGAGGTGAAGGGCTAGATGGGGTTGAGGTGGGGTACTAACCATGGATGGAAGTGGTGCTGGTGGATGAAGGTGGTGGTCGGCATGGTGGTGGAAGAAGAGTGGCAGCCGAAGGGTGCTCCTCGCCGAAGGTGGAAGGTGATGGAGTTGGTTGAAGTGGGAACGTGTGTAAACACCCCGAAATCCCACGAATTCCTTAAAACAAACCTGGTTTTGTAAAAACAGCCCCAAAGGGCCATTTTGAGTCTGGAAACCCAGGAGCCTTCCAGACAACCCTGTATATATGTTTTAAACTTTATCTTTCAAAAACATATGATATGGCTTTTGAAAACTTTTTAAAACATGTTTTGAAACCCCGAAGTGGCTTGGCCCGATCAAGACAGGACCAGGAAAGCTAAGAAGAGCCCGAAACCGGAGCACATGTCGAGCCCGGCACAACAACTCTTGTATCTGATTCACACCCCAGGATCTCGAACGTCCAAGACCCTGTTCTTATCAAAATAGCATTTGAAGTCATCTCCGGAAGGCAGAAACGGAGGCGGACGACTATGTTGGCGAAGACCCAACGCAGATGGAGTACTGATGTTGTCAGGCCCCGCATGAATCGTCCGTTTCGAACCCAGCTCGAAGGAGTCAGATTTCAGTTTGGATTGGATCTGGACTATATATATCCAGATTCCAATCCAAACCCATGTGTGGACTTGGATTTGGATTTGGATCCAGAGATCCAATCCAATATCCATATCCATGGCCCACATCACCTTCTCATAAATGGAGGTGGGGCCCACTTGAAATTCACGTGGGATATTGGGCATGAGAGAGAGTGGGGATAGAAAATATCAAGAGTGTTGTATTAAGCTTGACTTGTGTGTCAAGTTTGGGTTTTATCATGTGGGTTAGCCTAATTGAGTGGGTTTAAGCTTGTAATTAGCTAAAACCTAACCTAGGGCTGCACCAACATGGGGTGATCAAGGTCTATGGGCCATGCTAAGGGAGCTCCTTCACCTAGACCTAACCCAAAATGACTAATCCTAGCCTAAACCCCTAATCCACCCCTAATCCCAACCTAATCACCTACCCACTTCCCTAATCCCGGCCTAATCCCAACCTAATCACCTAACCCACTTCCCTAATCCTTCCCTAAACCTAGACTAATTTCCCTAATCCTAGCCTAAACCTAGCCTAATCACCTAACCTAGCTCACTAAACCTCACCCTAAAACCCAACCACCTAACCTAGCCCTAAACCCCTAAACCACCCTTAGCCCACAATCTACCCAAACCCCTAGTTTTAAAATATCTGGCCCAACCCTTTCCAGCCCACCTTATCTACATACCACCCTACCTAAACCACCTAACCACTACCCCAAGCCCAGCCCTAACCGACCTACCCATCCCCTATTTAAACCCCTCCCCTTTTGGGGCGGGTTTTCAAGCAAGAAGGCCCTCACCTCAGCCCAGTCGATTCCACTCTCCACCTGCCCGCCTGCTCTACTCTCCACCTGCCCGCCTGCTCTACTCTCCACCTGCTCCACCAGCTCTACCTGCACTGCCACCTTCCCTCTTCCATCCACCACCATTCCCCAGCCGGACGCCACCACCTTCACCCAACCGAACCCGCCAAGGGCCCACCTGCCCGCCTGCTTCTCATTGCCTTTCATCGCCTCTCCCCATTCGGTAAGTACCCTACACCTTACCTAGCCCCTTCTCTACCACCTCTCCACTCCTAGCCACCCACCCTATCCTCATCTTAGCCCTTCCGCCACCACCCCTTTTACTTAGCCGAACCTAGAAAAACCCAAACTGCCGGCCACTACCTAGCCATCATATCCCATTCGGCCTTCCCCTAGGTGTCCCATTCGGCCTTCCCACAAACCCTCCTTTAGGTCCAGTTTCCCTAAACTCTCAACTCCCCTAGTGACCCTAAGAACTCACTTGTTCAGCCCCTTTAAACCCCCACCTTGAGGCGACATCTACTTGCCACCGGCCACCTTCGAGGCGCCTATCCCGCGCCCCACTTGCAGCCGGCCAGCACCTTTGATCACCTATCTTCGCGGAGCTCCCGTTTGCAGCCCAAGGCCAAGCCCACGCTCAAGCAAGACCTCTACGGACCAGCTACTCGTAAGTGCCTAAACTCGGTCCTTAGTTGTATACTTGCTTGAGATTAAATTTGATACGGCGTTGTAATAACGGAGCATAGTCTCCCCCCGCTTGTAATAACGTGGCTTGGCACAACCACACACGTGCACGCTCTTAGTCGTGCACGATTTTAAACACACACGGGCCTAATCAGCCCCTAATACATAAGTGTATATATATATACTTTCATTTTCGAAGGGTTTTGTTTAAGTTGGGTGCGTTGTCTTTCAATTCAAGCACTCACACACATTGAGCTTTCGCTCTTAGTTGAAAGACCCAAGTAAGGGTCGACCTATACTATTTGGGTTTCATTTCATGTCGTGTGAGTAAGTCTTTCAATTCAAGCACTCTCACACACATTGAGCTTTCGCTCTTAGTTGAAAGACCCAAGTAAGGGCCGACCTATACTATTTGGGTTTCATTTCATGTCGTGTGAGTAAGTCTTTCAATTCAAGCACTCTCACACACATTGAGCTTTCGCTCTTATTTGAAAGACCCAAGTAAGGGCCGACCTATACTATTTGGGTTTCATTTCATGTCGTGTGAGTAAGTCTTTCAATTCAAGCACTTTCACACACATTGAGCCTTCGCTCTTACTCCCAAGACCTTAGTCAAGGCCATACTGCAATTTATATTTGGGTTTAATTTCATGTCGTGTGTGTAAGTCTTTCAATTCAAGCACGCACCCACATTGAGCCTTCGCTCTTATTTGCAAGACCCGAGTAAGGGCTCATATACATAAGCTATATACATATTTCCCTTCGGTTATTTCCCTTCTGTTATTTCCCTTCAGTATTGTCTTTACATTTCGGGTTTTCCCTTTGGAGTAGCGTGAGTTTGCATTGCATCTACGCCATACCACAAGGTAGGACGCATATTGCATCAAAGCAAGCCCCGCTCGAATTCGCCCATGTAGTGGAGTGTTCATAACACACAAACTAGGTGGCCCGAAAAGGGATAAAAGAAAAGACTTAGGCACGTGCAAATCCACGTGATCTAAAATATGCAATCGCATCCTAAAGACCCGAAATAGACACCTCGAACCGCTTCGTAGACTTTCTCTCCAAAACTCAATTTTTGCAAAGCGTACAGACTGACCCTTGCGCATGGGTGCAAGAAGGTCTGCGACGACAAGAGCTTACTTGCTCACAGTCGCCACGTTTAGAAGTCAGTATAAAAAAATCTTTGCTAGCTTAAGTAAGCTACTGGCACACCCTATTTGAATATATAGGCCTTAGACACACGAGAGGATCTGCTCCAAGCCCCAAAAGAGGCGAAGAGGCGGGGATTTTCGCACGTCTACAACGTGGTGGCCGGGTGATGGAGTGGCAGTGGAATGGCAGGTGGTGGAGCTTGGAGGAAGTGGGGAGGGGGGTGAGAGTGGAAGAGAGAGACTGGAACCCGCAAGAAAAGGAGGGTATTTATAGGCTAGGAATGGGCTGGGTCGGTTGGGGTGGTATGGGCCAGATATTTGTAATAAGGTGGGCATGGGAAGTGGTTTGGGGTAGGTCGGTTAGGGGGGGCTGGTTAGTGGTTTAGGGTAGGTCGGTTAGGTGGGTTGGGACTTAGTGGTTAGGGGTTTAATTAGGTGCACTAAGGTGGGTTTAGGCTTAGTTGGTTAGGGTCTAGGTGGTCTAGCTAGGTGAGGTGAGCTAGGTGAGGTTGGCTAGGTGAGGTTGGGGTGGTTTTGGGTGAGGATGGCTAGGTTTGGGTTAGGTTTAGGGGAGAGTGGCTAGGTGAGGTGGGCTAGCTTAGGGCTATGTTTTGGGAACCTCCCCTTGGTGCCGGTCCATTGACCCAGTTGTAGCCATGTTCAAGTTGGTGCAGCCCTAGGTTAGGTGTAGGTGCATACAAGCTTAAACCCACACTCTAGGCTAAACCCACAAGGTTAACCCACCCTTGACCAAAAGTCAAGCCTACCAACTTTCTCACTCATATTTTATCACCCTTTCTCTCTCTACCCAAGCTTTTCACGTGAAATATTTGTGGGCCCCACCTCCATTTATGAGAAGGTGATGTGGGCCATGGATGTAGATATTGGATTTGGATCTTTGGATCCAAATCTAAATCCAAATCCAAATCCAAATACATGTTGGGTTTGGATCTGGATATATAAGGTCTAGATCTGGCCCAAATATGATTTTTTGATTCCTTCATGGCGTTTCGAAACGGACGGTTTGTGCAGGACCTGACTACATCAATACTCCGTCTTGCGTTGGGTCTTCGCCAACATTGTCGTCCGCTCTTCTTCTCACCTTCCGGAGTTCATTTTGAGCAAATTTCTGATATCTAGGGCTTGGCCAAGCTGCTTTTGGGGTTTCAAAACACCTTTTTAAGGTTTTAAAACTATATGTATAGAATTTTAAAACATATATACAGGTTCAAAGTATGTACAAGGTTGTTTGGAAGGCTCTTGGGTTTCCAAACTCAAAATATCCCTTTGGGGCTGCTTTTGCAAAACCAGGCATATTTGAGGAAATTGTGGGATTTTGGGGTGTTTACACTCCCAAACCAGGGTTGTATGGAAGCCCAAGTCTTCCATCGCCCCAGAATCCAAAATCCAAAAGGGTATATATCCCCGACATGGACAATTCCATGTTCCAAGGCCATGATTTGTATAAAAACTTTTCAAAAAACAAGAAGTCTTGGAACATGATTCCAAACATGGGATATATACTCTACACGGGCTTGGGAACCCAAAACCAAGGTAGGCTAGAACCTGTCCTACCTAGAGTCAATAGGGAACGATATGGACTGGAATACAGCCCACCCATACCCCCAGAGCCTCCACCTAAGACCATCTGGGTCAAGGGTGCCCTATACAACCTCTAAAACCGAAACCCATGTCTTAGACCTATCTGATTAGAGTCTGATTCATGAATGTTTTCTTTGTAGGTTCAATGGAACATCCCTACTTTTGAAAAAACCAAAAAAATTGAAAACCCTCAAAATCTCAAAAACATTTGGAAAAACGAAAATTCCAAAAAGAAATTTTGTTTCAAAAGTATTTGGCCATGTACAAAATCCATTTTCAAAAATTGTAAAAAGCTTTTTTGAAAATTGTATATACTCCCAAGAACCCAAGTATCCAAAAGCTGGTCTTGAACACCCTTTTGCCTAGAGCTTTTTCAAAATGAAAAGCTCGAGAATCACCAAAGCAAAGAGGAATAAACACCTCCAAGCTTCCTGAAATTCACAAAATCCTTGACTTGTAGAAAGATTGGGGATTTTTAGAAATGAGTTTAACCCATAAGTGTGTGCATAAGCATCATGCATTACACTTTGAAATCATTCATATGCATCGAGTCTAGACATCGCCCTAGAACTCGAATTCAGGGTTTTGAAAAACCAAAGGGGCAATAAGAGTCGACCCCCTCAGTATCGAGCCTTCATAGGCATGTCTCCATACGAATCAAATCCAATACCTTCAAGGCAAATTTCAAAAACAAATGAGAATCTCAAAAAAGGGTTAGCATTTCACAAAAGCTTTTCAAAATTCTTTTGATAAAAACCTCCCAAGCATTGCAATTCATGCATTGTCTACTTGACTTGATCAAATAAAGATGTTGTTCATACTAAATGTGCCATACATTTCGAAAACTCTATTGGCATGTGACAGGAATCACTAAGCCAAAAGAAAAATCGTGCTTAGCCTTGCTGTAGGACTTCAAAATTCGAGACATCACCTCCCATGTCATGAAAAAGGGAATGATGTTCACTAAAGCACTCATTTTGAAAACCTATCTTAAACAGATAGGCAAAGTAAATGGCAGCCCTTTTTCAATAGAGTATGAGTTCAAAACTCAAGACTCCATTAAGGGACAAGCCCTACATCGGGTGGCTGAAGTGTCTCTTTGAGACACATTCCCCGTACTTGATCAAATGCCCCATGAAGGCATGAATCTTCAAAAGGAATTCCAAAAACCATGCTTGACCAAAACCAAGTATGAAAAACATATTTCGATCAAAAGGGCTGGTCTGAAACCATCTTCATATAGAAAGGGAGGATTTCCCAAAATTGCTTTCTCAAAAGGGATCAAAATTTTGAAAATTTTAACCCTACATATGACTTTGAAAAGGAAGATTTTTCAACTTCTGGTTTATATGAAAACCTTGATTGTGTTGGGATAAAGAACATGAATCTCACAATGAAATATGGAGACCATGTCAAAACTAAAACCATGATGGCCATGACGATCACTTAGTGCTGGTTATGTTTCCTATCCTTGAGCAAAAAGTATCATGATCATGTTGGAAAAACCATGGAAGTGTATGGACATGAACATACCATTGTCCATCCAAAATCCTTTTGAAAAGCCATGGCTCTTCACCATATGGCCATGCGAAACTCCCATCAAGCTAGGGGCATTTTAAATAAACAGCCCCTAGACACATTCCATGGAGAACCAATTTTGAAAATGTATCTCCTTCATGACTTGTGAGGTTCATGTGTTCACCATTGCATAAAAGCATGTATTTCCATTTTGAGTCACATGGAGTGCATAGCATGCATCACATTCATATCATATCACCCCAAAGAAAGCCCAAAAAGGTGGCAAACTCGAGTAGGAATGTCCCCATGTCTTCAAAGGGGCAACAAAAATCGAAATTTGTTGATATTGTGGGTCGAAATTAGCAAAACCCCGAAAATGCCCAAATATTCAAAAGGGTTTATGTTAAATTCTTGTTCAAAAAGATTTTGAAAAATCGAACTCCTTTGAAACTTCTTGAAAGAAGGATCAAAGTTGATTGTATAACCCTGAATGGAGGAATTTATACTTTGTGAAAGGTAGAGTCTTCCAAAAACAAATTGGCAACATTTAAAAAATCCCTGGCTTACAAGATTAAGCCTTGTTCAAAATATCAAAATATTTTCGAAATAGCATATGCTATTAAGAAATAGGACGATCTCGTTTGAATCAAGTAACTAAAGGGATAAGCCTTCCCCCATTCTACTTTCTCTCCAAAAAGGAAAATTGGTTGTGCTCAAAAGAAAAAGGAAAAAATGAGAATAAAAAAAACTCCTCCGAAAGTGGTCTTCCCTTCATAAACAGGGAATACAAAAACTCCTCCGAAAGAGGTCTTCTCGTTTCAAAAGAAAAAATGAGAATAAAAAAAACTCCTCCCAAAGAGGTCTTCCCTTCATAAACAGAGAATACAAAAACTCCTCCAAAGAGCTGCTCTCCTTTAAAGAAAAGAGGGATTAATGAAAAAAATACTCCCAAAGGGAGACCCTCTATGAAAAAAAGAAATAAAAAGCCAAAGCTCCAAAGAGCGATTTTCCGATTCTTTGCCTAAAACCACGGGACGCTTCAGAAGGGACCGTGGTATCTCTTTCCCATATCCCTACAGCTTATCCCCGAGGAAAAAGATTCAAATTTGCGAAAATCCTAAAGTTGGAATAAAATCGGCTTATTTGGATTTCATTTTGTTTGAGAACTCGACTCTGTTTTGTAGGAAATGGAACTTTGAAATGTTTTCCAAGTTTTCCTACCCAAAAACCTCTACTGAGTAGCAGGTATTGAAACCCGAATGAAGGGAAGTATGAAAAATAGAAGTCCTTTTCGATACAAGTTAAAAGGAGTTCCTTTTCAAAAAGAAATTTTCGAAAAACCCATGAATGTCAAAAAGACAAGGGTAGAACCTGCTTGGAGCAGACAGCCTCAAAAAGCTCTCTCCAAAAGCTCGAAAACCCGAAAACATCTAGAAGACATGGGTAAAACCTGCTCGGAGCAGCCTACCTCAAAAGGCACTCTTTGGGCTCAAAACTGCAAAAACAAAAACGTTTTTCTCATGCATGCATCCAAAAAATCGTCCATGCATGATCATACATATGGAAACCTACGAAAAGTCCCCTTTTTTTTTGCTAAAAATCCCCACATGTGGTAAAAGAAACAGGGTTTTACGAAATAAAAATGGAGAATTCTCGAGAAAATTTAAGAGAAAAACCAGAATGGGGTGTTTCTTCTTTGCCATTATCCAAATCCATTTGCATAATGCCAAAGAGGGGCATCTGTAAACACCCCGAATTTTCCAAAAATCAAAAACTCTCAAAAACACAAAAAGCTCGTTTGAGCCAAAACAACAGCTTGTTTTAAAATGCAAAAATAGGTACAAAAGGCAAAAGGAGACCCTAGGCCAGAAGAGGATTCAAAGCCCAGAGCTTCAAAAGCCACCCCCTGCTCAAAAATAGAAGAAAGGAGAGCTCGTTCAGAGAAAAGCCCGACAAAAGGGTAAAAGCGTAATTTGGGTAAAAAAAAAAGCGCAAAGCAGCTCCAAAATGCAAAAAGAAGCCCAATACCTGAGGAAGTCGACAGGAGTCCGAGACACGTCCCGTCAGAATGAAGAACGGAATCTGTGCGGCAATTTGAGTTCGATATCAATAAGAACCGGCTAGAAACCAAAACGGCAGACCGAAACGAACGCCGAAAAGGTCCTGAAAAGCAGAACACCAATTCAAAGAAAGACTTGGGGAAGACCCAGGCCAGAGTTGGGCCTCCGATGAATCGAAGCCCGCTCGAAACCGACGGTGAAAAGAATCAGAAATGACTAGGAAACCAAGGAGTAGAAGAAACGTTTGGATTGGGTTTGGACCCAAAAGTATCCAGATCCAGATTCAAATAGTGTTTGGATCGGATCTGGATCCCAAAATATTTAAGATCCGAGATCCAAACCCAAATAAATATTTGGATTGGATCTGGATCTCAAAATATCCGAGATCCACGATCCAGATCCAAATAGGGTTTGGATTGGATTCGGATAGCCAGACCCAAATCCAAGGCCCAATATCCGAGATCCATTTAAAACCTCTATAAATAGAGGTAGTGGGCTGAAAAAAAGAGAATCCTACGTGAATTCAAGAGAGGTGCTTCACGTGGACTCCAAAAGGGGGGAAGAGAGAGAAAGGGGCCCTATTGGCCCAAGCTTTGAGAGTTGGGATTGGCCATAGAGCCATGGGTTGTACCAAACAGAATGGCATCTTCTTCATGCTTGGAGTGGAGTTCGTGGTGGGGCTTGGTGGCTTGGGCGGCGGCTTGGAGTGGTGTTGCAACGAGGTAAGTTACTAAAACCCTAACCTAACCCACTTCTTTCCTAACCTCTCTAGACCACCCATCCTAAAACATCCCCCTAAAAACCCCATTAAACCAGCCAAGTCCTGACCGATTTTCACCAAGACTTCTACCCTAGACCACCACTTAACCAAGCTACCCCAAGGCCTAACCCAGTTCGGCCACCACCTGGCCGAACTCCCCCTTGAACCCAACCAAGTTCGGCCAGCTTTGGCCGAACTAACCCTTTGAACCACCTATAGCTCGAGCCACCTTGGCTCGAGCCTTCCCTAAGACCCACGGCCTGCACCAGTAGGCCGTGTCCCATTGTTTTTACCCAAGGACTGGCCTGCCTTGAGGCAAGCCACCTACCCTAAAAACCGCCCAGCCTTTGGCTGTGGTTTCCCTTCCCCACCTACCTAAAACAGCCCAGCCAAAGGTGGCCGAGCCCCTTTGGCTGGCCGCCTGCCACCAAAACTTGACCCAAACCTAACCTAGTTAGGACTCAACCAAGCCTAAAACTAAACCAAGACTAAGGACCAGCTGCAACCTAAATCCCAGCCCACGTCCCTCTCAAGTCTAGGGCCTAATCCCAAGTCTAAACCAGCCCCAACTACACCCTAAAGCCACTATCACTCGAGCCACCTTGGCTCGAGTTTCACAAGACTAAACCCAAGGCCAGCTTTGGCCAAACCCTAGAGCAAACCACTATCACTCGAGCCACCTTGGCTTGAGTTTCACAAGATAAAACCTAAGGCCAAATGTTGGCCGAATCCTTGTAGACACCGAAAATTCTCACTTTTGGTTCTTAGGTCTAAAGTGAACCTTTTCGAGTTCTACTTCACTTTATATGGGTGTGCCAACTAGTTTACTTTAAAACTAGCAAAGTTTTGAAATATCTGACTTTTTTGGGTGATTATGGGCAAGCGGGATCTTTTAGTCGCAAACCTTCTTGCACCGATGCGCAAGGGTCAGTTTGTACGCTTATGAACTTTGATAAAACGGTTTTGACTCTTGAAAACGTAAGTGTTTGAAAATATGGATTCGATTCGTGTTTGTGTTTGCAAGTTTTATATACATGGGTTTGCACGTATCTATGTCTTTCAATTTTACGCTATTTAGGCCAACTAGGTATGTGCACAAGTGACCTAAGTTGGGCGATTTTTGCATAGAAGTATGGGGTTTGCTTTGATGCAATATGCATCCTAACTCGTGGTATGGCGAATATGCAATGCAAACTCACACAACTTCAAGGGAAAACCCGAAATTGAAAGACAATGCTTAAGGGAAATTGCGTAATGTAAATTATAAAAGGGAAATTGCAAAAGGGAAATAGGGCTATATCTTAAGAGCGGAAAGACTCAATTGTGTAAGTGTATGCCATGTATAAATTGAAATGCAACTCACACGGCTGAACCTTAAAACCCAAATCTTAAAGACATAGCGGAAGGGAAATAAAACTATATATATATGGGCCCGAAGGTCGCCAACGTGTGCGTGGGTGTTGTTTGTATATGTAAAGACAACTCACACGACTTGGAATGTAAAACCCAAATAGAATTGCAATACGGCCCTTATTATGGTCTTGGGAGTAAGAGCGAAAGCTCAATGTGTGTGAGTGTGGAATTGAAAGACTACGCACACAACTTGAATAAAACACCCAAATTGAATTGCAATACGGCCCTTATTAGGGTCTTGGGAGTAAGAGCGAAGGCTCAATGTGTGTGAGTGTAGAATGGAAAGACAACGCACACGACTTGAATATAAACCCACGCAGCTGAATATATATATATAAATAGAACTATATCTTAAGGGCTATCAAGGCCCGTGTGTGTGCAAAAGTGTGCAACTAAGAGCGGAAAGGCTCAAGTGCACGTGTGTGCTTGTGTGTCAAACCAAGTTATTATAATCGGGGGGAGACAAAGCTCCTTTACTACAACCCCGTATCAAAATTTAATTGAATATAAAGCAAGTTAATGTAATAGACCAAGTTTAGACACTTACAAATAGCTGGTCCGTCTTCAACTTGCTCGCACTTGGGCTTGCGGTTCACTTTGGGCAGCCAAGAGGGGTTATCCTAAGTGGCTTTGAGGGAGGTTCTATGGGGCACGGCTAGGGCCTTAGGGGAGCTTAGGTTCGGCCAATAGAAGGTTGTCTAGGGTCTGTCCTAGGTTGCAGGTCACGACCAGGGTGCAGGTCAGGTCGGCAGGGGGCAGGTCAGGCCGGTAGGGAGGCGTCGGGTAATTGGCGCGGCAATCGGGTCGCCTGGTGCTAAGGGGCGCCGCAGGGGTGCGCTAGGGGGGGTCCTAGAGCTAAAGGGGTGGCTGGGTGCCTGTGGCGGAGCAGGGCGCATGTGGCGCAGTAGGGCACTGAAGGGCGCCGCAGGGTTGCCGGGTGGCGCGCTGAGGCAGGGCGCGCAGGCTGAGCCGGGGGTTCGGGTGATGGTTTGGGGGGATATTGTTGAGGCGGTTGGGGTTAGGTTAGGTCTAGTTAGGTTGGTTCAGTTAGGGTTAGGTTCAGTTGGGGTTACGTAGGTTCGAACCTAGGCTAGGTTGGGGGTTAGGTTTAGAGGGGTATACAGAGAACGGCTAGGTTAGGTTAGGCTTACCTCTTGGAGTCGGTCCAGCCCATGTCCAAGCTTGGTTGCAGCCACTTGGTCCAGCCCACCTTGGTTGCAGCCCCTTGGTCTAGACCCACTTAGCCCACATGGCTTGAACCCACCTCACCCAATGAGCCCACATGGCTAGGTCTATCACTCCCTCTCTCTCCTCCCAAGCATTTGCATGAACCCTTTACATGGACCCCCTTACCTCTATTTATAGACATTTGAGGTGGGTCTTGGATTTGGGTTTGGGTTTGAGATCTGGATCCAGACCCAAATCCAAACACTATTTAGATCTGGATCGTGAATCTTGGATATTTTGAGATCCGTATCCGATCCAAACCCAATATTTTTATGGATATGGATATGGATATTTTGGTCCAGATTCGATCCAATCCAAACACTATTTGGATCGGCCCAAATCCAAACACTATTCATTATATGGATTTGGATCTGGATATTTATGGTCCAGATCCAAATCAAAATTTCTTCGGACAGTCCTTCTTGGCTTCTCGAGGCGAACGATCTGTGAAGGCACTAGCTTCATCAGCGCTCCGTCTGGTGCTGGGTTTTCCCCAACTTTATCGTCCGGACTCCGTCTCGCCATTCTGAACTCCGTTTTGCTTGATTTTCACTGTTTTTGGCTTTTCTTCAAATGGGCTCTGCTTTCTCTTATTTTTTATCATGGAGTGGCTTTTTGAGACTCCGGGCTTGAATCCTTCTTCTTGCCAAGACTCTCCTTTTGCCTTTTGTACATGTTTTTGCATTTAAAACAGGTTGTCGTTTTGGCTCAAACGAGCTTTTTGTGTTTTTGAGAGTTTTTGAGTTTTGGAAATTTCAGGGTATTTACAGATGCCCCTCTTTGGCATTATCCAAATGGCAAAGAAGAAACACCCCATTTTGGTTTTTCTCTCAAATTTTTTCGAGAATACACCATTTATTTCGCAAAAACCCTGCTTTCTTTTACCACAGGTGGGGATTTTTAGCAAAAGGGGGCTTTTCCTAGCTATTTCCCTATATGTAAGATCATGCACGAATGACTCTTTGAATGCATGCATGAGAAAATTTTTATTTTTGGGTTTTTGAGCCCGAAGAGAGCCTTTTGAGGCTGGCTGCTCCGCGCAGGTTTTTATCCATGTCTTCTTGACATTTTCTGGGTTTTTAAGCTTTAGAGAGAGCCTTTTGAGGTTGTCTGCTCTAAGCAGGTTGTACCCTTGTCCTTTTTTCGAAAATTTCTTTTTGAAAAGAAACTCCTTTTAACTTGTATCGAAAAGGACTTCCATTTTTCATACTTCCCTTCATTCGGGTTTCAATACCTACTACTCAGTAGAGGTTTTTGGGTAGGAAAACTTGGAAAACATTTCAAAGTTCCATTTCCTACAAAACAGAGTCGAGTTCTCAAACAAAATGAAATCCAAATAAGCCGATTTTATTCCTACTTTAGGATTTTCGCAAATTTGAATCTTTTTCCTCGGGGATAAGCCGTAGGGATATGGGAAAGAGATACCACGGTCCCTTCTGAAGCGTCCCATGGTTTTAGGCAAAGAATCAGAAAATCGCTCTTTGGAGCTTTGGCTTTTTGTTTCTTTTTTTCCCAAAGGGTCTCCCTTTGGGAGTATTTTTTTCATTAATCCCTCTTTTCTTTAAAGGAGAGCAACTCTTTGGAGGAGTTTTTGTATTCCTTGTTTATGAAGGGAAGACCTCTTTGGGAGGAGTTTTTTATATCTCTTTTTTCTTTTGAAACGAGAAGACCTCTTTCGGAGGAGTTTTTGTATTCCCTGTTTATGAAGGGAATACCACTTTCGAAGGAGTTTTTGTATTCTTGATTTTTTTCTTTTTCTTTTGAACATAGCCAATTTTCCTTTTTGGAGAGAAAGTAGGATGGGGGAAGGCTTATCCCTTTAGTTACTCGATTCAAACGCGATCGTCCTATTTCTTAATAGCATCTGCTATTCAAAAATATTTTGATATTTTGAACAAGGCTTAATCTTGTAAGCCAAGAATTTTTGAAATGTTGCCAAATCGTTTTTAGAAGACTCTACTTTTCATAAAGTATAAATTCCTCCATTCAGGGTTATACAATCAACTTTGATCCTTCTTTCAAGAAGTTTCAAAGGAGTTCGATTTTCAAAATCTTTTTGAAAAAGAATTTAACATAAACCCTTTTGAATATTCGGGCATTTTCGGGGTTTTGCTAATTTCTACCCACAATATCTACAAATTTCTGATTTTTGTTGCCCTTTTGAAGACATGGGGACATTCCTACTCGAGTTTGCCACCCTTTTGGGCTTTCTTTCGGGGTGATATGATGCATGCTATGCACTCCATGTGATTTAAAATGGAAATACATGTTTTTTATGCAACGATGAACATATGAAATGTATCTCACAAATCATGAAGGAGATGCATTCGTTTATCCATGGAAAGTGTCTAGGGGCTGTATTTAAAAATGCCCCTAGCTTGATGGGAATTTTGCATGGCTATATGGTGAAGGGCCATGGCTTTTCAAAAGGATTTTGGATGGATAATGGTATGTTCATGTCCATGCGCTTCCATGGTTTTTCTAACATGATCATGATACTTTTTGCTCAAGGATGAAGACATAACCAACCCTAAGTGATTGTCATGGCCATCAGGTTTTAGTTTTGACATGGTCTCCATATTTCATCGTGAGATTCATGTTCTTTATCCCAACACAATCAAGGTTTTCATATAAACTAGAAGTTGAAAAATCTTTCTTTTCAAAGCCATGAAAGGTTTTTGTGAAATGCTAACCCTTTTTCGAGATTCTCATTTCCTTTTGAAATTTGCCTTGAAGGTGTTGGTTTTGATTTGTATGGAGACATGTCTATGAAGGCTCGATACTTAGGGGGCCGACTCTTATTGCCCCTTTGGTTTTTCAAAACCCTGAATTCGAGTTCTAGGATGATGTCTAGACTCGATTGTAGACGCGCGAAAAATCCCCGCCTCTTCGCCTCTTTCGGGGCTTGGAGTGGATCTTATCGTGTGTCTAAGGCCTATGTATACAAATAGGGCGTGCCAGCTAGCTTACTTAAGCTAGCGAAGATATATTTAACACTGACTTCTAAGCGTGGCGACTGTGAGCAAGTAAGCTCTTGTCGTCGCAGACCTTCTTGCACCGATGCGCAAGGGTCAGTCTGTACGCTTTTGCAAAAATCGAGTTTTTGGGGAGAAAGTCTACGAAGCGGTTCAAGGTGTCTATTTCGGGTCTTTAAGATGCGATTGCATATTTTAGATCACGTGGATTTGCACGTGCCTAAGTCTTTTCTTTTATCCCTTTTTGGGTCGCCTAGTTTGTGTGTTATGAACACTCCACTACATGGGCGAATTCGAGCGGGGCTTGCTTCGATGCAATATGCGTCCTACCTCGTGGTATGGCGTAGATGCAATGCAAACTCACGCTACTCCAAAGGGAAAACCCGAAATGTAAAGACAATACTGAAGGGAAATAACAGAAGAGAAATAACCGAAGGGAAATAACCGAAGGGAAATAACCGAAGGGAAATAACCGAAGGGAGATATGTATATACCTTATGTATATGAGCCCTTACTCGGGTCTTGCAAATAAGAGCAAAGGCTCAATGTGGGTGCGTGCTCGAATTGAAAGACTTACACACACGACATAAAATTAAACCCAAATATAAATTGCAGTATGGCCTTGACTAAGGTCTTGGGAGTAAGAGCGAAGGCTCAATGTGTGTGAGAGTGCTTGAATTGAAGTACTACACACACGACATGAATGAAACCCAAATATAACTGCAATAAGGCCTTTACTAAGGTTTTGGGAGTAAGAGCGAAGGCTCAATGTGTGTGAAAGTGCTTGAATTGAAAGACTTACTCACACGACATGAAATTAAACCCAAATAGTATAGGTCGGCCCTTACTTGGGTCTTTCAACTAAGAGCGAAAGCTCAATGTGTGTGAGTGTGCTTGAATTGAAAGACTTACTCACACGACAAGAAATGAAACCCAAATAGTATAGGTCGGCCCTTACTTGGGTCTTTCAACTAAGAGCGAAAGCTCAATGTGTGTGAGAGTGCTTGAATTGAAAGACAACGCACCCAACTTAAACAAAACCCTTCGAAAATGAAAGTATATATACACTTATATATTAGGGGCTGATTAGGCCCGTGTGTGTTCAAAATTGTGCACGACTAAGAGAGTGCACGTGTGTGGTTGTGCCAAGCCACGTTATTACAAGCGGGGGGAGACTATGCTCCGTTATTACAACCCCGTATCAAATTGAATTTCAAGCAAGTGTACGACTAAAGACCGAGTTTAGACACTTACGAGTAGCTGGTCCGTAGAGGTCTTGCTTGAGCGTGGGCTTGGCCTTGGGCTGCAAACGGGAGCTCCGCGAAGGTAGGTGATCAAGGGTGTTGGCCGGCTGCAAGTGGGGTGCGGGATAGGCGCCTCGGAGGTGGCCGGTGGCAAGTAGATGGCGCCTCAAGGTAAGGGGTTTAAATGGCTGAATGAGTGGGTTCTTAGGGTCACTAGGGGAGTTGGGTACTTAGGGAAACTGGACCCAAAAGGTGAGCTAGTGGGAAGGCCGAATAGGACACCTAGGGGAGTTGGCCGAATGGGACATGATAGCTAGGTAGTGGCCGGCAGCTTGGGTTATACTAGGTTCGGCTAGGTTAAAATGGTGGTGGCAAAGGGGCTGAGATGAAGGTAGGATGGGTGGCTAAGAGTGGAGAGGTGGTAGAGAAGGGGGCTAGGTAAGGTGCAGGGTACTTACCGAATGGGGAGAGGTGGCGGATGAAGTGGGAAGTAGGCGGGCAGGTGGCTGATTCGGTTGGGTGGAGGTGATGGCGTCCGGCTGAGGGCTGATAGTGGTGGATGGAAGAGGGAAGGTGGCGGAGCAGGTGGCGGCTGGTGGAGCAGAGGGAGCAGGCGGAGAGTGGAGAAGGCGGGCAGTGGAACAGGTGGAGTCGGCTGGGCTGAGGTGAGGGCTCCCACTTGGAAAACCCGCCCACAAGGAGGGGGGTTTAAATAGGGGATGGGTAGGTCGGTTAGGGCTGGGCTGTGGGTAGTGGTTAGGTGGTTTAGGTAGGGTGGTATGTAGATAAGGTGGGCTGGAAGGGGTTGGGCCAGATATTTTAAAACTAGGGGTTTGGGTAAATCGTGGGCTAAGGGTGGTTTAGGGGTTTAGGGCTAGGTTAGGTGGTTGGGTTTTAAGGTGAGGTTTAGTGAGCTAGGTTAGGTGATTAGGCTAGGTTTAGGCTAGGATTAGGGAAATTAATCTAGGTTTAGGGAAGGATTAGGGAAGTGGGTTAGGTGATTAGGTTGGGATTAGGACGGGATTAGGGAAGTGGGTTAGGTGATTAGGTTCAGATTAGGGGTGGATTAGGGGTTTAGGCTAGGTTTAGGTGAAGGAGCTCCCTTAGCATGGCCCATAGACCTTGATCACCCCATGTTGGTGCAGCCCTAGGTTAGGTTCTAGCTAATTACAAGCTTAAACCCACTCAATTAGGCTAACCCACATGATTAACCCAAACTTGACACACAAGTCAAGCTTAATACAACACTCTTGATATTTTTCAACCCCACTCTCTCTCATGCCCAATATCCCACGTGAAACTCAAGTGGGCCCCACCTCCATTTATGAGAAGGTGATGTGGGCCATGGATATGGATATTGGATTGGATCTCTGGATCCAAATCCAAATCCAAGTCCACATATGGGTTTGGATTGGAATCTGGATATATATGGTCCAGATCCCATCCAAACTGAACTCTGACTCCTTCGAGCTGGGTTCGAAACGGACGATTCGTGCGGGGCCTGACAGCATCAGTACTCCGTCTGCGTTGGGTCTTCGCCAACATGGTCGTCCGCCTCCGTTTCTGCCTTTCGGAGATGACTTCAAATGCTATTTTGATAAGAACAGGGTCTTGGACGTTCGAGATCCTGGGGTGTGAATCAGATACAAGAGTTGCTGCGCAGGGCTCGACAGGTGCTCCGGTTCCAGGCTCTTCTTGGTCCTCCTGGTCCTGTCTTGATCGGGCCAAGCCACTTCGGGGCTTTCAAAACGTGTTTTAAAAAGGTTTTCAAAAGCCATATTATATGTTTTTGAAATATAAAGTTTAAAACATATGTACAGGGTTGTTTGGAAGGCTCCTGGGTTTCCGAACTCAAAAATGGCCCTTTGGGGCTGCTTGTATAAAACCAGATGGATTTTGAGAAAATCGTGGGATTTCGGGGTGTTTACAGATGCCCCTCTTTGGCCTTGTCCAAATCGATTTGGATAAGGGCAAAAATGACAAACACCCCTTTTAATGTCTCCCTAGATCTAGCCACGAAGAATATGGGATCGTCCCATTTTAGCAAAGTCTCAATTTTACAAACTCTGGTAGGAGGAGATATCAGGCCAAAGGGTTTACTTATGGAATCTGGTCCTAAATGGGATCATGTTTATGCAAGTACCATGCGTGGAATGCAAATGACATGGGTGTGGTGCCGAGAGTGGCGACCTCCCAGAGACCAGGTGTGGTCGAACTCTAGAGACTTACAAGGCCTCCTGCTCCAAGTGAGCAAAATCCTATGCTGTTCGATGTTCGGTTTTCAAAACTTATTTACAAAAGCTATTTACAAAAGGGACAACTGTCTTGAGCCTCGATCCTAAGGATCTCGAGCTCTTCGTGCTTGCCCTTGTTTGAGTCTTAACACTCGCTTATCTAGCGGAGGTTTTATAAGAAAACAAGCTTCATTTCAAACTCCTACGCCTTACTCGAAACGTCAAATTCTCAAACAAGATGAAATTCAAGTAAGTAAATCCTATTTTTACTTTAGGATTCCTCGAAATGAACCATGCTTTAGCTTGGGATAAGCCAGGGATGGGAAAGAGATACCACGGTCCCTTCTGAAGCGTCCCGTGGTTTGAGGCATAGAAGGCGGAAAACTGCTCTTTTTGAGCCTTTTTGGCCTCTTTTTCCTTTTTTCCATAGAGGGTCTCCCTTTGGGAGTATTTTTTCTTTAATCCCTCTTTTTTATAAGAGAATCGATTTTTCTTTTAAACTCTGGTTTCTTTCTTGTGGAAAGAGACTTTGAATGGGAAATTCCCTTTTGTTTGGGTCTTTGTTTTCCTTTTGGAAGGAGAAGAGAAGAGGGGAGGACTTATCCCAAGCCTACACTCGATCCATTCCAGATCAGCCTATTTAGAAATAGCACGTACTACTTGCAAGTATCTTGCTATGTTGAACTAGGCCTTTCTTTGTAAGATGAAGGATTTTGAAATGCAACCACGATTTTGAAAACTCCACTTTTTCACAAGTGCGAATTCTCTTACTTAGGGTCACACGAGTTGCCTTTGCACCTTATTCACATGTCTCAGGGCAGCTATCCCTTTTAAAATTTTCGAAAACTGGAATTTAATCCATATCCTACCCATGATACTTCTTTAAGTATTGAATATTGATAGGATCTGCTAAATTCCTACCTTCTACATCGATCAACCAATACGAATTGTTCGTAGTGGTTGCTCGTACAACATAGGGTCCATCCCAGTTGGGGCGCCACTTGCCTAGGGGTGTGGGCCACGATGGTGGATGGTTTTCAAGACTAGATCTCCCACTTCAAAGTGGCGAGGTCTCATGTGTTTGCTATAATGTCGGGCTATCCTTTGCCGGTATGCACGAGCATGATCCATGGCAAGGAGTCACCTCTCATCTAGCAAATCTAGTTCGGCCATCCTAGCGTGCTGAAGCATCTCTAGGGGGAGGTCGAGTGCAATGGATGTATGGAATGAATGCAGTTGGGTATGAATGGGAAGAATGGCGTTTGTGCCATAGACCAATTCGAATGGTGTGGCATTCGTGGGAGTCCGGATGGAAGTCCTATAAGCCCATAAGGCTTCATCCAGCTTCTCGTGCCACATCCTACCCTTCTCTAAGGTTTTCTCAATGATACCAATGAGAGTCTTGTTTGTGGCTTCGGCTTGGCCGTTTCCTTGAGGGTAGTAGGGCGAGGAGAAGTGGTGAGTTATGCCATACGTGTTGCACAACTTGACCATCCGCTCATTCTTGAATGGGGTACCATTATCAGACACAAGGTCTCGTGGAACCCCAAATCGAGCCAAGATATTCCTCCGGATGAAAGCCACCACATGTTGCCCCATTACATTCGTTAGGGAAATGGCTTCCACCCACTTGGAGAAATACTCCGTGGCTGCTAAAATAAAACGATGCCCATTCGAGGCCTTTGGAAATATTGGGCCTACTATGTCAAACGCCCACATGGTAAATGGCCAGGGGCTGACCACGGAATGCAATGTAGATGAAGGGATATGAATGGCGTGCCCATGTACTTGACATGGATGACACTTCCTAACATGATCGTGACAATCCTTTTTCAGGGTGGACCAAAAATAACCCCCTCTAAGTATTTTCATTGCCATCATGTTGGCATTAACATGACCTCCACATTCTCCATCGTGGAACTCGTGCATCACTATCCTAGCCTCCTCTAGGTCGATACATCTAAGCAGAATGCCGGTAAAACTCTTTTTGTATAGGACCCCACCCAGAATGGTGTATCGGGTCGAAATCTTACGAATGAATGCCTTATCTTTGGATGTGGCGTCCTCGGTGAATCCCCCATTTTCTAAAAATTGTTTTATGTCATAGAACCAGGGTTTTTCAACAGACTCTGGGTTGTTTTGGCAAATATCCAAGTCATGTGTGGATGGATGGGGTGCATGCCATATTTCCAAAGATCTGGTCCCTGAAATGGGATCGACCTTCAGGGCTGAACCCAAGGAGGAGAGGGCATCGGCGATGCCATTGTCCTCTCTTCCTACGTGTGTGAGCTTACACGACTGGAAGGATTGGACTAATCGAGTGGCCAACTCGTGATATGGAAGTAGTTTCTCATTACGTACTTGCCAAATTTTTAAAACCTGGTTTATGACAAGGAGCGAATCTCCAAAGACCTCGATGCATGATGCTCCTAGAGTTTTCGAAATCCTCAAGCCTTGTATGAGTGCTTCATACTCAGCTACGTTGTTGGAACATTCGAAATCTAAGCGGACTGCTATGGGAATCTCGCCCTTTTCAGGGGAGATTAGGATGATCCCGGCACCAGCCCCTCGTTGGTTTCGTGCCCCGTCGAAGTGCATCTTCCACACTTGGTTTTCGAAAGAATTTGCCAAAATGTGGTTTTGGAAATGGTTTTGCAATATGCCTTCATCAGGCATTTCGACAAGAGTGGGATATGCGTCCTCCAAGGGGAAGTCAGCCACGTAATCTGCTAGGGCTTGCCCCTTAATGGAGATCTGGTGATGGTATTTCAAATCATACTCCATTAGAAGGAGTTGCCATTTGCCCAATCTACCCGCGAGAATGGGTTTTTCGAACAAGTGCTTGATTGGATCAAGCTTGGACACTATCCAGATCTCATGATCTAGGAAATAGTGTCTGAATTTCTGGCAGGCCCAGTCTAGGGCCAAGCACGTCTTCTCCATGGCTTGATAATTTCGTTCATAAGCCAAGAGAGTTTTCGAAATATAGTAGATGGCATACTCCTTGTGGGTGTCATCCTCGTATTGAGCCAACAGGGCTCCTAAAGCGTTTACATGCACGGAGATGTATAATAAAAGCGGTTTTCCTTGTTTTGGAGGATTCAAAACGGGGGGATTAACCAAGTATGCCTTCAGTCTCTCGAAGGACTTTTGGCATTCGTCATCCCATAAGAATTTCGTACCCTTCCTCAACAGTTTGTTGAAGGGTTCGCATCTAGTTGCCAGATTCGATATGAATCGGCGCACAGATTGTAATCGACCCTGAAGGCTACGGACTTGGGTGAGATTGGAGGGTGGAGCCATGTCTATAATGGCTCGACACTTAGAGGGGTCGACTTCTATTCCCCTTTGGCTCACCATAAAGCCTAGAAGCTTCCCTGATTCTACCCCGAACACACATTTTTGAGGGTTTAGCTTTACTTTGTAAAGCCTAAGCCTTTCGAAAATCTTTTGTAAACATTCGATATGGGTGCATCGGGTTTTGGATTTTGCCAAGAGATCATCTACATACACTTCTACAAGCTCGTGAATTTGATCATGGAAGATCGTGTTCATGGCTCGTTGGTATGTTGCGCCGGCATTTTTCAAACCAAAGGGCATGACTGTATAGCAGTACGTGCCCCATGGGGTTGTGAAGGCGGTCTTACCCTGATCTCGTGGGCTTAGTTTGATTTGATTATAGCCTGAATAACCATCCATGAATGAAAACATTTCATGATTTGCAGTACTATCGACTATCAAATCTATGTTTGGTAAAGGATAATTATCCTTTGGAGTGGCTTTATTCAGGTTTCTGAAATCGATGCATATTCGAATTTTCCCATTGGTTTTTCGAACTACAACGATATTTGACAACCAATCAGAATACGCAATGGGTTTTATAAATCCGGCTTTTAGCAGATCTTCTAAACCCTCTTTGACTTGCGTGTGTACATTCGGGTGTATTTTCCTAAGCTTCTGCTTTATGGGTTTTATACCTGTATCTAAGGGAAGACGATGCTCGACTATGCTGGGATCTATGCCCGGCATGTCTTCATACGTCCATGCAAACACATCTAAATAGGTTCGTAGAAATGCAATGAATGCTAACTTTTCAGTTTCATGCAAGCATGCGCCTATTTTGATGGTTTTGGGATTGGAATCATCCCCTAGGTTCACCTCTACGAAATCTCCTCCTACTGATTGGGAAGGTCTTTCAAAATCAAGAATTCTATGAAATTCTGGGAGCTCAGAAGTGGGATCTTCCTCGAGGGGATCCATTTCTGGGTTTTGATCATTCTCGTGGGCTATAGACCCGAGGGAACTTGATGCGTGGTTTTCAAAATAACCTGGTTTTGTACTTGGATTTTCAAGTGACTTCGAAATTTTTGGTCTGGCTATGCAGACGACACTTCTTTCGAAATCCTTTTCTTTTGCCAAAGACCTACCAGGAGCAGCTATGTACAAAATCTTTTTGGTATTTTCCAAATTTTCGATTTTTTTGGGTTTTTGTAAAACAAGAACTTTGGGAACTATACAAAGCACTCTTTTTTCGCGTTTTTGTTTTTCCATTGTTTTTGGTTTTTCTTGTTTTTTCGATTTTTTTGATTTTAAGTTTTCAAATGTTTTTGGTATTTTTAGAAAAAGGGATCTTCCGTCATACCTACAAAGGGAAAACACTACGGGTTAGGCTCGGAATAGGAGGTCTAAATCGTAGGTCTCTTCTAAGGCAGGCTCCGGGGCACCCTTGACCCAGGTGGTCACAGGGGGTGGCTCCGGCGGTATTCGGGGAGTATAGCCGATCCCATATCGGCTTGGGTTGGCCCTAGGAAGGATGGGCTCTAGGAGACCCTGGTTTTGTGCCCCTAGACTTTTGTAGGGCGTGTAGCCCATGTTCAATAACATGTTCCACGACCTTTTGTTTTTTGAAAAGATGGGATATAAGTCGTGGTCCTGGAACATGCTATCGTCCATATTAGGCTCGTATGGCCTTTTGTCCAGGGGTTTTGGAAATAGGGAACGCTTGGGTTTTCCTAGGAGGATTAGAGTCGGGGGGGGGGCCTACTTTGGGCGGCCCCTTCACACATACAACCTTCCTAGGGTTGTTCAACACGAGCCGAGGTGGCTCAACCATAATTTGCCCCAGGTTAGCCTCATGGGCCTGGGAGCTCGATAAACAAGGGGAGTTTATGATCCCCTGAAGCTGTGGGTGACTCTCACCTAGGATCACTACGACCTGGTCCCTAAAAGGGATCTTGACACACCTGTGGAAGGTGGATGGCACAGCGCACAAACTGTGTATCCAGGGTCTTCCCAGCAACAGGTTATAATGGGGGTGGATGTCCAAGACATGGAACACCCCCGTGTGTTCGATCCCTCCCGTTTCCATTGGGAGTTCGATGGATCCTAAAGGTCTAGACGCATTCCCATCGTATCCAGTGATAACGATGGGGCTTGGGTTCACTGAAGTCAAGGTGACTCCGATTTTGTACGCCACGTGAAGTGGAAGGATGTTGAGCCCTCCTCCACCATCGACTAGGCACCTGTCCAGAGAGTGGTTGTTTAGAACCACCTCGATATGCAGGGCCTGGTTATGGGTTTCGTAGGGTCTATCTACATCATCTTCCGAAAAGGTGATGGGCGATTTTGCTCCTAATAAAGCCACTTGGGCAGACAAGGATTCCGGACTTATGTTCGAATCAACCTTGGCCCTTTCTAGAATTTTCTCTTAGACAAGTCTATGCCTAGGCGAGGTTTTGATAAGCTCTAGAATAGACATGTGAATAGGAATCTTTGAAAGGTGGTTTTCGAAATCATAAGGATTTAGGACGATTTTGTCCTTATCTGCTTTTGGCAGACCACTAGGGATACATGCTTTTGAGGGGCCAGGTACACTGACCACCTTTTGAGCACCTTGAAGGTGCGGGGGTTGGTAGATCCTCCCGGACCTAGTGACTTCCCCCACGACCAGCTTAGGGTTTGCGCTAGACTTGGCTCTAAGGATGAGCTGAGGAGAACCTTGGATTTTAAAAACTGGCTTTGCCGGGGTTTCCACTTTTGGTGGTCCCCGAATGACGACTTGGGCGGGCCTCTTGTATAATACAAGGATGGGCGCACAAGCAGGTCGACCAGGTTCGGGCTTTTGCGCTAGTTCCTTGGAAATGGTGAGGGTACATACCTCCTTTCCTTTCCCACTGCCACTGGCGTGTTTGGGAAAGGGTTCCTTCAAGATAGCTTGAGGTGGCTCAGGTTCCGCAGTGACCTGGAGCCGGCCCTCCGCTATCAAGTTCTCAATTTTATTTAGAAGAGAGAAGCACCGTTTGGTATCATGGCCTTTGAGTCGATGATACTTGCAAAATCAGTTTAAATACCCCCCTTTGGACGTGACTCCTTCGGGGATTTCAGGGAGTTCGATCATGCCCTGGGCAAGTAAGAGGTCTAGGACCTCCGACACAGGTTGCCCCAGCGTAGTGTACTCCTGTTTTTCAATTGGTTTTGAAAAATTGCGTTCTCTCTTATTTTCTATTTTTTCAAAATTTTTAGAAGTGCCTGCCATGCCTGGATCCACCCGGACATTGGCGATTTTATGGGGCTTTGCCCCTTTGTCCGTTGTGGGCAGCCCATATGCGATGGGCTTTTCCAAACGTGTTTTCGGAACGGCACTTCCTTTCCATAAGTGGTCGTATGTCCCTTTTCGCAAGTTGGTTTCGAAAAGGGAGGCTTTTTTGATCAACTTATGGAAAGTTGAAATCTCATGGAGCGAGAGAAGGGTTTTTAACTCGTTTTTAAAATTATCCAGGATGAGCATTACTGCGCATCCTTCGGATATGGGCTCTCGCACTTGGCCCAAAAGCGACCTCCATCTTATAATGAAGGCATGCACGTCTTCGTTCATGCCTTGCTTTGTATCCCTTAAGGTGTTCAGGGTTGGCGTGACTTCCACGTTGTGTGCAAATCTTTGCATGAAGCAGTTCGCTAACTCTTCAAAAGTAGCGAACTGGCTTAAGTCGTAGGAAGCCAGCCATTTGGCAGCTGTGCCTTTAAGGGATAGAGGGAACCAATACACCCATTTCATCGAGTCCTTTTTCTTCTTATGGGCTCGACGTGAGAAAAGCTGCAAGTGAGACCTAGGGTCTCCCATGCCATCATACCGATGGAAGTTCGGTATTTCATCGTCACTGTCTGTTTCGTAATCCATAGGAAGGAAATCAGACAGGGCGTAGCTTCTTTTCTCTTTATTCTGCCCTTTCAGCAGTTGCTGTAGGGCTTTACAGTCCTTTTGTGTGAAGGACTCGTGGTATTGGTTGCCTTCCATTACGGAGGCCTCTTTTTGCTTGCGAGGTTTTTCAAATTTCTTTTTAGGCCTTTGTTCACCGTTTGATGAACATGAATCGCCTACTTCAGCCTCTTGGCTGAGAGCATCGATTTTGGCCTCGAATTCCCTTCTCAAGTCCTCGATTTCATCTAGTTTTATTTTGTTTTTGAAAATCCTCCTAGAGTGAGAACTTGATGCGCATGAGCCTTGGCTCGACACTTCACTTGGATTGGATTTTGACATGCTTTTCAAGCTTTTTTCAAAATTTCCTAAGTAAAAGCAAAGAAAACAAGTTAAAACGACACCTTTATAAAATTTTCGCAAGACTTCTACAAGTAAACTCGATTTCTGAAAAGGCTCACGTCCCACCGGGCGTGCCAATCTCTGTAGACGCGCGAAAAATCCCCGCCTCTTCGCCTCTTTCGGGGCTTGGAGTGGATCTTATCGTGTGTCTAAGGCCTATGTATACAAATAGGGCGTGCCAGCTAGCTTACTTAAGCTAGCGAAGATATATTTAACACTGACTTCTAAGCGTGGCGACTGTGAGCAAGTAAGCTCTTGTCGTCGCAGACCTTCTTGCACCGATGTGCAAGGGTCAGTCTGTACGCTTTTGCAAAAATCGAGTTTTTGGGGAGAAAGTCCACGAAGCGGTTCAAGGTGTCTATTTCGGGTCTTTAAGATGCGATTGCATATTTTAGATCACGTGGATTTGCACGTGCCTAAGTCTTTTCTTTTATCCCTTTTTGGGTCGCCTAGTTTGTGTGTTATGAACACTCCACTACATGGGCGAATTCGAGCGGGGCTTGCTTCGATGCAATATGCGTCCTACCTCGTGGTATGGCGTAGATGCAATGCAAACTCACGCTACTCCAAAGGGAAAACCCGAAATGTAAAGACAATACTGAAGGGAAATAACAGAAGGGAAATAACCGAAGGGAAATAACCGAAGGGAAATAACCGAAGGGAAATAACCGAAGGGAAATAACCGAAGGGAGATATGTATATACCTTATGTATATGAGCCCTTACTCAGGTCTTGCAAATAAGAGCGAAGGCTCAATGTGTGTGCGTGCTCGAATTGAAAGACTTACACACATGACATAAAATTAAACCCAAATATAAATTGCAGTATGGCCTTGACTAAGGTCTTGGGAGTAAGAGCGAAGGCTCAATGTGTGTGAGAGTGCTTGAATTGAAGTACTACACAGACGACATGAATGAAACCCAAATATAACTGCAATAAGGCCTTTACTAAGGTCTTGGGAGTAAGAGCGAAGGCTCAATGTGTGTGAAAGTGCTTGAATTGAAAGACTTACTCACACGACATGAAATTAAACCCAAATAGTATAGGTCGGCCCTTACTTGGGTCTTTCAACTAAGAGCGAAAGCTCAATGTGTGTGAGTGTGCTTGAATTGAAAGACTTACTCACACGACAAGAAATGAAACCCAAATAGTATAGGTCGGCCCTTACTTGGGTCTTTCAACTAAGAGCGAAAGCTCAATGTGTGTGAGAGTGCTTGAATTGAAAGACAACGCACCCAACTTAAACAAAACCCTTCGAAAATGAAAGTATATATACACTTATATATTAGGGGCTGATTAGGCCCGTGTGTGTTCAAAATTGTGCACGACTAAGAGAGTGCACGTGTGTGGTTGTGCCAAGCCACGTTATTACAAGCGGGGGGAGACTATGCTCCGTTATTACAACCCCGTATCAAATTGAATTTCAAGCAAGTGTACGACTAAAGACCGAGTTTAGACACTTACGAGTAGCTGGTCCGTAGAGGTCTTGCTTGAGCGTGGGCTTGGCCTTGGGCTGCAAACGGGAGCTCCGCGAAGGTAGGTGATCAAGGGTGCTGGCCGGCTGCAAGTGGGGTGCGGGATAGGCGCCTCGGAGGTGGCCGGTGGCAAGTAGATGGCGCCTCAAGGTAAGGGGTTTAAATTGTTGAATGAGTGGGTTCTTAGGGTCACTAGGGGAGTTGGGTACTTAGGGAAACTGGACCCAAAAGGTGAGCTAGTGGGAAGGCCGAATAGGACACCTAGGGGAGTTGGCCGAATGGGACATGATAGCTAGGTAGTGGCCGGCAGCTTGGGTTATACTAGGTTCGGCTAGGTTAAAATGGTGGTGGCAAAGGGGCTGAGATGAAGGTAGGATGGGTGGCTAAGAGTGGAGAGGTGGTAGAGAAGGGGGCTAGGTAAGGTGCAGGGTACTTACCGAATGGGGAGAGGTGGCGGATGAAGTGGGAAGTAGGCGGGCAGGTGGCTGATTCGGTTGGGTGGAGGTGATGGCGTCCGGCTGAGGGCTGATAGTGGTGGATGGAAGAGGGAAGGTGGCGGAGCAGGTGGCGGCTGGTGGAGCAAAGGGAGCAGGCGGAGAGTGGAGAAGGCGGGCAGTGGAACAGGTGGAGTCGGCTGGGCTGAGGTGAGGGCTCCCACTTGGAAAACCCGCCCACAAGGAGGGGGGTTTAAATAGGGGATGGGTAGGTTGGTTAGGGCTGGGCTGTGGGTAGTGCTTAGGTGGTTTAGGTAGGGTGGTATGTAGATAAGGTGGGCTGGAAGGGGTTGGGCCAGATATTTTAAAACTAGGGGTTTGGGTAAATCGTGGGCTAAGGGTGGTTTAGGGGTTTAGGGCTAGGTTAGGTGGTTGGGTTTTAAGGTGAGGTTTAGTGAGCTAGGTTAGGTGATTAGGCTAGGTTTAGGCTAGGATTAGGGAAATTAATCTAGGTTTAGGGAAGGATTAGGGAAGTGGGTTAGGTGATTAGGTTGGGATTAGGACGGGATTAGGGAAGTGGGTTAGGTGATTAGGTTCAGATTAGGGGTGGATTAGGGGTTTAGGCTAGGTTTAGGCATTTTGGGCTAGGTTTAGGTGAAGGAGCTCCCTTAGCATGGCCCATAGACCTTGATCACCCCATGTTGGTGCAGCCCTAGGTTAGGTTCTAGCTAATTACAAGCTTAAACCCACTCAATTAGGCTAACCCACATGATTAACCCAAACTTGACACACAAGTCAAGCTTAATACAACACTCTTGATATTTTTCAACCCCACTCTCTCTCATGCCCAATATCCCACGTGAAACTCAAGTGGGCCCCACCTCCATTTATGAGAAGGTGATGTGGGCCATGGATATGGATATTGGATTGGATCTCTGGATCCAAATCCAAATCCAAGTCCACATATGGGTTTGGATTGGAATCTGGATATATATGGTCCAGATCCCATCCAAACTGAACTCTGACTCCTTCGAGCTGGGTTCGAAACGGACGATTCGTGCGGGGCCTGACAGCATCAGTACTCCGTCTGCGTTGGGTCTTCGCCAACATGGTCGTCCGCCTCCGTTTCGGCCTTCCGGAGATGACTTCAAATGCTATTTTGATAAGAACAGGGTCTTGGACGTTCGAGATCCTGGGGTGTGAATCAGATACAAGAGTTGCTGCGCCGGGCTCGACAGGTGCTCCGGTTCCGGGCTCTTCTTGGTCCTCCTGGTCCTGTCTTGATCGGGCCAAGCCACTTCGGGGTTTCAAAACGTGTTTTAAAAAGGTTTTCAAAAGCCATATTATATGTTTTTGAAATATAAAGTTTAAAACATATGTACAGGGTTGTTTGGAAGGCTCCTGGGTTTCCAAACTCAAAAATGGCCCTTTGGGGCTGCTTGTATAAAACCAGATGGATTTTGAGAAATTCGTGGGATTTCGGGGTGTTTACATTGATGCATATGAATGATTTCAAAGTGTAATGCATGATGCTTATGCACACACTATGGGTTAAACTTATTTCTAAAAATCCCCAATTTTTCATAAGTCAAGGATTTTGTGAAGTTCAGGAAGCTTGGAGGTGTTTATTCCTCCTTGCTTTGGTGATTCTTGAGCTTTTCAATTTTGAAAAAGCTCTAGGCAAAAAGGGGTGGACAGGACCAGCTTTTGGATACTTGGGTTCTTGAGAGTATATACAATTTTTGAAAAAGCTTTTTACAATTTTTGAAAATGGATTTTGTACAAGGCCAAAGGCTTTTGAAATAAATTTCTTTTTGGGAATTTTCAGTTTTCCAAATGTTTTTGAGATTTGGTGGGTGTAAACACCCCGAAATCCCATGAATTTCTTAAACAAACTTGGTTTTGTAAAAGCAGCCCCAAAGGGCCATTTTTTGAGTCTGGAAACCCAGGAGCCTTCCAAACAACCCTGTATATATGTTTTAAACTTCATATTTCAAAAATATATAATATAGCTTTTAAAACCTTGTTAAAACACGTTTTTGAAACCCCAAAGCGGCTTGGCCCGATCAAGACAGGACCAGGAGAGCTAAGAAGAGCCCGGAACCGGAGCACATGTCAAGCCTGGCACAGCAACTCTTGTATCTGATTCACACCCCCAGGATCTCGAACGTCCAAGGCCCTGTTCTTATCAAAATATCATTTGAAATCATCTCCGGAAGGCAGAAACGGAGGCGGACGACCATGTTGGCGAAGACCCAACGCAGACGAAATACTGATGCTGTCAGGCCCCGCACGAATCGTCCGTTTCGAACCCAGCTCGAAGGAGTCAGAGTTCAGTTTGGATTGGATCTGGACCATATATATCCAGATCCCAATCCAAACCCATATGTGGACTTGGATTTGGATTTGGATCCAGAGATCCAATCCAATATCCATATCCATGGCCCACATCACCTTCTCATAAATGGAGGTGGGGCCCACTTGAAATTCACGTGGGATCATGGGCATGACAGAGAGTGGGGATGGAAAATATCAAGAGGGTTGTAATTAAGCTTGACTTGTGTGTCAAGTTTGGGGTTAATCATGTGGGTTAGCCTAATTGAGTGGGTTTAAGCTTGTAATTAGCCAAAACCTAACCTAGGGCTGCACCAACATGATGTGGCTAAGGTCTATGGGCCATGCTAAGGGAGCTCCTTCACCTAAACCTAACCCAAAACACCTAATCCTAGCCTACCACCCTAATCCACCCCTAATTTGAGCCTAATCACCTAACCCACTTCCCTAATCCCGGCCTAATCCCAACCTAATCACCTAACCCACTTCCCTAATCCTTCCCTAAACCTAGCCTAAACCTAGCCTAATCACCTAACCTAGCTCACTAAACCTCACCCTAGAACCCAACCACTTAACCTAGCCCTAAACCCCTAAACCACCCCTAGCCCACAATCTACCCAAACCACTAGTTTTCAAAATATCTGGCCCAACCCTTTCTAGCCCACCTTATCTACATACCACCCTACCTAAACCACCTAACCACTACCCCAAACCCAGCCCTAACCGACCTACCCATCCCTATTTAAACCCCCCCCTTTTTGGGGGGGCGGGTTTTGAAAGTTGGAACCCTTCACCAATCCCAGCCGGGCCCTCTCTTTCCCCCACTTCCCAGCTCAGCCGAACCTGCCCAGCTGCTCCACCTGCGCCGCCTGCACCACCACCATCCCTCCATCCCACCACAGCTCGCACCGCCATCTCCACCACCTCCCAGCCGAGCTTCACAGCCTGCCCACCTTCCGGGTACCACCTTCTCCCCATTCGGTAAGCACCCCCCAACTCTACCTAAATCCTTCTCTACTCCCCCTCCACTCCTAGCCACCCACCATACCACCATCTTACCTACACATCAGCCCCTTGCTGCCACCATTCTCACTTAGCCGAACCTAGCACAACCTAAACCACCGGCCACTACCTAACTACCCTAACTACACCCGGCCAGCCATCTCTTTTCCCCTAAGACTCCCATTCGGCCTTCCCTTAAACTCCCTTTAGGTCCATACTCCCCAATACTCTAGGCTCTCCTAGTGACCCTACACACTTACTTGGCCCAGCCCTTTAATCGCCCACATCAAGGCGACTCCCATTTGCAGTCGGCCACCTTCGAGGCGCCTATCCCGCGCCCCACTTGCAGCCGGCCAGCACCCTTTGTCATCCACCCTCGTGGAGCTCTCGTTTGCAGCCCAAGGCGAAGGCCAAGCCCACGCTCAAGCAAGGCCTCTACGAACCAGCTACTCGTAAGTGCCTAAACTCGGTCTTTAGTTGTATACTTGCTTGAGATTCAATTTGATACGGGGTTGTAATAATGGAGCATAGTCTCCCCCCGCTTGTAATAACGTGGCTTGGCACACCCACACACGTGCACTCTCTTAGTTGTGCACGATTTTGAACACACACGGGCCTAATCAACCCCTAATACATATATATATATATATATATGCTTTCATTTTCGAAGGATTTTGTTTAAGTTGGGTGAGTAAGTCTTTCAATTCAAGCACTTTCACACACATTGAGCTTTCGCTCTTATTTGAAAGACCCAAGTAAGGGCCGACCTATACTATTTGGGTTTAATTTCATGTCGTGTGTGTAAGTCTTTCAATTCAAGCACTCTCACACACATTGAGCCTTCGCTCTTATTCCCAAGACCTTAGTAAAGGCCTTATTGCAGTTATATTTGGGTTTCATTTATGTCGTGTGTGTAGTACTTCAATTCAAGCACTCTCACACACATTGAGCCTTCGCTCTTACTCCCAAGACCTTAGTCAAGGCCATACTGCAATTTATATTTGGGTTTAATTTCATGTCGTGTGTGTAAGTCTTTCAATTCAAGCACGCACCCACATTGAGCCTTCGCTCTTATTTGCAAGACCCGAGTAAGGGCTCATATACATATTATATATACATATCTCCCTTCGGCATTTATATTTCAAGTCATTTCCCTTCGGTTATTTCCCTTCGGTTATTTCCCTTCAGTTATTTCCCTTCAGTATTGTCTTTACATTTCGGGTTTTCCCTTTGGAGTAGCGTGAGTTTGCATTGCATCTACGCCATACCACGAGGTAGGACGCATATTGCATCAAAGCAAGCCCCGCTCGAATTCGCCCACGTAGTGGAGTGTTCATAACACACAAACTAGGTGGCCCGAAAAGGGATAAAAGAAAAGACTTAGGCACGTGCAAATCCACGTGATCTAAAACATGCAATCGCATTTTAAAGACCCGAAATAGACACCTCGAACCGCTTCGTAGACTTTCTCTCCAAAAACTCGATTTTTGCAAAGCGTACAGACTGACCCTTGCGCATCGGTGCAAGAAGGTCTGCGACGACAAGAGCTTACTTGCTCACAGTTGCCACGTTTAGAAGTCAGTGTTAAATATATCTTCGCTAGCTTAAGTAAGCTAGCTGGCACGCCCTATTTGCATACATAGGCCTTAGACACACGAGAGGATCCGCTCCGAGCCCTGAAAAAGGCAGAAGGGGCAGGGATTTTCGCGCGTCTACAGTGGGTTCTCAATTTTTTTGGTTTTTTCAAAAGTAGGAATCTTCCATTGAACCTACAAAGAAAACATTCATGAATCAGACTCTAATCAGATAGGTCTAAGACATGGGTTTCGGTTTTAGAGGTTCTACAAGGCACCCTTGACCCAGATGGTCTTAGGTGGCGGCTTTGGGGGTATGGGTGGGCTGTAGCCCACTCCATATCGTTCCCTATTGGCTTTAGGTAGGACAGGTTCAAGCCTACCTTGGTTTTGGGTTTCCAGGCCCTCGTAGGGTTTATATCCCATATTTAGAATCATGTTCCAAGACTTTTTGCTTTTCGAAAAGTTTTGGTATAATTCATGGTCTTGGAACATGGAATCGTCCATGTTAGGGATATATGCCCTTTTGGATATTGGGAGTTTGGATTCAGGGGTGATGGAAGACTTGGGCTTCCATACAACCCTGGTTTGGGAGACATGTCTCTCAAAGAAAACCATGCTTGGTTCTTTAAGAGACTTTGGATATTTCGGGATGATGGAAGACTTGGGCTTCCACGCATCCCAGGTTTGGGAGATGTGTCTTTCAAGGGAAACCAGACTTGGTCCCTCGAGAGATTTTGGATTTTTCAGGGTGGTGGAAGACTCAGGCTTCCACACAACCTGGGTTTGGGAGACATATTTTTCAAGGGAAGCCAAGCTTGCTCCCTCGAAGGATTTTTGATATTTCAGGGTTTTGGAAAACTTATGGTTCCAGATAACCCCATTTTGGAAGATTTTGTTCTTAGGGGAAGCCATGCTTGGTCCCTTGAGATACTTTGGACTTTTCAGGGTGATGGAAGACTTATAGTTCCATATAACCTGATTTTGGGAGAAATTTGCTTCAAGGGAGATTGCTTCCTCGAAATTTTTGACCTGCTCCCTAGGTGCAACTCGTGGTGCCCCTAGGGATGGATTTTTTTGTTTTGAAACCATAGCCTTGGTTCCAGGGCACAAGACTGGGCTCGAAGAAGTGGGTTTTTCTATGGTAGGGTTAGGAGCTCCTAAGATGTCGATGCATGCATTAGGGGTCTCCATGTCTACCATTTTTTGAACTTCTTTTTGTTTTTGAAATTCTTTTGGGTGGTGCGGGTGTAAACACCCCAAAATCCCACGATTTTCTCAAATATACTTGGTTTTGCAAAAGTAGCCCCAAAGGGCTATTTTGAGTCTGGAAACCCAAGAGCCTTCCAGACAACCATGTACATATGTTGAAACCATATATGTTTTAAAAATATATACATATAGTTGTAAAACCTTAAAAAGGTGTTTTGAAACACAAAAAAGCAGCTTGGCCTGATGAAAGCAGGACCGAAGAAGTAAAAGAGAGCCCAGATCCAGAGCATATTTCAAGCCCGGCACATCAACTCTCGTATCAGAATCATCCCCAGATTCTCGGACATCCAAGCCCCTGATATCAACAATTTGTTCAAAATGATCTCCGGAAGGTGAGAAGAAGAGCGGACGACAATGTTGGCGAAGACCCAACGCAAGACGGAGTACTGATGCAGTCAGGCCCCGCACAAATCGTCTGTTTCGAAATGCCATGAAGGAATCAGAAAACCAGATTTGGGCCAGATTTGGACCATATATATCTAGATCCAAACCCAACATGCATTTGGATTTGGATCCAAAGATCCCAATCCAATATCCACATCCATGGCCCACATCACCTTCTCATAAATGGAGGTGGGGCCCACAGAAATTTCATGTGGAAAGCTTGGGTATAGAGAGAGAAGGGATGATAAAGTATGAGTGAGAAAGTTGGTGGGCTTGACTTTTAGTCAAGGGTGGGTTAACCATGTGGGTTTAGCCTAGAGTGTGGGTTTACGCTTGTATGCACCTACACCTAACCTGGGGCTGCACCAACATGAACATGGCTGCAAGTAGGTCCATGGATCGATGCCAAGGGGATGTTCCTAAAACCTGGCCCTAAGCTAACCCACTTCACCTAGCCACTCCCCCCTAAACCTGACCCAATCCTAGCCGTCCTCACCCAAAACCACCCCAACCTCACCTAGCCGACCTCACCTAGCTCACCTCACCTAACTAGACCACCTAGACCCTAACTAAACTAAACCTAATCCCACCTTAATACACCTAATTAATCCCCTAACGATTAATTCCTAGCCACCCTAACCGACCTACCCTAAACCACCATACAACCCACCCTAACCGACCTACCCCAAACCACCCCACAAGCCCACCTTATTACAAATATCTAGCCTAAACCACCCCCAACCGACCCAGCCCCTTTTGCCTATAAAACCCCCAGATTTTTGCGGGTTTGAGGACTCTCTCTCTACCCTCTCTCTTCCACTCACATCCCCTCTCACTCCCCCCAGCTGCACCACTTCCATCGCCACTCCACCCGGCTGCCACCTTCCACCCGACTGCCACCTTCTTCCAACACCATTCGGCTGCCACCTCCTTCCACCACCTCATCCCCCAACACCACGATTAGTATCCCATCTCAGCCCCATCTAGCCTTTCACCCCTTTCTTACCCAGCTGCACACTCCATCACCCGCCACCACAGCCTGACCTTCTCCCTTACACCCGGCCCAACTGCACCCTACCTTACTACTCTCCCTTAGCACCAACCACCCCAGCCCCTAGCTAAACCTTCACCCTTAACCTGCCAACACCTAGCCAACACCCTAACCTGCCATAACCCAACCAACATCCCTACTTGCCGCGCCCATCACCCGGCCAGCACCAAGACATCTATCCGTTTAGCACCCTACCTACCGCCGATCCACATCCAAGGAGCTCCCCTTCGGTTGTCCAAGGCGACTCACTAGGCCAAAGCCAAGCAAGTTGAGCACGGACCAGCTACATGTAAGTGCCTAACTCGGTCCTTATTATGAACTTGCTTACATTTAATTGAATTTGATACAGGGTTGTAATAATGGAGCGTTGTCTCCCCCCGGTTGTAATAATGTGGTTTGGCACACCAACACACACGTGCACTTGAGCCGTTCCGCTCTTAGCTGCACACACGGGCCTAACCAACCCCTAAGATATAGTTATACTTATACATATTAGACTGCGTGGGTTTTAAATTAAGTCATGGGTGTTGTCTTTCAATTCCACACTCACACACATTGAGCTTTCGCTCTTACTCCCAAGACCCTAGTAAGGGCCATATTGCAATTTCGTTTGGGTGTTTAAATTCAAGTTGTGTTCGTGGTGTAGACGCGCGAAAATCCCCGCCTCCTCGCCTCTTTCGTGGCTTGGAGTGGATCTTATCGTGCGTCTAAGGCCTATGTATACAAACAGGGCGTGCCAGCTAGCTTACTTAAGCTAGCGAAGATATACTTTAACACTGACTTCTAAACGTGGCGACTGTGAGCAAGTGAGCTCTTGTCGTCGCAGACCTTCTTGCACCGATGCGCAAGGGTCAGTCTGTACGCTTTTGCAAAAAATCGAGTTTTTTTTGGGGAGAAAGTCTACGAAACGGTTCGAGGTGTCTATTTCGGGTCTTTAAGATGCGATTGCATGTTTTAGATCACGTGGATTTGCACGTGCCTAAGTCTTTTCTTTTATCCCCTTTTTGGGTCGCCTAGTTTGTGTGTTATGAACACTCCACTACATGGGCGAATTCGAGCGGGGGTTGCTTCGATGCAATATGCGTCCTACCTCGTGGTATGGCGTAGATGCAATGCAAACTCACGCTACTCCAAAGGGAAAACCCGAAATGTAAAGACAATACTGAAGGGAAATAGCGGAAGGGAAATAACCGAAGGGAAATAACCGAAGGGAAATAACCGAAGGGAAATAACCGAAGGGAAATATGTATATATCTTATGTATATGAGCCCTTACTCGGGTCTTGCAAATAAGAGCGAAGGCTCAATGTGGGTGCGTGCTTGAATTGAAAGACTTACACACACGACATGAAATTAAACCCAAATATAAATTGCAGTATGGCCTTGACTAAGGTCTTGGGAGTAAGAGCGAAGGCTCAATGTGTGTGAGAGTGCTTGAATTGAAGTACTACACACACGACATAAATGAAACCCAAATATAACTGCAATAAGGCCTTTACTAAGGTCTTGGGAGTAAGAGCGAAGGCTCAATGTGTGTGAAAGTGCTTGAATTGAAAGACTTACTCACACGACAAGAAATAAAACCCAAATAGTATAGGTCGGCCCTTACTTGGGTCTTTCAAATAAGAGCGAAAGCTCAATGTGTGTGAGAGTGTTTAAATTGAAAGACTTACTCACACGACATGAAATGAAACCCAAATAGTATAGGTCGGCCCTTACTTGGGTCTTTCAAATAAGAGCGGAAGCTCAATGTGTGTGAGAGTGTTTAAATTGAAAGACAACGCACCCAACTTAAACAAAACCCTTCGGAAATGAAATATATACGTACACTTATATATTAGGGGCTGATTAGGCCCGTGTGTGTTCAAAGTTGTGCACGACTAAGAGAGTGCACGTGTGTGGTTGTGCCAAGCCACGTTATTACAAGCGGGGGGAGACTAGGCTCCGTTATTACAACCCCGTATCAAATTGAATTTCAAGCAAGCGTATGACTAAAGACCGAGTTTAGACACTTACGAGTAGCTGGTCCGTAGAGGTCTTGCTTGAGCGTGGCCTTGGCTTTGGGCTGCAAACGGGAGCTCCGCGAAGGTATGTGACCAAGAGTGCTGGCCGGCTGCAAATGGGCGCGGGATGGACGCCTCGAAGGGGGCCGGTGGCAAGTAGGCGGCGCCTCCAAGTAGGGAGTTTAGAGTGGCTGACTAAGTGGGTCTTAGGGTCACTAGGGAAGTTAGGTACTAAGGGAAAACTGGCCCTAAAAGGTGAGTTAGTGGGAAGGCCAAATAGGGCACCTAGGGGGGTCGGCCGAATGGGAGATGGTGGCTAAGCAGTGGCCAGCCACTTGGGTTATCCTAGGTTCGGCTAGGCTTAGATGGTGGCGACAAAGAGGTGGAGCTAAGGGGAAGATGGGTGGCTAAGAGTGGAGGGGTGGTAGAGAGTGGCTTTGAGGGAGTTAGGGGGACTTACCAAATGGGGAGGAGTGGCGGATGGAGTGGGAGAGTGGCGGGCAGGTGGCTGTCGGCTGGTGGAGTTGGGGGAAAGGTGGCGTCCGGCTGGGGGCAGTGGTGGTGGACGGAAGAGGGAAGGTGGCGGAGCAGGTGGCGGCTGGTGGAGGAGCTGGAGCTGCTGGGGAGTGGCCACGGCTGGGTGAGAGATGAGAGAAGGAGAGGGCCCGGCTGGGTGGTGGAGTGGTTCCCACTTGGAAAACCCGCCCACAATGAGGGGGGTTTAAATAGGGGATGGGTAGGTCGGTTAGGGCTGGGTTGTGGGTAGTGGTTAGGTGGTTTAGGTAGGGTAGTATGTAGATAAGGTGGGCTGGATGGGATTGGGCCAGATATTTTAAAACTAGGGGTATGGGAAAATCGTGGGCTAAGGGTGGTTTAGGGGTTTAGGGCTAGGTTAGGTGGTTGGGTTTTAGGGTGAGGTTTAGTGAGCTAGGTTAGGTGGTTTAGGCTAGGTTTAGGCTAGGATTAGGGAAATTAATCTAGGTTTAGGGAAGGATTAGGGGAGTGGGTTAGGTGATTAGGTTGGGATTAGGCCGGGATTAGGGAAGTGGGTTAGGTGATTAGGTTCAGATTAGGCCGGGATTAGGGGTTTAGGCTAGGTTTAGGCATTTTGGGTTAGGTTTAGGTGAGGGAGCTCCCTTAGCATGGCCATAGACCTTGATCACCCCATGTTGGTGCAGCCCTAGGTTAGGTTTTAGCTAATTACAAGCTTAAACCCACTCAATTAGGCTAGCCCACATGATTAACCCAAACTTGACACACAAGTCAAGCTTAATACAACACTCTTGATATTTTTCACCCCCACTCTCTCTCATGCCCAATATCCCACGTGAATTTCAAGTGGGCCCCACCTCCATTTATGAGAAGGTGATGTGGGCCATGGATATGGATATTGGATTGGATCTCTGGATCCAAATCCAAATCCAAATCCACATATGGGTTTGGATTGGAATCTGGATATATATGGTCCAGATCCAATCCAAATTGAACTCTGACTCCTTCGGGCTGGGTTCGAGACGGACGATTCGTGCGGGGCCTGACAGCATCAGTGCTCCGTCTGCGTTGGGTCTTCGCCAACATGGTCGCCCGCCTCCGTTTCTGCCTTCCGGAGATGACTTCCAATGATATTTTGGTAAGAACAGGGTCTTGGACGTTCGAGATCCTGGGATGTGAATTAGATGCAAGAGTTGTTGTGCTGGGCTCGACAGGTGCTCCGGTTCCGGGCTCTTCTTGGCTCTCCTGGTCCTGTCTCGATCGAGCCAAGCCACTTCGGGGTTTCAAAACATGTTTTAAAAGGGTTTTCAAAAGCCATATCGTATGTTTTTGAAAGATATAGTTTAAAACATATGTACAGGGGTGTTTGGAAGGCTCCTGGGTTTCCAAACTCAAAATGGCCCTTTGGGGCTGTTTGTATAAAACCAGATTCGTTTAAGAAATTCGTGGGATTTCGGGGTGTTTACAGATGCCCCTCTTTGGCCTTGTCCAAATAGATTTGGATAAGGGCAAAGATGACAAACACCCCTTTTAATGTCTCCCTAGATCTAGCCACGAAGAATATGGGATCGTCCCATTTTAACAAAATCTCAATTTTACAAACTCTGGTAGGAGGAGATATCACGCCAAAGGGTTTACTTATGGAATTTGGTCCTAAATGGGATCATGTTCATGCAAGTACCATGCGTGGAATGCAGATGACATGGGTGTGGTGCCAAAAGTGGCGACCTCCCAGAGACCAGATGTAGTCGAACTCTAGAGACTTACAAGGTCTCTTGCTCCAAGTGAGCAAAAACCCTATGCTGATCGATGTTCGGTTTTTAAAACTTATTTACAAAAGCTATTTACAAAAGGGACAACTGTCTTGAGCCTCGATCCTAAGGATCTCGAGCTCTCCGTGCTTGCCCTTGTTTGAGTCTTAACACTCGCTTATCTAGCGGAGGTTTTATAAGAAAACAAGCTTCATTTCAAATCCCTACGCCTTACTCGAAACGTCGAATTCTCAAACAAGATGAAATTCAAGTAAGTAAATCCTATTTTTACTTTAGGATTCCTCGAAATGAACCATGCTTTAGCTTGGGATAAGCCAGGGATGGGAAAGAGATACCACGGTCCCTTCTGAAGCGTCCCGTGGTTTAAGGCATAGAAGGCGGAAAACTGCTCTTTTTGAGCTTTTTGGCCTCTTTTTTCCTTTTTTTCCATAGAGGGTCTCCCTTTGGGAGTATTTTTTCTTTAATCCCTCTTTTTCATAAGAGAATCGATTTTTCTTTTTCAAGTCTGGTTTCTTTCTTTTGGAAAGAGATTTTTAAATGGGAAATTCCCTTTTGATTTGGGCCTTTGTTTTCCTTTTAGAAGGAGGAGAGAAGAGGGGAGGACTTATCCCAAGCCTACACTCGATCCATTCCAGATCAGCCTATTTAGAAATAGCACGTACTACTTGCAAGTATCTTGCTATGTTGAACTAGGCCCTTCTTTGTAAGATGAAGGATTTTGAAATGCAACCACGATTTTGAAAACTCCACTCTTTCACAAGTGCGAATTCTCTCACTTAGGGTCACACGAGTTTGCCCTTGCACCTTATTCACATGTCTCAGGGCAGCTATCCCTATCAAATTTTCGAAAACTGGAATTTAATCCAGATCCTACACATGATACTTCTTTAAGTATTGAATATTGATAGGATCTGCTAAATTCCTACCTTCTACATCGATCAACCAATACGAATTGTTCGTAGTGGTTGCTCGCACAACATAGGGTCCATCCCAGTTGGGGCGCCACTTGCCTAGGGGGTGTGGGCCACGATGGTGGATGGTTTTCAAGACCAGATCTCCCACTTCAAAGTGGCGAGGTCTCATGTGTTTGCTATAATGTCGGGCTATCCTTTGCCGGTATGCACGAGCATGATCCATAGCAAGGAGTCGCCTCTCATCTAGCAAATCTAGTTCGACCATCCTAGCATGCTGAAGCGTCTCTAGGGGGAGGTCGAGTGCAATGGATGTATGGAATGAATGCAGTTGGGTATGAATGGGAAGAATGGCGTTTGTGCCATAGACCAATTCGAATGGTGTGGCATTCGTGGGAGTCCGGATGGAAGTCCTATAAGCCCATAAGGCTTCATCCAGCTTCTCATGCCACCTCCTACCCTTCTCTAAGGTCTTCTCAATGATACCAATGAGAGTCTTGTTTGTGGCTTCGGCTTGGCCGTTGCCTTGAGGGTAGTAGGGCGAGGAGAAGTGGTGAGTTATGCCATACGTGTTGCACAACTTAACCATCCGCTCGTTCTTGAATGGGGTACCATTATCAGACACAAGGTCTCGTGGAACCCCAAATCGAGCCAAGATATTCCTCCGGATGAAAGCCACCACATGTTGCCCCATTACATTCGTTAGGGAAATGGCTTCCACCCACTTGGAGAAATACTCCGTGGCTGCTAAAATAAAACGATGCCCATTCGAGGCCTTTGGAAATATGGGGCCTACAATGTCAAACGCCCACATGGTAAATGGCCAAGGGCTGACCACGGAATGCAATGCCGATGAAGGGATATGAATGGCGTGCCCATGCACTTGACATGGATGACACTTTCTAACATGATCGTGACAATCCTTTTTCAGGGTGGACCAAAAATAACCCCCTCTAAGTATTTTCATTGCCATCATGTTGGCATTAACATGACCTCCACATTCTCCGTCGTGGAACTCGTGCATTACTATCCTAGCCTCCTCTAGGTCGATACACCTAAGCAGAATGCCGGTAAAACTCTTTTTGTATAAGACCCCACCCAGAATGGTGTATCGGGTCGAAATCTTACGAATGAATGCCCTATCCTTGGATGTGGCATCCTCGGTGAATCCCCCATTTTCTAAAAATTGTTTTATGTCATAGAACCAGGGTTTTTCAATAGACTCTGGGTTGTTTTGGCAAATATCTAAGTCGTGTGTGGATGGATGGGGCGCATGCCATATTTCCAAAGATCTGGTCCCTGAAATGGGATCGACCTTCAGGGCTGAACCCAAGGAGGAGAGGGCATCGGCGATGCCATTGTCCTCTCTTCCCACGTGTGTGAGCTTACACGACTGGAAGGAGTGGACCAATCGAGTGGCCAACTCGTGATATGGAAGTAGTTTCTCATTACGTACTTGCCAAATTTTTAAAACCTGATTTATGA